>CAUYUJ010011870.1:0-20610 GCA_963575745.1 Prorocentrum cordatum
TCCTCCTCCTCCTCCTCCTCCCCTCTCTTCTCCTCCCCAGGGTGCGCCGGCGCGGCGCCGCGGCGAGAGAGCCCACCGCCGGCCCTCCGACGGCCGGCCGAACTCCCGAGATGCGCGCGGCGATCCCGAAAAGCGTGCGCCTCTCGCCGAAAACAGCACGGCCGCCTGCAGGCACCAGGCTGCGCGGCGCGCTCGGGCGAGGGCAGCACGTCGCCCGCTCTCTCGCGCGGCCCCGCCGAGGCGCTGCACGGAACACGTGCCGCGCCCGCGCGGGAACGCCACTACCACGCGACATGCGCCCAGAGACAGGGCGAGGGCGAAACGTCGTTCGCTCGCGCGCGGCCGAAACCCCAACAACTTTGCGAGAGACAGTGCTGCGCCGCGCCAGAAAAGGGGGGCACCACTTTCAGGCGACACATGCCCGGCGCCTAAGTGACAGCGACAGTTTTGCCTGGGCAAGTTTCGACGGGTTGGCTAATGAAAAAGCCGCGACGCACCGAAGCGGGGGCTCAACTCGCAAGGAAAAACAAGGCGATGGCGCTGCGAAGTGCGAAATTCCCGCCACGTTCGAGGGCTGCTGGGTGGTCCAGCGGACTGACGTCTTATCAAATCAGATTCGATCTCGCCCTCGCTGGGGGGCTGCGAGCTGCAAAGCTGTCGCCACGTTCGAAAACTGGTGGAAGGCGCAGCGGAATGACGTCTTATCCGTGTCAGATGAAACCTCTCGCCGTCGCTTGGGGCTGCGAACAGCGAAACTGCCGCCACTTTCAAAGGCTGCTGGAGGGTCCAACGTAATGACGCCTTGTTCAAATCAGACGAAACCTTGCCGTCGCAGGGAACTGCGGGCTGCGAAACTGTCGCCACCTTCAAAGCTTGCTGGGAAGTCCAGCGTAGCGACGTACTATTCAGATCAGATGAGACCTCGCCGTCGCTGGGGATTACGAGCGAAACGGTCGCCACTTTCAGAGGCTGCTGGAGGTCCAGCAGAGCGACATGTTATTCAAATGAGACGAGGCCCCGCCGTCGCAGGTGGCTGCGAGCTGTGAGGATGTTGCCACTTTCGAATGCTGCTTGGGGGGGTCCATCACAGCGACGTCTTACCCAGATCAAATGAAACCTCGCCGTCGCTTGGGGCTGCGAGCTGCGAGACTGTCGCCACTTTCGAGGGCTGCAGGGGGTCCACCGGAATGACGCCTTATTCAGATCCGCTGAGACCTCGCCGTCGCTGGGAGATACCACGACCAGACCGTTGCAACACGGAGTCATTGTCGACGCCGGGTGCAAGGACGCGGAGGACCTGGACGCCGTCTGCCTGCATCTGTAAGCGGTGCTGACCAGGGCGACGACAGTGGACAACCTGCTGATTATACGAGCCCCCCCTTGGTTTTCTTCCCCGCGGGCCGCCCGCAGACCTGGCGGCGCGCCTGCGGACGTTCAGCTCCCGCACTGCAGGGTGCAGAGCGGGGTCGGACCAGCGGGCGGGCGAGCTAAGCCTCGATCGTTTCTTGCACTACCTACGAACAGCTACTCAGTTGGAGCACCACAGCGACACGGCGCCGGCCGCGCTGCTTATCCAGCATGCCACTGGAAAATAATCGCCACCCTCCTTTTTCAACCTGCTCCTTCGTTGTCATCCTCTTCCTCCTTCAACCGTCTCATCGTCCGTCCTTCTCATGCCCCTCGTTCTAACCCACAATTTCTCTTCGAGCTTTGGGACGCACTCCTCGTCCTTCTATTGTACGCGCGCGCGTCTCATGAACTTGCTTAACATACTGCGGTTCATGTGCTGTCATCAGCCGTAGTAGTACGGGCCAACTCCTCTTGTCACTTACTGCCAGTGGGTTGGGTACGTCACAGGGTAATTGATTGCATACAAGATGGACGTCCCAGATTGAGTTGCATCCGGCCAGCTGGGTGGAATAATCAGAGTATATACCACTGGTGGATTCGGAAAAGGAGTGGGGATACGAGGGTCAGCAGGGAAGGAGGTGAGGGTATAGAAGCGGAGGGGGAGACAGAAGGAGAAGCAGGAGGGTCAGCATCAGAAGGAGAAGGAAGGGGAGCAAGAGGAAGGGGAAGAGGGAGGAGAAGCAGCAGCAGAATGAGCTGGGGAGGGCAAGTGTACAGTTTAGCATATCACGGCATAGCGTCGCCCTGCCAAGCATTGCACGGCATCGAATAGCAACATATTGCATATCGAAATACGGCATGGCATTCCAAAGCATCGCAAAACATGGCACTCTATAGCATGGCAAAGCGTGGAGTACGGCGTAACACTAGCAGTGCATAGCACACCACGCCATGGCAATGGCATCGAAACAGGGCAACGCCAGGCATAGAATGGGCTGCGCTGGCCTCCTCAGGCCCTCGTCAAGAGTCGGACAAAGTGGGCCACACCCGATCGGGGATCAGGAATGATTGGCGGGATGCAAATGGGGGGGTAAGTCCAGGGGGCGAGAGAGGCGCAACCGAGGTACAAATTGTACCTACGCCCCACGGAGAAGGTACAATTTATACCGACGCCACGCAGACAAGGTACAAATTGTACAAATTGCACCCCAACAAAACGGTACCGGATACTCATCCCCCCATGTCCTGATCCCCCCATCGCCATCCCGCCGAAATGAAGTCGTAGCCGAAGAAGCCCCGGTGCGTACCGCAGCCACTGCGGGCCAGGCCAGACACGCCGTGGTCACCCCAGGCATCCGAGCGGGGCTCGAGGACATCCAAGGCAAAGGCAAGCGAAAGAGCTCTGTGCCAACGCACCCAAAGCATAATACCAGGGTCAAGGACGCCAGGACCCCCAGGCGACCCCGAGGGCCGCGCCAGACACGGCCACCCAGGCCCTGCGCACAGGCTTAGCACGGGTGCAACCCCAGAGCAGGGAACGAGGATACACTGGCTGGCTGCAATAATCAAGCGTGGCGGGTGGACCGCGCGGCAGGGGCTGTCAGTCGCTGGGCCTAGGGCGGTTGACTCGCGCGAGGTGGTGGGATCGGCGCGCATGGGGGCGGGGCTGAAGCGGGCCGTCGGGGGGAGTGGCATGGAGAGTGTTTATTGGACCGACTGGCTTGTGGGGGAGGAGGAGGAGGAGGAGGAGGAGGAGGAGGAGGAGGAGGAGGAGGAGGAGGAGGAGGAGGAGGAGGAGGAGGAGGAGGAGGAGGAGGAGGAGAGGAGGAGGAGGAGGAGGAGCAGGAGGAGGAGGAGGAGCAGGAGGAGGAGGAGGAGGAGGAGGAGGTGGAGGTGCCAACTCACTGTGGTGGGGCCTGGTCTGGTGGCCCACCCCCAAGACCACGGTGGTGGCCAGGCCCCACCGTGGGACTGGGGGAGGGGACTGGCCATCGCTCGGACGTCCATTCCCTGTGTTTTTTTCTGTTTCGTGCGTGGCTTTTTCGCCAAATGATCAAGGATGCTCCTCGATGGGCCTCGCCGAAGAAAAAATGCACACGTCCGAGCGATGCCAGAGGGAGTCCCGACTTGGCCAGGGGGGAGGGCAGAAGGAATGAGGGGGAAGAGCGAGGGGCGAGGAGACCCCCCTCCCCCCTCCCTCCCGAGGCTCGCTGGATCAGCGTCGAATCTGGAAGGTGCCATTCTCCATACATGAATGCCACAGCAAAGCGCGTTCTTATTGAGGTGGGAGGGTGGGAGGGAGGGCGGGAGGCAGGGTGGATCAGCAGCAGCCGCAAGACGGTTTCCAAAGGCGGGAGGGGAGGGGGAAAGCAGTTGCAGCCTCAAGAATAGAGCAAAAAACAACAACTGAGAAACCATAACATGTCGGAACTCCGCGCGGACCCCCAGAAGTTGATGTCTGTACAACTGTTCTTCTACGGGAGAAGCAGGGGGAGGAGGACGACGACGACGACGAGGGCGATGCGGGCACGATACGTATCCATATCCACTCCGTCTTGGACTTTCTGGGAAGGGGCGCCAACAGGCTGCGGCGCAGTGGATATGGATAAAAGTCTGACCGCTAGGGCGAACTTGCTGTGTCCATATCCACGGCGCCTCTGGTATCGGAGGAAGGGAGCCCGAGACTCCAAGACGCAGTGGATGTGGAGAAACATCTTGCCCGCAGGCGAGACGACGACGACGAGGGCGAGGGCGAGGGCGAGGACGAGGCGGAGGACAAGAGGGGGGTGGCCGTGACCCGCTCAGGGCGCGCGCAGCCTGACGGGCGCGCTCACAGAGGCGCTGGCACGGTTGTAGGAGCTCGGGTCGTTCAGGAACCCGCCGGCCACCTCTCCTGGGGGGTCCACCAGGGCGTGAGGGATCTCGACGGGAGCTTCTTGTTCCCAGCCATACTGCGGTGTTGGGTCCTCGTTTTGAACAGACAGCGCCCCACGTCTCCTCTCCTCTCCTCGTTCCTCCTCCCCCTCCTCCCTCCTCCCGTATCCCTCACGCGGTTCGTGGCCCCACAGGGAGCTCCACCGAAGGCCCAAGTAGCAGGGTCCACATGGGGCGTGCGGGATTTCGACGGGAGTGTTTGCAGTTTCTGCGGTTTTCGGCCTGTGGGGGCCCTCGCCGGGCCCCAGGGTCATCGAAAAACGGCCCTGGAAGGGGAAGGGTTCGAGACTCCCGGGGGTCCTACGGGACTGGTCGGGGAGGGGGGAGAGGAGGAGGACCCGCCTCGACCCATGGAGGAGGAGGAGGAGGAGGAGGAGGAGGAGGAGGAGGAGGAGGAGGAGGAGGACGAGGAGAGAGGAGGAGGAGAGCTGGGCTGGAAGAGCCCATGGCCTCTCCTCCTCTCCTCCTCCTCCTCCTCTTCCTCCTCCTCCTCCTCCTCCTCCTCCTCCTCCTCCTCCTTCTGGAAACACCAAGACAGGGAGCTGCCTCCACGGGGGGGAGATGATCCTAGATTTCGGTGTTGGTGGTAATAGTTCGGCTCCTTGGAAGCCAGAATATTACCACAATCATCGAGATCGGGGTCCCCACTCCCTCGGTGGAGGAACACCGCCGATAGTGGTGTTGGTGTCAACCTCTAGGCCTGGGATTATATAGTTTTTCCTTCTTCGAGGGCGGGAAAGGACAAGAAGGGGCCGAGAACTCCAGGGAGCGGCGGCTCACACAAATCGGGCCGTCAGACGACTGGGGCCCCTCCCCGCCGGGGGCTCGGGCTCGCGAGCTCGAGGGGCGAGCCGAGAGGCACGGTGGGGCCACGGGGCCGGCGCGTGCTGAGAAAGCCCCGCTCATCGTGTTGGGAGGAAGGGGTTGAGAAGATGCAAGGTACGACTGTGTAAGAAGTACCGTCCACATACGCAGTAGTATTGATGGTATGCAACTTTCTCCCACTCCCACTCTCCCAACCAAGAATTGTCCTTCGGATGGGTGGCGTCAGCCCAGCGAATATGTTGCCGGAGGGAATGGAAAAGTCCGACACCTGCTTCTGGACGTGCTCGTCGAAGTCCCCCTCCAGGTCCAGCGCCAGTGTCCTTCCCTTGACGTAGTCCTTCAGTGCCACCGCCTGGAAGCAGCTTGGAAAGGGCAGCGCATAGAAGGGAAGCGTGATGGTCTCGTCCCGGTCGCCGCTCAGGAAGCCCAGGAAGTTCTCGACTGGCTCCTGGAAGATCGGGTCCGCCTGAGCGGGGAGGGCGACCAAAAGAAGACAAGTCGGCGCAAACATAAACTTCGCACGGTCCGCGCGGATTTCTTGGAACGGCGGTGGGGCCCACATCCGCGGCGCGCGGAGCGTGCCAAGGGCGGCGCCGGAGGCGCCGCCAGAGGGGGCACAGCGCCGATCCAAGAACTCCGCGCGGATCTACGAAGTTTACGTTTAAGCGCGTTTGACTTCTTCGAACGAGAGCACCCGCGAGGCCACGACAGCCGAAACGCCGATGGGGACGACCGTAAAGGTGGAGCCGAGCCGAGTGGACCAGCGCGGGGCGCATCATTACACGGCGCAAAAATGTATGAGGCTATGTGTTGTCTTGTTATTCGGCATGGCGGTGCTACCCAGTGCCCAGCGCACTCGTACCAAGGCATGAAATTAGGTCAGCAAGCCCGCTGAATGCAAGCACCAGAAACAAATCAAGCAGCATTCCCTCATGAATGGCGAACGAGCAGGCGTCCACTCGGCATAGAAATTGGAGGCTCCTCGCATCGAATGGCAGGACCGCCTGGACGAGGTCTGTCCGATCGGACCATATCTGAATCGAAAGCCATCGAAATGGAATCGAATCGAATCGAAATACGCCCTGCTAACCTGCCGCATCGAATCGAATCGAATCGAAATCGAATCGAAGTCGGATCAAATCGAATCCAGTCGAATCGAATCGAAAACCAGGTCGAAACCGAATCGGATCGAAAACGGAATCGAATCGAAGATCGAATCAACAGATCGGATCAGTCGAATTGAGCCCTGCTGGCCTGGCCGAGGAGGCCGAAGCTGTGTCGCAGGCGAGGCCTCGCCCCCCCGAAGTCCCCGAGGCTGCCCTCCGAGAAGCGGGCCGCGCGGCCCACGAGGGGAAACTTCGGGGTCGACGCCGCCCCCGCGGGGCCGCTCGCAGAGGGCAGACAACGCACCCCGATAGTCACCACCCTGCTCCTCGTCGATCCTCCTCGATCCCCCTCGATCCCCTCCCCCTCGATCCCCCTCGATCCCCTTCCCCTCGATCCCCTTCCCCTCGATCCCCTTCCCATCGATCCTCCTCTCGGTCCTCCTCTGTCCTCTCGGTCCGACACGCGAGGCCGTCTAGCAAACGCGCTCAAAGAAGGAATCAAGCAGGGCAGGGCTGTTTAGTGAACGCCCAGGGCCGTTTAGTGAGCGCCAATGGTCGGGTCCGGGTGGTTTTTCCTCCCTCGAACTCGGACGCACCCGCATCTGGCGGCGCGCACGAGGTCCTACAGGCGGATCGTAGAGAAAAGTGAAAGAAGAGCCAAAACAGATCTAACAATTATTGAAAAAAATCGTCCCCACACTATGTTGTAACTATGTCTGAACGTTCCTCCTGTAGGTGGACATGCCCGACTTAAGGGTGGGAGGAGGGGGGAAGGCTTCTTGGAAGGAGGCTGCTTGCTGTTTCTCCGAAGGCCCTGCCTCTATGGACAAGGCATGCGCCCTCTGAGAGGCAGAGGTTCTTCTGAGAGGCTCTCCCCCCCCTAATTACCCCTTCTGCGCGTGGCTGACCCATCAAGGATGGACGCCCCACCATCGTATATCCTGGGGGGGGGGGGGGGGCAACAAAAATACCGGTACCGCTACTCCAAGGACCTCCAGGGGCGCGCTCTGACCGAGATTTCGCGGCGAAAATGCAGCCATGGCGACGAGAGAAGGGGCAGCGGCATCGGCACCCTGTCGTCCGATGGCTCGCCCCGCCGAGGCTCTCCCAAAGACCTCCGGGGGCGCGCTCTGACCGAGATTTCGGCGCGAAAATCCAGCCGTGGCGACGAGAGACGGGCAGCGGCATCGGCACCCTGTCGCTCGATAGCTCGCCCCGCCGAGGCTCTCCAAAGACCTCCGGGGGCGCGCTCTGACCGAGAAATTCGGGGCGGAAGTTCCGCCGTGGCGACGAGAGACGGGCAGCGGCATCGGCACCCTGTCGTCCGATAGCCCGCCCCGCCGAGGCTCTCCAAAGACCTCCGGGGGCGCGCTCTGACCGAAAGTTCGCGGCGAAAACTCAGCCGTGGCGACGAGAGACGGGCAACGGCATCGGCACCCTGTCGTCCGATGGCTCGCCCCGCCGAGGCTACCGCAAACATGGGAACTGGAGCTGCCGTGCACTCCCCCGGCGGCCGTGGGCGGCCCCGCACCTCGTGGGTGACGTAGTTCGCGCCGCCCACCGTGTACTTCCGCAGGTACTGGAGCACATGCTTATTCTCGCAGCGATCACGGGCGTTATTGAAATGGCACTGGGACACACAAATAAATACACACAACTAAAAGAATTCCCCATATTTTCTCGGATTTTGTCTCCCCCACCACTTCCCATATGTTCCACATTTTCTGGGGAATCGACGATTGATGGTGTCTGTGTGTTTTTGCCCCCTCCTGAGTTCTGGGAGGGGCAGGGCGCGCCGCCAGCACATGACCATATATCCGCTGCCGCTGGGCCGTGTCCCGAGGACCCAGGGGGGCGGCGGACCTGGGCATCTACGCCCGCCCACGCGGGCGGGCAGACATCCACCTCCACCGCTCCACGAGGTCTCCCCCTCCTCCTCCTCCTCCTCCTCCTCCTCCTCCTCCTCCTCCTCCTCCTCCTCCTCCTCCTCCTCCTCCTCCTCTCCTCCTCCTCCTCCTCCTCCTCCTCCTCCTCCTCCTCCTCCTCCTCCTCCTCCTCCTCCTCCTCCTCCTCCTCCTCCTCCTCCTCCTCCTCCTCCTCCTCCTCCGGGCACGACGCCGAACCGGTGGATGTGGACATGTTCCAGCAGTAGGGAAGGGGAGGGTTGCGGAGGGGGGGGGCGCCCACCGTCAAAGGCTGCGGTGCCAGACGCACTGCGGCAGTGCCCGGGACGGCCTGGGGGTGGGGAGGAGGGGGAGGAGGAGGAGGAGGAGGAGGAGGAGGAGGAGGAGGAGGAGGAGGAGGAGGAGGAGGAGGAGGAAGAGGAGGAGGAGGAGGAGGAGGAGGAGGAGGGAGGAGGAGGAGGAGGAGGGGAAGGGGAGGGCATGACGCGCTGTATAACCCAAAAAATAAGCAAACGCTCTCCTTCGTGTCGCCGAAGCCGAGGCCGTCGCCCCGGGGGGCGGCAGGGCCGTCGGCCAGGGCGGGCGCGGCCTCGCCGCCCCGGGCCTGGCTCGCGAGCACCTCTCGAGGCCCCCCGAATGGAGTCCGAGTGCGGCAAGGCTCGTGTCGTGCCGGCTTCGGCGCTGGCTCTGACTACAGGGCAGTTTCTAATACACCTGATGTTTTTATATATCGGATTGTAATACATGATTGCTTCACGAATAGATTTATGCATGAACTCATCGTTGTTTTTAGCACTAAATCCCTGCATGTTTGATACATTATCCGCACGCGGAGCATGTGTTAAAAACGGCACTGCACCCGCCAAGCAGCCCCCAAGCCAACCCGAAGTCGCCGATGGGCCTGCCAGGTTCCAGCGGGGGGGGACGTTCTGGAGTATCGGGAGAACACAGCGGGACCCGCACACCCTCCCCAAGCCGACATTCTTTTTTTGTTCTAGAAAGGATGAGGAAAAGCGGGCAAGACGCGAGACGAGAAGAGAGGAGGCCCGTCCAGGGGCAAGGAACCTCCCCGACAGCTGGGAGTGCCTGGGACCGTCGGGCCGGGCCGGGGTGGCTCCGTGAGCAGTAAGGCTCCTGACGCCGCGGGGATCATTCAGCCTCGAACGATCGGCCATTGGACTACCTACTGAAGCACTCCAACCCAACCCGAAGACCCGAATTTCGGGTTGGGGGGGTAAGGGTTCCATCCGTGTTTTTTCAATGTTCCCCGACCCCCCCCCCCACTGGAAATGGAGGGCAAATTGAGGCCTTCGGGTTGGGTTGGGGTGGTTTGGTGGGCGGTGACCATCGCCGAGACGTCGGACCGCTCAGCATCGACCGTTTCTGGGGCAACAGCGGCACTCCACACTGAACGCCAGCGGCGGCGTCGCCGCCTGTCCACACGACACGAATCTACCGTACATGGGGTCGGGGGACCGCGCGGCATCGCCGATGCATTGGCGACGTCGGCGACGTCGGCAGTGCATCGGCGCCGTCGGCGGGCAGAAACTCGGGCCCAACATCGAAGCGCATCGTCGATGCATCGCCGATGCGGCGCGATCCTCTGACCCCATCTACTCGGGCAACATCTGGAATGGGAACCGCGCGTATATACACTTAGGTATCTGGGGCCTGCCCCGAGGGCGTTCGCAGAGATGCCACAAAGCAACGTATGATGTATATTTCTCCAGCCAGTTCTCTGGGCGACAGGTGTTGGACACAAAAATATATACACTGTGTAATGGCCGCCATTTGCCACTAAGTGGTGACAAAGAAAACACAATTCAGTGGCCATATTCCTGGCACCGATAGAACCTCGTCCCTGGCGTACAGCTTTTTGATCTTCCTGAAGCCGATGTTGTGCCCGAAGAAGCACGTGGTCTCGAGGAAGTGCCACCTGGCCTCGTGGTCCTGGGGGGCCACAAACACCCCACGCTGGGGCTGATCTGGTCGGTGATCGGGTCGGCTGATCGTGATCGGGTGGTCTGGCTGCTCTGGTGATCTGGCTGTCTGATCCGGGAATCTGGCGATCAGGCTGGTCTTGCGATCTGCATGAGCGATCCGGCTGGCTGATCTGTTGATCCGGCTGATCCGGTGACGCGGTGACCCGGCCAGCTGATCCGGCGGTTGATCCTCTTGAGTAGCTCACAGATCTGGTGATCCGATGGTCCGATTCAAGAACAGCGTCTCTGGTCGCATCTGGACTTCTCCGAACAGCGCTGGGTCCCCCATGCCCTTTCCCAGGCGCGCGAAGCGCGCCTGGAGCGGAGGAGGAGGAGGAGGAGGAGGAGGAGGAGGAGGAGGAGGAGGAGGAGGAGGAGAGGAGGAGGAGGAGGAGGAGGAAGAGGAGGAGGAGGAGGCGAAGCGCGCCTGGAGCGGCGCGGGAGGCGCCGCCCCAGCGCCGATCCAAGCGGACGCTCGAAAGCTGACGTTGATGCCGTGCTCTGCTGTCTTCGAGGCCCCTCCTGGGCCCCTGCACGGTGTATGCGCCATCCTCGGCGAGACCAAGAGGGTCAGTACACCGTCCAAGTGAAGAGGGTGACACTGACCAGGTATCGTGGTGGTACGTCCGTGTGCACGCATGCATCTTTCGTATATACACACATGTAGGTGTGTATGTATGTATGTATGTATGTATGTATGCATGTATGTATGTATGTATGTATGTATGTATGCATGTATGCATGTATGCATGTATGCATGTATGCATGTATGCATGTATGCATGTATGCATGTATGCATGTATGCATGTATGCATGTATGCATGTATGCATGTATGCATGTATGCATGCATGTATGCATGTATGCATATATGCATGTATGCATGTATGCATGTATGCATGTATGCATGTATGCATGCATGAATGTATGCATGTATGCATGTATGCATGTATGCATGTATGCATGTATGCATGTATGCATGTATGCATGTAGGCATGTATGCATGTATGCATGTATGCATGTATGCATGTGTGCATGTATGCATGTATGCATGTGTGCATGTATGCATGTATGTATGTATGCATGCATGCATGCATGCACGTATGTATGTATGCATGTATGTATGTGTGTATGTATGCATGTATGTGTGTATGTATGTATGTATGTATGTATGTATGTATGTATGTATGGATGCATGTATGTATGTATGCATGTTTGTATATATCATACAACTACATATAGGAAAATGTACATAAATTCCTACGTATATACTTTTATAGGGCCCGGGACACCAGACGAACCCCGGACGGAGCCCCCCTCCCCAAACGAGTTTCGGCCTTCTCCGAGATGTTCGGGCGGTCCCAGAGGCGCCCCAGACGGCCCGAGATACTCCCAAGAAGGGTCCACGAGCGCTCCAAGACAGCCCAAGAGCGCTCCAAGAGACCCCAAGACCGCCCAAGACCGTCCAAGGGGGCCCCGGGCCGCCCCAAGAGGCCTCCAAGAGGCTTCCCAAGAGGGCCCCAAGAGGGAAAGTGCGTTGATTTTTGTATGGTTTTCAGAGGTTCTTCTGGTTCTCCCTTTTTCGGGCCAACATCAGCCCGAACCGGCCCAAGAGGCTCCAAAGATCGCCCCAAGATAGCCCAAGAGGCCCCCCAAAGAGCCCGAAAACGATCCAAGAGAGTCCCAAGACAGCCCAAGAGGGCTCCAAGACGGGCCCAAGAGAGCCCCAAGAGCGACCAAAGAGGCACCCTAGAGGGCTCCAAGACGCCGCCAGGAGAGCCCCACGACGACCAAAGGCCCCCAAGACGCCCCAAGACGGCCAAAAAGGGCCCCGAAACGACCCAAGAGAACTCCAACAGGGCCCTAAAAGGGATCCAAAAGGGCCCCAAGAAGACTCCCAAGAGGCCCCACAACGCTACATTACACCAGGGCTCCCAACACTGAGCTTCAATGATACCCCCAGAAGCCTTCCAATATTTCTGTTCCTCCATCCTTCTTCTCCCGTCTCCCTCCTTCTCTTTACCGTTATCCTCCTGTTCCTCCCCCTTCTCTGTATACTATCTGCTCCTTCTCCTCTCAGCCTCCTCCTCCTCGTATTTTTCGCTCCTTCTGCTCCTGAAGCCGCTTCGCGGCCTCTTGGGGCCTTCTCGGGGACCTCCTGAGGGCCTCTTGGGGGCCTCTTGGGTCCTCTTGGAGGCCTCTTGGGGTCTCGTAGGGGCCTCTTAGGGCCGAGGGCTCGAAGTTTTGTGTCGTGTTCCCCCTATGGGGCCTCTCTTGGGGCGTTATTGGGGCCTTCTTGGGCCATCTTGGAGGCCTCGTGGACTGTCTTGGAGCCGTCTTGGAGCGCACTTGGAGGGCTCTTGGGTCCTCTTGGGGCGACTTTGGACGCCTCTTGAGTCGTCTTGGGGCGGCGGGAAGCCGAAATTGCATAAACGCCAAAATCTACCCAATACCGATGGAAAAAGCAATGAATTTGACTTCTTGGGGCCCTCTTGAGAGTGCTCTTGGAGGCCTCTTGGAAGCCTCTTGGGCCATCTTGGACGCCTCCTGGGCCGTCTGGAGGGCATTTGGGGCGTCGTGGAGCGGTCTTCGGGCGTCTGGGGCCCGTCTTGGACCGTGTTGGGGGCCTCTTGGCGCCCCCTTGGGGCGATCCTGAGGGCCCTGGGGGGGTGTCTCGGGCAGCTCTCGGGCAGCTCTCGGACAGCTCTCGGGCCGCGCCCGGGGTACTTTTGGTCCGGGAACCCCCAGGGGCTGCCCCGCGCGCGCGAATTTGAAAGATTGTAAAGCAGCCACTGGAGATCTTAGCACGCCTCTAGCCCGTTGGGCCGGCGACTTATTCGCACGATGATATGGTTGAATTTTCATTCTAAAAGGCGGGTTTGCTTTCTGGACATGCCTATCGCCATGTATACTGACCTTTACTCTCTCTTGCATGAGGTGTTGACTGGGCCCTCAAAACGACACACGCATTTGCGTTCATCACATGCCGAGGTTCACGCATACTGATTCCATTCTCACAATCCGAT
The DNA here is from genome assembly GCA_963575745.1 of Prorocentrum cordatum. Lineage (NCBI taxonomy): Eukaryota > Dinophyceae > Prorocentrales > Prorocentraceae > Prorocentrum > Prorocentrum cordatum. The sequence continues at coordinate 13,126 of CAUYUJ010011870.1, forward strand.
CACTTGCGCTTTCCACTAGCCAGAAATGTTCTAAGAACATTTCGTGGAAACCACAAAGGTTCTTAGAACATTGTTTGGTAGGGCTATAGGCGAGCCAGGACGCTTCGCCACTGCTTGACGTCGAGGCGTTGCCTTAAAGAACCCTGAATTAGGACGAGGCCCCTTTTCTCCATAAATGAGAAGTTTCGGCGTCCCACCGACAGCAAACGGAAAACCCTGGGCAGGCTGTGAAACAATCCAGGAACACCGAGCCCCTCCCTAACGAAAAGGGCTCCTTCCGCAGCGCCCCGACTGCACCCGGGGGGGTCTCGGGCTCCCGGCCATGGTGTCGGTCCCCCCCCCTGGCACCACCCCCCTCCTGATGGAGCCCACGCAGGGACGTGCGCGCACAGCCACGCACATGAATGCGGCCCCCGGGCCCGCGAGGCCAGCATCGTGCTGCGAAAGTTCGCGCGACGGGTACCTTCGAACCTTACATGGATTCGTGCACGTGTACGTCCTCCTGTCGCTCCTGAGATGCGGAGCTGGCCGTGCAAGGAGGGCCGACACGGGCTGCTCCGTGTAGCCGAAAGGGGAGCACACACACACACACACATGTATCTCCATGTATCTAGATATATATATATAGAGAGAGAGAGAGAGAGATTTAAAAAGTCGGCGGTGCAGAGGGTCCTCAGGCGGGGCAGCAGATGAAGTGCGAATTACGATCGAGCATTTTCGAAGGCACAGTGGAGAAGTCGTCCCACACCGAAAGTGCAACAGTGGGTGGTGTGCATGAGGGACTGCACCCCAGACGTAGACGTGCAGTGGCCAGAAGCCCGAGGAATACTGAAGCGCAAGCTGACCGGTGCTAATCGGCGGAACGCACACACACACACACACACACACACACACAGCGCGCGCGCGCGCTGGGCCAGCACGCCTTCCGAGGATCATCGAACCCCGCCCCCGCCACGACCCCCCCCTTGCCACTCGCCATCGCTCGTTCGTCCATTTTTTGTGTTTTCTTCGCTTTCGTGCGTGGTTTTTTCGCCAAATGGTCAAGGATGCTCCTCCATGGCCCTCGCCGAAGGAAAATGCACACGTCTGAGCGATGCCCAGGCCAACCCCAGCCTCTCGGGCGGTGGGCCAGGCCTGGGCCATCGCTCGGACGTCCATTCCCTGTGTGTGTGTGTGTGTGTTTTTTTTCGCTTTCGTGCGCGTTTTTTTCGCCAAATGGTCAAGGATGCTCCTCCATGGCCCTCGCCGAAGGAAAAAATGCACACGTCCGAGCGATGCCCAGGCCAACCCCAGCCTCTCGGGCGGTGGGCCATGCCTAGGCCATCGCTCGGACGTCCATTCCCTGTGTTTTTTTCGCTTCCGTGCGTGGCTTTTTCGCCAAATGGTCAAGGATGCTCCTCGATGGCCCTCGCCGAAGGAAAAATGCACACGTCCGAGCGACGCCAAGGCCAAAACTCGGCCTCTCGGGCGGTGGGCCAGGCCTGGGCCTCCGAGGCCCCCCACGGCTCCTCGGTCTTAGGGAGTCGCCCTCAAACAATAAGGGAATCCCTCAGATTGGCATCGTGATGAGGAGATGCCCAGCATGGGGATAGGGATCTGTTCCAGGCTGGCAAAGGCCTGGGCCTCGGAGGCCCCTCACGGCTCCTGGCGCCGGGAGGCGGCCATGTATCGAGGAATGGACCCGGCGACGGGGCCGAAACCAGCTGCATGCAGCAGATTTCGTCACCCCCCCTTTCCCAATCCCCCCCTTTCGCCCGACCCCCCCTTGCCAACCCCGGCCTCTCGGGCGGTGGGCCAGGCCTGGGCCTCAGAGGTCCCCGACGGCTCCTCGATCGCCCTCCACCGCTGCTCCGGGCCCAGCGGCGCGCCGCCGGCCCCCGGCGCCCCCGCGGGCGCGCCGGGCGGCGGCTCCGCGGGCGCGGCCGCGCCGGGGCCCCCCCGCTGCTCGCGGGCCGCCACCTGCCGGATGCGCTGCACCTGCGGGCGGGCAGCCGGCGGTTCCCGAGAGGATGGGCGAGAGAGGGCCCGCTGGATTCTTCGTTTTGCCTCGCAGGCCCCGTGGGCAAAAAACACTGTGGGTAAAAAAACACACACTGTGTGTTGTTTACCCACAGACTGTGTTTGTCTGTGTGTTTATTACCCACAGATGTTTCGTTTTGCCTCACGGGCCCAGGCGGCGGCATGCCAGGCACCAACCGTGAGCCCGAGGAGCTTCAGGATCGAGCACCGGCAGGGGCAAAGATGTAGTGACCAGTCAATGGACAGGTAGTGAAAAGCCCCCGCGGGCAGACAATCGGTGGTTCAAAGATGCGATCCTGTGGGATGGGGCTCTTAGGAAAGAAAAAGGGGTTCAAGGATGGATTTGCATTGTGTTTGGGGCACCTCGTCCTTAAGGCCCCCCTCCCGCAGGACCCCATCTTCGCACCACCAAGACGTGAGCCGCGCCGAGGCGAGGAAGGGGGCGAGGAGCAGCGCACCCGCCCGAGCGAAACGGCAAAGTCACTGGCCGACCCGACCCAATTACGATACCGACCCACCGTCCCAACACCGGCTGCTGCTGCTGTGATACCGCTGATGCTGAAGGGGGCGAGGAGGAGGACGAGGAGGAGGACGAAGACGGCGGACCCACAGCTTTCCGCGCACGAAGCGGAAGCGGCGAAAGCGGGCGCACAACGCGTTCGGGTGGGCGGCGGGCCGCGCAGGGGCTACGGGCACACACGGACGACAAAGGGAAGAAGAGGGCGGCCGCCGAGGAGGAACAGGGGGAGGAGGCCTCAAGCGCTGAGAATCTTCGCCGCGAGGGATGCTCGGGCGGCCTCCGTATCGGGGCTGGTGTGCCAGAGGGTGCGCGGCCACTCGAGGCTGCCGAGGCGGGGCCGACCCGGGTATTGAAAGCAACGCGGCGGAAGGTGCTTTTGCTGCTTTCAGCATCCAGGGGCCCTCGCCTGGCCCAGGGACCGACAAACAAGGGCTCTGGGTGAAAAGCGGGTCCTGGGGGATGGGTCGAGACCCCTAGGGGTCGACGTGGGGTCGTCGCGAGGCTTGCAACTTACAGTCGGGGCCCTGAAGAAGGAACCCTTTTGGTTGGGGAGGGGCTCCGCGTTCCTTTAGTGTTTCACAGCTTGCCTCAGGCTCTCCTTATGTCCTCGACCGGACATCGAAGGTCAACTTCTGGAGAAAAAAAAAAAAGAGGGGCCCCGTTCCTTATGTAGGGCCCCTTAGGTCAACGCCCCCGCTGTAGATTCCTCCCCGCCTGAGGTACGAGCGCAAGTCCTCCAGTGGCCGGTGCTGCAGGAACGCCAGGCCGCGCCGCCCCCCACTCCCGCGCACCAGAGCGGCGAGAGAGCCCCGCTGCGGCGGGGGGGGGGGTCCAGCCCTCCGTGGCCCGAGCGCGGAGAGCCCCCCCCTCGTGGGCCCTTTGGCCTCTCCTCCTCCTCCTCCTCCTCCTCTCCTCCTCCTCCTCCTCCTCCTCTTCCTCTCCTCCTCCTCTCCTCCTCCTCCTCCTCCTCCTCCTCCTCCTCCTCCTCCTCCTCCTCCTCCTCCTCCTCCTCCTCTTCCCGGGCCGACCTGGCCAGCCCAAGAAACCGATGTCATGGTGAAGTCCGCCGCCCCGAGATCGGGCAAGGCAAGCAGGAGCGAGGAGCGAGCCGGGGGAGGAGCGAGGCGCGAGAGCAACGACGAGGGAGCGAAGCCCGGCGAGAAGGACGAACGGGCAGCGGCCTGGCGCAAGCCATCACGGGGGGAGGTGCCCCCTGCAAAGTGAAGCTGAAGCTGCTTCTGGTACTTCGGCGACGCGCCGAATACGTGCAGCGCCACGAGCAGTCTGGCCACACTTCGTTAGTGGCTTCGCCGACGCCCCAATGCGCGCATGGCATGCGAGTGTCTGTGCCTTGCCAGCGGCAAAAAACGACGCGCGTCAATCAATCGTATGCACACTGTATGAATGGTTCGGCAACTGCATGAACGATGTGCGTGTCAATTCTTGTAACACTCCGATCACATTTTCAGGGTCATACTCAACGCAAGCGTTTCCGGCATTCTTCTACTGCAACTGCTGGCCCAGGGGCAAGAAACTGCAGCACATCAGCGAACAAAACAATACTTTTCGCACATCAGGAACAACGCTGCCAAAGCAAATCCTGCGCTTGCACCGCATCGCTCTAGCGTGAGGTTCCGGGTATATCTCATCGAACACCCCATTTGTAGATCACAGGTGTCTAACTTGTTCAACCCGTCTCGGTTGGCTAGCTCCATGCTTGTGGCATTCACTGATGAACTTCGTCGTGTGTGAGGCCGGGTCCACTGCAGACATCTTCGTTAAAAACAATTTCCATCGTAATGTCGACTTCCTTCTGCTGTGTTCTGTTCGAAAATCCGCCGACCTTGTCGGCGTGTGTGACGCGCTTTTCCGTTGGAGTCGTCGTCGTCGTCACCGTCGCCCCCCCCCCCTTTCCCTGGGCCCGCCCCCGGAGGCAACGTCATCACTCGTATCTGCTGTTCCCGGGTGCTGCGTATTTTCCCACATGCCTCCAAGCGACCTCAGATTCGCTCCGAGGCGGCTCCAAGTGGCCAGGGAGCTCCCCAAAAGATCCCCTAAGGGGCCCCCCAACAGAGCCCAATAGGCCCCCGAGAGAACTCCAAGGAGGACTCCAGAGCGTCAGCGTCGCCGTCGCCGATGCCGCTGCCGCCGTCGTCGTCGTCCACCTTCGGGGTCGGCAGCACCGGCCGCAAGGCCTTCCAAATTCAAGTATGCGCTCAAGGCACAACAACTTGCGCATGCTCTGTCAGACGCAGTCCTGGCTCTGTCACACTGTCAACAAATTGATGGAACTCCGACAGGCAAATTGCACATCCAATCGGATCAAGAAGACCTTCAAGTTATTGGAAACGCAATCATACTGCGTCGTCTTGGAACTCGCCCCGTGAGCAAGACCCGAAGCGGTCGAAATGAAACGATGTAACAACTATAGACCAGCAAGCTCTAAAGTGTGTTTCTGCTCCGCGGTTGGCTCTGCTTCAAGCAAACGAGCAATCACTATCCTGCGCCCTGACATCAAAACCAGTGGTACCTATAAGAAAGGCGTTGACAGCGGCGACTGCAGAATCGTCCGAATCCACGGTAGAAGTACCCATCATCTACATCCTCTTGAGATTAGTTTTCAACTATGTCGTCTGCGAGCTCGGGACCTACAAATGTGGAAAGGTCCACACGAATCTCTATTTGACTCCTGTCGACCACATGCGTGTAAAATCAACATCTCTGGACCTGCAACCATTTATCCTTGCAAAGTTCTCCACAATAGAATGCGCACATGCACGAATCACGTCAATATCGCTGGAACTGTCATCCCTTCTCATTGCACGCAGTGGGACAAGCTGCAACAGGTATCGCAAGCTGTTCTGAAACACAATAGTCTTTGAATATTCCTCCGAAGCGTGCAAATCGCCGCGCAATGAAAACCAAACCACCCAATAATTGCCAAGACCCGTGCGAGAAATACGCTGCACCTCAGCCCCCCCCTCCCCTTCCTTCGTCTAAATGTTCGGCTCGCTTAGAACATGTTGTTTCGGCCTCCCACCCCACGTCAGCCACCAGCACTGCGAGGAGGCTTGAAAGTCGCCTCGTTCACGCTTGCACACTTGAGGCGGCCAAAAGGAGCTCGAGACCCGCAGGCGGCGGCCGGAGGAGAAGGAGGGGGCAGAAGGAGAGGAAGGAGGACGAGGACATGGACGAGGGCGAGTGGGGGCACATGCCCGACGTCAACTCAAGCAGTGCCTGAGCCAGGACATCGCTGGAGAAGGAGGGGGCAGAAGGAGAAGAGGGAGGACGAGGACGAGGGCGAGGGCGAGTGGGGGCACGTTCTCGACGTCAGCTCAGACCATGCCTGAGCCGGACGCTGGAGATGCCACCCGAGGGGAGAGCGAAGAACGGAGAACAAGGCGACCCACGGCCGCAGTGCATCAGAGCGCCCCGTTCTGCGGAGCCCTGCGGCACCTCCGCCTCGCGCCTGCGCCGGAGGGAGGCCTCCGGCGAGTCGCTGGGCAGCAGGGCCCCTGCGCCCTGCTGGTCTGGCAGGCACCTGCCCCTGGTGGTCACGGAGCAGCCTTGGAAGGACAGGAACCGGCGTACATACACACACACACACACACACACACACACACACACACACACACGTGCGACAGGAAATCGTGCTCTAGGGCATCTAGGGTTAGGTCGGGCATGTCCTCCTACAGGCGGATCTTGGGTGAGAAACTTCGGATAGTCGAGAAACAGTCGAGAATAGCCAGAACTGGTCGAGAACTCGTCCCCAGACTATGTTTTGACTAGTTTTGGATCTTCCTCCTGGAGAGGGACATGCCCGATTTAAATCATCTAGGGGCACGCTCGTAGTCGAACTTTTTGAGCTGCCTGAGGTGCCCCCCCGGGATTATGTGGGCCCCGAAGCTAACCAACCTCCATGGGGCACCTGCCGTCAGGCCGCCGGTTCTTATCTGACGTGCCCACTGTGCGCATCAGCTTTCGATAGGGGAACGAACAGTGACACTCGTAAGCATAAAAACTCGGAGGTCCGCGCGGATGTCTCGGATCGGGGCTGGACCGCCCTGGCGGCGCCTCCGGCGCCGCCCCTGGGGCGCTCCGCGCGCGAAGGAGGGGGGTCCAGCGCCGATGTGAGAAATCCGCGTGGACCTCATAGTTTTTATGTTTATGTCATTGCTCGTTCCCCTAGTCGAGAGTCCGCGCGATCTGTGACCCATACCCCCTGGCGGACCTCCGAAGGTTTCTGTTTAGGCTGTTGTTCCTCTTCGATTCGAAGCCTTGGTCCACGAGGTGGTTGTAGCGGGCCGTGTTGGCGTGGCACACTTTCATGTGCATGGTCCTGCCAAACTTGTCCCGCCTGCCAGTGGACATGAGCGACCCGAATATCTCTTCCTCCTCCCCCTCGCTCTCGGGATCCAGAGACTCGTCCGCGCACCTCAGCATGCCCCTGCGAACCTTCTGGCGGGCCCTCAGCTCAACAAGGAACATCTCCCTGGCAAGATCAGTCAGCATCGAATCGGCAAATCGGGTCGAATCAGGACGTGCGTCGGGTCGGGCTGCATCGTCACGAATGCGGAATCGAATCGGATCGGCCGCCCCAAGATGCGCAGCAGCGCCATGCGAGCATCGGCCCGCAGGGATCGTCGGACCAACAAAATCGAATCGGATCGGGCTGGGCGACGTCAATGTCGAATCGGATCGATCGGATCGAAATGGATCCCCGCCTGGTGGACTCCACGTACCAGTCGAGGGCTTTCTCGTCCAGCCTCAGCAGCCACCCGAGCGCTGCGAGGGCCCTGCTCTTGCAAGTCCCGTCGCGCTCGGCCTGCAGACGTGCTACGGTTTTCGGAAGTAATGCATGTTCTCTCGCCTCGGGATTCTTTCCAGCAGCTGCGTCTCGCCGAGAGCGCTGCGGCGGTGCCCGAATCGTGCCGAACGGTTGCCGG
>CAUYUJ010011871.1:0-17500 GCA_963575745.1 Prorocentrum cordatum
CCACCCCCCAGCACGAGCACACCCCAGCGCGACCACACACTCCAGCACGACCACACCCCAGCACGACCACACCCAGTCGCACCCCCGTGGAATGTTTCGTGGGGTGTCTGGTTGAGTGGGGTGTCTCGTGGAATGTTTCACGGGGTGTCTCGTGGATTCGTGAGGTGTCTCGCGGGTTGTTTCGTGAGGTGTCTCCTGGGATGTTTCGCGGGGTGTCTCGTGGGATGTTTCGCGAGGTGTCGCCCAGTTGGATATAGTGAAAACGTGACCATGCTGCACATGTCTATATCCCTTTCCGGGTTCGTGGGTCCATCATGTTTCATAATTTGTGGATGTTCGAGCGAAACGCTGGTTTTGCAAATTTGGGGGATTTATGTCTCAGGCAAAATGCTTGTTTTCACGTCCCGCTCGCAGAAATTCTGAGGATGTCTCGCGCGGCCGCGTCCCGCGCGCAGGAATTTTGAGATGTCTCGACTAATTCGTTTGTTTAGTGAGGATTTCTTGGGATTTTGACAGGATGTCGGATCCGAACGCTTGTTTACGCATAATTTTTGTTGAGGATGTCCAAGCGAACCTGGTTTTTTGCAAAATTGGGAGATGTCCTCGAGTGGGGGCTCGCTGGGGTCCAGAATTCAAAGGCTGTCCTCAGGCGAACTGCTTGTTTTCACGTCCCGCTCGCAGAATTCTGAGAATGTCTCGCGCGTGCCGTGCGTCCCCCGCGCGCAGGAATTTTGAGGATGTCTCGACTAATTCGTTTGTTTTAGTGAGGATTTCTTGGGATTTTGACAGCATGTCTCGAGCGGAACGCTGTTTGTAATATTTGTTGAGGATTTCTCGAGCGAAACGCTGGTTTTGCAAAATTGGGGAGATGTCTCGAGTGGGGGTCTCGCGGGGGGCCAGAATTCAGAGGAAGTCTCAGGCGAAATGCTTGTTTTCACCTCCCACTCGCAGGGATTCCGAGGATGTCTCGCGCGTGCCGCGTCCCGCGCGCAGGAATTTTGAGGATGTCTCGACTAATTCGTTTGTTTAGCGAGGATTTCTTGGGATTTTGACAGGATGTCTTGAGCGAAACGCTTGTTTTTCATAATTTGTTTGGAATGTCTCGAGCGAAACGCTGGTTTTGCAAAATTGGGGAGATGTCTCGAGTGGGGGTCTCGCGGGGGGCCAGAATTCAGAGGAAGTCTCAGGCGAAATGCTTGTTTTCACCTCCCACTCGCAGGGATTCCGAGGATGTCTCGCGCGTGCCGCGTCCCGCGCGCAGGAATTTTGAGGATGTCTCGACTAAGTCGTTTGTTTAGCGAGGATTTCTTGGGATTTTGACAGGATGTCTCGAGCGAAACGCTGTTTTTTTAACAATTTGTTGAGGATGTCTCGAGCGAAACGCTGGTTTTGCAAAATTTGGGGATGTCTCGAGAAGGGGTCTCGCGGGGGGCCAGAATTCAAAGGATGTCTCAGGCTAAATGCTTGTTTTCACGTCCCGCTCGCAGGGATTCCGAGGATGTCTCGCGCGTGCCGCGTCCCGCGCGTAGGAATTCTGATGATTTTGACAGGATGTCTCGAGCGAAACGCTTGTCCCCAGCACGTTCCGTAGCGCGTCCCCTTGGCACGTCCCGCGGTGCGTTCCCATGGCACGTCCCCTGGCACGTCGCCTGGCGCGTCCCTTGGGACGTTTCGCGGCGCGTCCTCCTGGCATGTCCCCTGTCCATTAGCTCTGGGGCAGCTACTATGTGTTCAGGCAGCTCGAGCTTAAGATCCAGATCAGTTCGGTCAGGACTCGGATGCAAAGGAGGACTCGATCCACGAGGCTATAGAGCACAGTCGCGCCATGGCACATCGCAATTCAGCACGGCGCAGCACAGCACAGCCCTCGGCAGGGTACATCAAGATCGATACCTTCAGCATTGCATTTGCCCGTCACCCAATCAGGTGTCTTTGAAAACGCTGCCATGTGTTACAGCTCTATATTCCTTTCCGGGTTCGTGGATCGATCATGTTTGAGTATTTGTTTGACTATTTTTGAATCAGTTTTCACTATTTTTAGTCTTTCGTCCAAATCCGCCTGTAGGAGGACATGCCCGACCTAACTCCAGGGCCCTCCCCTCTTGGGGTGGATCTGGAGGCCTGAAGCGCAGAGCTCAACAACAAAAAAGCTCCAGGGCCCTTCCTGGCTCCAGGGGCTGTTGAAACACGTCTCAGGATGAGAAGCTGGTCCTCGGGAAGGCCCCAGGGTCCAGGACCCGTTTCCCCCCAGGACTCGTTTGTCCTTCATGGCAGGAGCATCGTGGACCATGGGACCCCTGGTTCGACATCGAACGAGCCGCTGGGGCTTCCATTGCGACACCAAACAAGCATCGTCGACGGGACCCCAGTTCGACATCGAACGAAGTTTATCGATGGGACCCCCTGCGTGGCTGCGTGCTTGCATGCCCGCGTGCCCGCCTGCCTGCTTGCGCGCGTGCGCGCGTGCGCGCGTGCGCGCATGCTCCCGCCCCTCACGTATGCCTAGGTGCTTGCGCTCTTGCACCACTATCGCGCGCAGGCCGCGCGCGCATGCTTGCACGCACGCGTGCCGTGCTTGCAGGATTCGACATCGAAGAGGACACCCAGGGCCTCTGGTGCGACATCGAACTCGGCGGGAGAGGAGAGACTCAGTTTTCTCTTCCGTGCGGCTTCTGGAGGCCTCCAGAGGCTTCTGGAGCCGCCAAAGACTTCCTCCCCCTTCTCCTTCTGCCTCCTCCCGCCTCCCCTCCTCCCTCCTCCCCGGTCCCTCACTGATCTCTCTCTTCTGTGTTCCCTGCGCCCTCTTCGCTGCAATGTGGCCGCCAGCGCTGCCTCGGCAATCTCTCGTCTTCCTCCTCCCGTATCCCCGCTCCCTCCCTCCTCTCCGCTCCCTCCTCCCTCCCTGCTTCCGCCTCCTGCCTCTCCTTCCCCCCTCCTTCCTCCTCCCGCCCCGTACCTTCTCACACCCCCTCTCTCCTCGTTGACCCTCGTTGTCTTCCCCGTTCCATTCCCTTCCTCCGTCAATTTCTTCCCCCTCCCGAGACTCTCCCCTCCTCTTCTTACCTCCTCCCTCCCCTCCCACCCACCCTCCCCCTCCTCCTCCTGGTGTTCCTCCTGCCTCCCTCCTCCTCCTCCCTCCCTCATCCCGCCTCTTCTCACTCTCTCCTCCCTCTCCCTGCTTCCCACTCCCGCCCCCGCCACCTGGCCCATGCCTGCGTGCACCTCTGCCGCGCGAGCGGGGCGGCGGCACCGTGAGAGTCTGCAGTGGAACCATCGGCTCCCAGAGCGAGCTGGGAAACGCCGCAGCTCGACGCAGCGGTGCTCTTTCTGTCGCCTGGCTCGAGCGTCGTCTTGCGCAAGCCACGTGCCTGTCTGTCTGTCTGTCTGTCTGCCTGCCTGCCTGCCTGCCTGTCTGTCTGTCTGTCTGTCTGTCTGTCTGTCTGTCTGTCTGTCTGTCTGCCTGCTGACCCGAGCCACGCGCAGCCGTCGCGACCTCCCAGACGAAGATTCTATAGGCTTACGCCACGTCCGCCGACCCCGCAAAAAAAACTACTGCGCCTCCAGGGCTGCATGCCACGAGGCCTCGGGCAGAATTCCGAAGCAGGGGCGAGAAAAGAGAAAAAGAATGCGTCAAGCTCAGGGTAGTGTGTGGCACGCTCTGGGATGTCCGTTGGGATCTCGTGGCGAGGATTCTCGCGGGCCTCTTCGAGGCGGTTTCGAAGGGTCTTGGGGGCCGTTGGGGGCTTATTCGGGGTCTCTTGAGGGCTCCTTGGGGCCTCTTGGATGCCTCATGGGGGCCTCTTTGGGCCGCTTGGGGGGCCTCTTGGGTCCTCCGGAGAGCTTCGTTGGGCGGAGCGCTGGAATTCGCGGTTCGTGTTCCCTCTGTTGGGCCCTTCTTTGGGCCGTCTTGGAGCTTTCTTGGGCCGTCTGGGGCGCCTCTTGGGCCACGTTGGGATTCTTTTGGGTTGTCTTTGGGGCCTCCTGGGAGCCTCGTGGGCCGTCTTGGGGTGGTCCTAGGGGTCTCGTGGGGGCCTCGTGGACGGTTTTCAACGCCGTGAAGGCTAAAAAGTTGCATGTACTAAAAATGCACGTTTTCCAAAGGGAATTTCAAGATTTTGGTTTTTTGGGGGCTTCTTGGGAGGCCTCTTGGAGGTTTCGTGGGGTGTCTTGGCGGCCTTTTGGGCCGTTTTGAGCTCATCTTGGGCGTCTTGGAACGATCTTTCGTTGACTTTGGGTTCTTGTGGACCGTCTTGGCAGCTTCTTAGGGGGCGTTAAAGTGCCTTCCTGGCTCATTTTGGACCCCCCCCCCTGACGCGCATTGTCCGGGGTCGTGCCAGGCCCGGGGGGGGGATCAAATTGCCGGTTTAGGGTCCCTGGGGGGATGGGGGTGGAACAACCTCACATGCCCGGAGACCCACAAGGGGTCGGCGGACTTCGTCGGCGGCGGCGGCGGCGGCGGCGGCAGCGGGCGGCGGCGGCAGCGGGCGGCGGCGGCGGCGGCGGCGGCGTCGGCGTCGCCGTCGTCGCCGTCGCCGGCGTCGGCGTCGGCATCGGCGACGGCGGCGGCGGGGGCGGTGGCCACGGCCTCCGCCAGCCGCGACAGCGCCGGCGGCGACTCGCCGCGTCCGCGTCCTGCGCCCCCGCCAGGCGGGCAGGGTGAGCGCCCTGCCCGGCGCGGCGACTTCGGCGGTGGAGGCGGCGCGGCGCGGGGGCCGCCGCCGCGGCGCCGCCCCACGCGGCTGTGGAGGGGCAAGCAAATCTGGATTTTGTGGCCCTCCTCTTCCTCCTCCTCCTCCTCCTCCTCCTCCTTCCTCCTCCTCCTCCTCCCCTTCCCCCTTCTCCTCCTCCTCCTCCTCCTCCTCTTCCTCTCCTCTCCTCGCTCCTCCTCCTACTCCTCCTCCCCCCGTCGTGCTCCTCCTCCTCCTCCTCCTCCTCCTCCTCCTCCTCCTCCTCCTCCCCTGCTCCTTCTGCTGCTGCTGCTGCTGCTGCTCCTCCTCCTCCTCCTCCTCCTCCATTCCTTTTCCATACAACTACTTTCTCCCTGTCGCACCCAGAGGCCAGTTTTCACGGCGGGCCGGGCGTTCTGCGTGAGTCCTCCTCACCATTGATAACTCAGATGGGGGGCGGGTGGTTTTCAAAATGTGGCTCTCGCCTTAGCGCCGCGCACATTCGTTTTCAACAATTGCAAGAGTTTCACGGATTGAGGGCGGGTCGTTTTCAAGATGTGGCTCTCGCCTTAGCGCCGCGCGCATTCGTTTTTTAAATGTGATAAATTCACAGATTGAGGTCGGGCCGTTTTCACCATGTGGCTCTCGCCTTAGCGCCGCGCACATTCGTTTTCAACAATTGCAAGAGTTTCACGGATTGCGGGCGGGTCGTTTTCAAAATGTAGCTCTCGCCTCAGCGCCGCGCACATTCGTTTTAGAGATTTGCAAGAGTTTCACGGACTCCCATGATCAACGCACCAGAAAATGTGTTTTGGAAGGATTCAGGATAATGCGGGTGCAACAATTTTATTTGTTCGCGGTGTCGAAGTCCCAAAAATGACATTCTGGCACAGTTCCAGATTGTCAAGACGCAGCAGTCAGGTTGATCCGTGGCATTGAAATCCCGAGCACAATGCTTTGGCATGCTTCAGGGTCTTCAAACGGTTGTCTTCCAACGAGGCAGTTCCCTCAGTGGAAGTGAACCGTTGTAGGGGCCTGAGAGGAGGGAGCTTGGAGGGAGGGTTCATCCCAACATCGTTGATGACTCTTGGGTTTGCCCTGGTCCTCCTCCTCCTCCTCCTCCTCCTCCTCCTCCTCCTCGCACCTTGCTTCTGTTGCCACTGGCGCCCGGGCTCCGTGGCCCTCGCGCCCTGCGCCCCGCGGCTCCGTGGCGCCCTGCGCCCCTGGCTGCCACCGGCGCCACCGGGGCCCAGCGCTGCCCGCGCTGCTTCGAGCACCCTGCGGCCGCCACGGCCAAGGCACGCAGGGGGCGGAGCTCCGCCCCCCTGCGGGGCGCAGGGGCCCCGCGCGCCCCCTCGGGCCCTCGGGCCCTCGGGCCCTCGGGCCCAGGGGCCCGCCGGAGGGCCGGAGGGCCCAGAGGGCCAGTGTTGAGTCGGGCATCTCCCCCCATAGAGGGAATATATCCAAGAATCGTAGAAAGAAATATAGTCTGGGGACTTTGGGACTCTTTTTGAGCATTAGGGGGGTATTTTTGGGGAGTTTTTCGTTTTTTGCCCAAAATCCCCCTGTAGGGGGACCCGCCCGACTTAGGGCGCAGTGCTCCGGGCGGGAGGGCGGCGCAGGGCGCAGGTGGCCAGAGAGGTAGCCGGGCGGCAGGCGGCGGGGGCAGGGCGGAGGGCGGAGGGCGGGGCAGGGCGAGGGTTAAGTCGGGCGTGTCCCCCTACAGGGGGATTTTGGGCGAAAGTCCCAAACACTCAAAAGTAGTCAAAAAATCGTTCCCGGACTTTTTTTAGTACTATTTTTGAATATTCCTCCTGTAGAGGGACACGCCCGACTTAAGGCGAAGGGCAGGAAGGTGCCCTGCCGCTCCGAATCCCGAGCCTGCTTCGAGGCCTGCAGGAGGGGGGCCGATCCCTACCAAGAGGCCCCTTGCCTGCTCGCAGGGCCGTCCCCCTCGGCTCCCGTGCTCGCCGCCGCGCCTGGCCTGCTCGGAGTAGATGCTGCTGCTGCTGCTGCTGCTGCTGCTGCTGCTGATGATGATGATGATGATGATGATGATGATGATGATGATGATGATGATGATGATGCTGATGCTGATGCTGATGCTGATGCTGATGCTGATGCTGATGCTGATGATGATGGTGGTGGTGGTGGTGGTGATGGTGGTGGTGACGGTGATGATGATGGTTGTGGTGGTGGTTACGCTGATGATGATGATGGTGATGATGGTGGTGATGGTGGTGGTGGTGATGATGATGTTGCTGATGATGATGATGATCAATGATGATGATGATGATGATGATGATGATGATGATGATGATGCTGATGCTGATGATTGTGATGATGATGATGATGATGATGATGATGGTTGTGGTGGTGGTGGTGATGGTGATGATGATGGTGGTGGTGGCGGTGATGATGGTGGTGGTGGTGGTGATTTGGATGATGACGATGAGGATGACTATGATGATAATGATAATGATGATGACGATGACGATGATGGTGGTGGCGGAGGCGGTGGTGGTGATAATGGCAGTGATGATGACGACGATGATGCTGGTGATGGTGTTGGTGATGATGATGATGGTGATGATGATGATGATGATGATGATGATGGTGGTGTTTGTGATGATGATGGTGGTGGTGGTGTAATGATGATGCTGCTGCTGATGATGACGATGCTGATGATGCTTATGAGGATGATGATGATGATGATGATGATGATGATGATGATGATGATGATGATGATGATGATGATGATGATGATGATGATGATGATGATGATGATGCTGGTTATGATGATGGTTATGATGATGGTGATGATGCTGACGATGCTGATTGAGATGATGATGCTACTATGATGCTGCTGATGATGCTGCTGATGATGATTCTGATGAGGATGTGTGTGATGATGGTGCTATGATGCCGCTGTTGCTGCTGTTGCTGCTAATGATAATGACGATGATGATTGTTACGATGGTGGTGATGATGACGGGATGCTTATGCTTATGCTGCTGCTGATCATGATGACGATGATGATGATGATGATGATGATGATGCTGATCATCATGATGATGGTATGCTGCTGCTGATGATGCTGCTGCTGATGCTGCTGCTGATTATGATTATGATGACGATGCTTACAATGATACGGATGATGAGGATAATGAGAACGAGGATGAGGATACTGACGATGAGGATGCTGAGGATGATGGGGATGATGATGCTGATGATGATGCTAGTGATGATGATGGTGGTTGTGATGATGATGATGCTGTTGCTGATGATGATGTTGATGCTGCTGATGATGGTAAATGCTATAATTCGGCTGCTGATGAGGATGGCGGATGGCTTACGGCTGATGACCGACGATGGTGATGCTGATGATGTTGATGTTGATGATTCTTATGCTGATTCTGATGCGGTCGCGGCTGATGGTGATGATGCTGATAACGATGATGATGATGATGCTGATGATGACCATGATGATTGTGATGATGAGGCTGATGATGCTTCTGATTATGATGATGCTGATTTTGATGATGATGATGATGGTGGTGGTGATGATGATGATGATGATGATGGTGGTGAAGGTGGTGGTGATGATGATGATGATGATGACGATCCTGATGCTGATGATGATGGTGGTGGTGGTGGTGATGGTGATGATGGCATTGGTGATGATGATGCTGATGCTGATGGCGTTGATGGTGGTGGTGATGATGATGACGATGCTGATGGTGGTGGTGGTGATGATGATGATGGTGGTAGTGATGATGATGATGATGATGATGATGATGATGATGATGATGATGATGATGATGATGATGATGGCGACGATGATGATGATGCTGTTGATGGTGGTGGTGGTGGTGGCGGTGGTGGCGATGATGATGGTGGTGGTGGTGATGATGGTGATGATGCTGGTGATGATGATGATGCTGGTGCTCATGATGATGATGATGATGATGATGATTATGATGATGATGATGATGATCATGATTATGATGATGATGATGATGATGCTGATGATGTAATCGTGGAGATGGTGGTGGCGATGATGACGGTGGTGGTGGTGATGATGATGACGATGATGATGACGATACTTATGATGATGACGATACTTATGATGATGATGATGATGATGATGATGATGATGATGATGATGATGATGATGATGATGATGATGATGATGTTGATGATGATGATGATGATGATGATGATGATGATGATGATGATGATGATGACGGCGCTGGTGGTGGTGGTGGTGAGGATGATGATGGCGGTTGTGGTGATGCTGCTGATGATGATGACGATGGTGATGGTGGTGGCGGTGATGATGCTCATGGTGGTGGTGGTAATGATGATGATGCTGGTGATGATGATGGTGCTAATGATGATGATGGTTTAGATGCTGGTTATGCTGATTATGCTGGTTCTGAGGATAATGCTATGATGATGCTGCGGATGGTGATGATGATGGTAATGATGATGCAGATGAGTATTTTTCCCCGGAAAGGGCATAGGCCCAGGGTTCTCTTTTAGTAGGTAAACCTGTCCCCCGGTGCCTGCTTGAGGGAGGCCGGCGAATTTTTTCCCTGATAAATAACGAGGTCGAAGGAGGCCGGCGAATTAAAATTTGAGGATGTCTCGAGCGAAACGCTTGTTTTTCAGAATCCCGATCGATATGTCACGAGCGAAACGCTGGTTTTGCAGAGTTGAGGATGTCTCGAGCGAAACGCTTGCTCCGCAGAGTTTGCCGAGGATGTCTCGAGCGAAACGCTTGTTTTGCAGAGCCGACCGCGACGCGGAAAAGCGCCCCGCGCGAAGGAATTTCGATGATGTCTCGACTAATTCCTTTGTTTTTGTACGATTTCCTGGAATTTTGGCAGGATGTCTCGAGCGAAATGCACGACCCCACCCTAGCACGACCATACCCCAGCACGACCACACCCCAGCACGACCAGACCCCAGCACGACCCCACCCCAGCACGACCCCACCCCAGCACGACCATACCCCAGCACGACCACACCCCAGCACGACCCGACCCCAGCACGACCCTACCCCAGCAAGACCACACCCCAGCACGACCACACCCCAGCACGACCTCACCACAGCACGACCACACCCCAGCACGACCACGCCCCAGCACGACCACGCCCCAGCACGACCACGCCCCAGCACGACCACCCCCTAGCACGACCACCCCCCCAGCACGACCACCCCCCAGCACGACCACCCCCCAGCACGACCACACCCCAGCACGACCACTCCCCAGCACGACCACACCCCAGCACGACCACACCCCAGCACGACCACACCCCAGCACGACCCGATCGATAAATCACAGGGTGCGGAGCACCCCAGCACGAACCCTCCCCAGCACGACCCCACCCCAGCACGACCCCACCCCAGCACGACCACGCCCCAGCATGACCACACCCCAGCACGACCACACCCCAGCACGACCACTCCCCAGCACGACCCCACCCCAGCACGACCCCACCCTAGCACGACCACACCCCAGCACGACCACACCCCAGCTCGACCCCACCCCAGCACGATCACACCCCAGCACGACCCCACCCCAGCAAGACCACACCCCAGCACGACCGCACCCCAGCACGACCTTACCACAGCACGACCACACCCCAGCACGACCACGCCCCAGCACGACCACGCCCCAGCACGACCACGCCCCAGCACGACCACGCCCCAGCACGACCACGCCCCAGCACGACCGCCCCAGCACGACCACCCCCCCAGCACGACCACCCCCCAGCACGACCAGCACCCAGCACGACCACCCCCAGCACGACCACACCCCAGCACGACCACTCCCCAGCACGACCACACCGCCTTGGTTGAGTGGTTGCCTGTCGTCGTGGAATGTTTCGTGGGGTGTCTCGTGGAATGTTTCGCGGGGTGTCTCGTGAAATGTTTCGTGAGGTGTCTCGTGGAATGTTTCGTGAGGTGTCTCGTGGGCTGTTTCGTGAGGTGTCTCGTGGGATGTTTCGTGAGGTGTTGCCCAGTTGGGTATCATGAAAACGTGTCCATGCTCCACATGTCTATATCCCTTTCCGGGTTCGTGGGTCCATCATGTTGCCGGAAAGGGCGCAGGCCCAGGGTTCTCTTTTAGCTGGTTACCTCCGGATCTGACGGGAAGAGGGCCGGCGGATTTCTTTTGCGATAAATATCGAGTGGGAAGAGGGCCGGCGAATTAAAATTTGAGGATGTCTCGAGCGGAACGCTTGTTTTTCAGAATTTGTTGAGGACGTCTCGAGCGAAACGCTTGTTTTGTGTCATAGATTGTCCTCTCCTGGGGACCAGAATTTAGAGGATCTCTCAAGTGAAATGCTTGGTTTCACGTGCCCAGGTCTTGAGGATGTCTCGAGCGAGACGCTTGGCTTCACGCCTTCAGGTTGCCCAGGCAGAGGTCAAGCGCCAGGATTTGTTGAGGATGTCTCCAGCGAGACGCTTGGTTTCACGCGTCCTCGTCGCCCAGGCGGATGTCTAGAATGAGAAGGTGTTGAGGAAGTCTCGATCGAGATGCTTGTTTGCACGTGTCCAGGTTGCCCAGGCGTATGCCTAGCATGAGGATGTGTTGAGACTGTCTCGAGAGATACGCTTGTTTTCACGTGTCCAGATCGCCCAGGCGGATGTCTAACATGAAGATGTGTTGAGGATGTCTCGAGTGAGACGTTTACTTTCACGTGTACAGGTGGCCAAGGCGGATGTCTAGAATGAGGAGGTGTTGAAAACGTCTCGAGCGGAACCCTTGTTTTCACGTGCCCAGGTCACCCAGGCGGACGTCTCACATGAAGATGTGCTGAGGATGTCTCGAGCGAACTACCTGTTTTCACGTGTCCAGTTCGCCCAGGCGGATGCCTAGCATGAGAATGCGTTGAGGATGTGTTGAGCGAAACGTTTGTTTTCACGTGTCCAGGTCGCTCGGGCGGATGTCTAGAATGAGGATTTTGACAGGATGTCTCGAGCGAAACGCTTGTCCCCAGCACGTTCCGTAGCGCGTCCCCTTGGCACGTCCCGCGGTGCGTCCCCATGGCGCATCCCCTGGCATGTCGCCTGGCGCGTCCCTTGAGACGTTCCGCGGCGCGTCCTCCTGGCATGTCCCCCTGTCGATTAGCTCTGCGGCAGATACTATGTGTTCAGGCAGCTCGAGCTTAAGATCCAGATCAGTTCGGTCAGGAATCGGATGCGAAGGAGGACTCGATCCACGACGCTATGCACAACCGCGGCATGGCACATCGCAATTCAGCACGGTGCAGCACAGCACAGACTTCGGCACGGTACATCAAGATTGATACAATCAGCATTGCAACTTGGCACGTTCCTTGGCTCGTTCCGTGGGGCGTCCCTTGGCGAGTCCCCCTGGCACGTCGCGTGGCGCGTCCCCTGGCACATTCCGTGGCACATCCATTGGCACGTTCCGTAGCGCGTCCCTTTGGCACGTCCTACGGTGCGACCCCATGGCACGTCCCCTGGCACGTCGCCTGGCGCGTCCCTTGGGACGTTTCGCGGCGCGTCCTCCTGGCATGTCCAGTTGTCAATTAGCTCTGGGGCAGATACTATGTGTTCAGGCAGCTCGAGCTTAAGATCCAGATCAGTTCGGTCAGGAATCGGATGCGAAGGAGGACTCGATCCACGACGCTATAGAGCACAACCGCGGCATGGCACATCGCAATTCAGCACGGTGCAGCACAGCACAGCCCTCGGCACCGTACATCAAGATCGATACAATCAGCATTGCACTTGCCCGTCACCCAATCAGGTCTCTTTGAAAACGCTGCCATGCGTTACATTTCTATATTCCTTTCCGGGTTCGTGGGTCGATCATACTGTGATGATGCTATGCTGATGCTGCTGTTGCTGCTATTGCTGATGCTGCCGATGATGATGGCGATGATTTTTTGATGGTGGTGATGATGATGATGGGATGCTGATGCTGCTGCTGATAATGATGCGGATGATGCTGATAATCATGATGATGATATGCTGCTGCTGATGATGCTGCTGATGATGATGATGACGATGCGTACGATGATAAGGATGGTGAGGATGAGGATGAGGATGAGGATCATGATGATGAGGATGCCCAGGATGATGATGACGACAATGAGGATGATGGATGTGATGCTGATATGATGCTGCTGCTTCTCTTGATGGTAAAGGTGATGATGATGATGATGATGAGGATGAGGATGCTGATGATATAATGCAGATGAGGATGGCTGATGGCTGACGGCTGATGACTGATCATGATGATGCTGATAATGCCGGTGATGCTTTTGCTGATGTTGATGCGGGTGCGGCTGATGGTAATGATGTTGATGATGACGATGATGCTGATGATGTTGATGTTGTTGATGCTGATGATGATGATGATGATGATGATGATGATGATGATGATGATGATGATGATGCTTATGACGATGATCATGATGATGCTGATGATGATGAGACTGATAAGACTGTTAAGAGTGATGAGGAGGATCATGATGATGCTGATGATGAGGAGGATGATGCCGATGCTGATGCCGATGCTGATGCTGATGCTGTTGCTTATGCTGCTGCTGATGCTGATGCTGATGCTGCTGATGATGATGATGATGCTCATCATCATCATCATCATCATCATCATCTATCATGTCATAGCGAATCATCATCATCATCATCGTCATCATCATCATCATCATCATCATTACGATGATGGTGGTGATGTGATGATATGATGATGATGATGAGATGATGATGATGATGAGGATGATGATGATGATGATGATGATCGATGATGGTTGGTCGTGGTGGTGTGGTGGTGGTGGTGATGATGATGATGAGATGATGATGTTGATGATGATGATGATGATGATGAGATTGATGATGAGATGATGTATGTGATGATGAGGAGGAGGAGTAGAGGAGGAGGAGGAGGAGGAGGAGGAGGAGGAGCAGCAGCAGTAGCAGCAGCAGGAGGAGGTGCAGGAGCAGGAGTAGAAGGAGGAGGAGGAGGGGCAGGAGGATCAGGGAGCAGCAAGCGGAACAGGCTTAGACGGGGACGCGCGCGCGCGCCGGCGACTCGCAGGCGGAGCTTCTCGAGGAGGAGGTGATGCATCCCGCGAGGCCCTGGGAGGACGTCGCTCCGCCCCCCTCGGCTCAGGATGAAGCAGGCGGAGGAGGGAGGGGGGAAGGCAGGAACGGGGTGGGAGGAGGCGTGAACATGAGGAGGAGGCTGGGGAGGGAGGAGGAGAGAGGAGAACAGTCGGAGGAAGGGTCGGGGAATGGAGGGTCGGATCGAGGAGGGAGGGCGGAGGGAGGGAGGGAGGGAGGGAGTGGAAGGAGGAGGGAGGGACAGGGAGGGAGGGGAGGGAGGGAGGGATGGAGGGAGGAGGAGGAGGAGGAGGAGAGAGGGGAGGAGGAGGAGGAGGAGGAGGAGGATCGATGTGCCCCTTGGAAGAAGGGGGGGGGGGAGGGGGAGAGGCCCGCGGCGACCGTGAGGCGGGACGTTCTCCCCCCCCCCACCGAGCACGTTGGCACAGCCTTGTCTCGGCGGATGCTGCCTCGCACGCCGATGCCAGCGCAGGGACCCGCCGATGCCTTCGGCCCCTGCGGCCTCCACGGCGCCCCGCGTCGGCCTCTCTGCGCACCGCGGCGGGTCCGCCGCGTTCCACGCCGCCGCGCGACCTCGCGCCCGTGCACTTCTTGGGCACGCCCGCGATGTTCAGGAGGGAAAAAACGCGCACAGACACCATGCATCGTCGATTCCCCAGAACATCTGGGAAACGAGGGGACGTGGGGGGGGAAGACGAAGACCCAGAACATAGGGGAAGATATGGGGGATATCCTTGTATTCGTGGGTATTTGTTTGTGTGTGTCCCGGGGCCCCTTCAGATGTACTTCACGCTCTGGGCGGCTCTTGCCCCTCTCCCGCTCCCCCTCTGCCCGCGCCCCTTCGGTGCCCGGCCTGCGCCCCCGCGAGCCCCGCCCGTGGCCCGTCCGGCGCCCGTGCCTGCTTCGGCGTTGCCTGCGCCCGCTGACTTCTGCTGCTCCCCCTCCTCCCTCC
Organism: Prorocentrum cordatum; assembly: GCA_963575745.1. Classification (NCBI taxonomy): domain Eukaryota; class Dinophyceae; order Prorocentrales; family Prorocentraceae; genus Prorocentrum; species Prorocentrum cordatum. Next base: position 14,747 of record CAUYUJ010011871.1, read on the forward strand.
CTCCTCCTCCTCCTCCTCCTCCTCCCTCCTCCTCCTCCTCCTCCTCCTCCTCCTCCTCCTCCTCCTCCTCCTCCTCCTCCTCCTCCTCCTCCTCGTCATCCTCTCTTCAGAAAAGTGGGTCTCCCTGGTTTCTTCAGGTGGGCCCCCGGGCGATCATGCACCGCACGGGTGTGCTGTCGCAGTGGGGTTCCGCGGCCCGTGCACGCGAGGGGGCACCCCAACATGCCTGGCACCTCGGCCTTCCTTGCATGCTGCTCCTGCTTTGGTTTTTGATCATGCTGACTTGCAAGAGGACCCTTTCATGGCTGTTCTTCCAGCGCTCGTGATGCACCCAGGCGCTTTTTGGGGCCAGAAGGTCTTCGCTCCTCATACAGCGCTCCTCATGGTAACACGATGGCTGTGCAGGAGGTTGCGCCAGCGACGCCACGAATGCCCAGCGTGCTCTGGGTCAGATGTGGTCGTATTCCGATCAGTCTTTCGGCTGCTTCCTGCTCCGTTCGGTCTCCCTCTCCCTCTTTCTGTTCGTGTCTTCGGCCCTCCACATGCCAGAGTTGTAAGCAACCGATTTGTGCGGGACTGTCGCTTTGGGCCAGCTACGCTGACCTCTCTCCCTCCTTTTCGTCCTTTGCCTCCTGCCCTTCACGTCCTCATTTCCCCTTCCGTTCGCGTTGCGAGTCTTGGGCCATTGCAGGTCTTTGCCGTAGCCATTGCAGAGGTTCGTCGCATTTCATTCTCCTCAGCTTCCTCCTTTCCCTCCCCCCCAAAACTGTTTTTTCATGATATCGAGAGAGGAAGCGCTGTTGGCGGGAGGATCAGGCGTCACGGAAGCCGCGACGCTCTTGCTTCCATGTGGCGCGTTCCAGAAAGGGTCTCGCCTTAGGAGCGTCTTGCCGTCGGCGGAAGGCGGAGGAAGGTCGGCTGAAGCCGGCGGACGCAAAACGGCGCCGGGTCCGCTTGCGTAAACAGAAGTGAAGTTTCATTTTGATTCAGGATGTCCAGAATCTCCCAATCCATCTGTTCGGTTTTTGTCTTCAAGGTGCGCCTTCTTTCATGTCAGGGTACTCTCCTACTAGGTTTCAACAGCAAGCGGCGGTGACGACTGGCGGAGGAGGGAGGACGGTTTCAGAAGGCGGCAGAGACATTTATTTTACGATGCCTTCGAATTTGTTTGATCTATACGGTATACGTTATTATTATTATTATTATTATTATTATTATTATTATTATTATTTCAGCTGCGCCCTTTGTCTTCTGATCCGCCTTCTTTGTTGCTGATCCGAGTGTCGCCGATGAACTAACGAGTGAAGGAGGGAGAGTGACGGAGGTCAGGGGATAGGGAGTTGACCCCGCTGAAGCAGAGCTTTCTTCGAAGGGATTTGATCTGCATGCGTGGGATCTACCGTCAGCAGGTTTTTAGTTTTGACCCCCCCGTGATTTCTCGGCGGTGAACAACACTGGTCCTTCAACCTTTTTGTCGCGGCGGATTTTTTTTCCCTCTATTGTTGGGCGGGCTGGGTAATGTTGGGGGGTTATTTCTCCAGCGGAATATTCCACTGTGGTTTACCCTGCACGCGGGAGGATTTGTGAGCATCTTCTCATGATAATTGTAACAGGAATTGCTTCGTTTTGATTTGCGAATTATCTCAAACTTGTTTGCCTAGCACTACTGGCAGAACTCCTGCTGGCGACTGGTCGGCGCGCGCGGCGACGTGATATTGGTTTCCCTCTACTGTTGGGCTGGTTTGATCATGTTTGGGGTTTATTACTTCAGCGGGACCATATACTGTGGGCTAGCCTGCACGCAGGAGGATTTGTAAGCATTTTCCCATGCGGACTGCAATAAGAATTGTTTCGTTTTGATTCGCGAGTTTGCTCAAAATCGTTTGCCTAGCACTGCTAGCAGAACTCCTGCTGGCGCCTGGCTGGCGCGCGCGGTCAACATGGCGACTTTTCCAGTGTGGACAATACAGAACTTGCCATAGTTTTGTTTTGTCCACGCGACGCAGGATGGATTTTCTGAGGGGCCGCGCGGGGCCTGAGTTTCAACAGTCCTTCTCAGGATGGAGCTTTCAGTGCCAAGTGTTTGAACCACAATTTTCCATGAGAGCGCTGCTGGCGGGCGCCGCGGGTAACAAATAGGTAGTGGTCCTCCATTGGTGGGACGCCAGTCCGTCAATAAGGCCGCGGGGAAAATCCTTAATTTCACTTGTTTGGGGGGCTCTAAAGACCTTTCAGGGTTACAGTAAACAGCACGTGCATCAACACTGCACCAACGCAGTTCTGGGCCCAACAATGTCGCATGGGGCGAGCCGTACTAGGCCAGTGTCAGCTTCTCGAGTCGATTCCATCAGACGCATCATTTCCTCGAGCAGTCATTGCCTATGCTTCCTTGGCGCGTTTTTCTTGGTTCCTATGATTTTGTGCTTCTTCGCATGGCGACCTTGACAGGCAAATCGGCCACAGCCTTACACAGGCAGGGCGTGGCCGAAGCAGGGCCACAATTGAGACAAGCAGGGCGTATGCTTCACGGCCTTGAGACGCCATTGCTTGCACAATGTAGCGCATTTTGTCGTCGGAGGTGGCTGGATTCGGAGGTTTTGAGACGGTGGCAACATCTGGACCGCTCAGTTCTTCCAGGACTCCTGTGTGATGACCTCTGTCCTCCCCCACAGGAGGAACAAAACACCTCGACCCCATGATTGGCGTTTATCGGAAAGGTCCTGGGCGTTTGCCAAGCAGGCCTGCTCAGTTCCA
>CAUYUJ010011872.1:0-10000 GCA_963575745.1 Prorocentrum cordatum
CTCCTCCTCCTCTTCCTCCTCCCCCTCCTCCTCCTGCTCCCCCTCCTCCTCCTCCTCCTCCTCCTCCTCCTCCTCCTCCTCCTCCTCCCCCTCCTCTTCCTCCCCCTCCTCCTCCTCGATCTGCCCCCCCGTCGAGCTCGCCGCCCCGAGGAATGCGGCGCGCGCCGCTACGCCCACAAAGGCCGCGGCGGCCCAGGCACCGCTCGCGGCGAGCGCCGCCGCGGCCGGGGCCAGGAGCGCCGCCGGGAGGGACCTCTCTGCGTGGCACGTCGCCGCCGCCGCCGTCGTGCCGATCTCCCTCCTCGTCCCCGTCCTCGCACCCGTCCTCCTCCGCCTCCTCCTCCTCCTCCTCCTCATCATCATCATCAGAAGCAGAAGCAGCACTATCATCATCATCATCATCATCATCATCATCATCATCATCATCATCATCATCATCATCATCATCATCATCAGCATCATCATCATCATCATCAGCATCATCATCATCAGCATCATCAGCATCATCAGCAGCAGCAGCATCAGCCGCATCAACAGTATCATCATCAGCATCATCGTCGTCATCATCATCACCACCACCACCATCATCATCAGCATCCTCATCGTTACCCTCATCCTCATGCTCACCCTCATCCTCATCCTCATCTTCCTCCGTGTGTACGTTGCGCTGGCCAGACTATGAGCGTGATGCTCGCAGCGCTCGTCCTCCTCCTCCTCCTCCCCCAACGCCTCCTCCTCTTCCCCCTCTTTTTTGACGAAGGGCAAACTGAGATCAACTAGAATCGCCGTGTCACTATTGCAAAAAACGGCGTGGCATTGGAACTAGTTTAGGCGCTGTGGCCAACCAATTGAACTGGAATCTAGCGCGGCCACGAGGAAGGGCAACGAGCAATGGTAAGCAGACAAAGTGTCCGCAAGGGTGTAGGGTAACTAAGCAGGCAGCCCGTGAAGGAGTTGGGGGGACACAGCCATAACCATACCCATAGTCAGTCAGGAGGACACAGAAAAGGCGAGAGACTAACTACTGAAAGAGTTGCGGGCGGCAGTTTAATGGTAAAGCTGCCGTCTCCACATCGGAAGCAGAAATGCTCCCCTGCGGACGGGCCAATATGGTCGTTAGAAAAAATGGCAGCTAGCATCACCCATACCCCCGTCCCATTCCCCAACATCCTCCCCCCCGTGAAAGGGAAATGTGGAACGATTCGGGGGCCTAATATTTGTCTCTCGCTCTCTCTCTTTCTCTCTCGTTCTCCTTCTCTCTCTCTCTCTCTCTCTTTCCCTCTCTCTCTCTCTCTATCTCTACTCTCTTTCTCTCTCTCTCGTTCTCTTTCTCTCCCTCGCTCTCTTTGTTATCTTTATTTATGTTTCTCTCTCTCTCGTTCTCTCTCTCTCTCTCTCTCTCTCTCTTTTTCTCTCTCTCTCTCTCTCTGGATGGACCCACATCCACTAGAATCCTCTGAAGAGTGGGTCCATCTCAAAAAGATTCTCAGTAAGGGTAAAACCATCCGTGCTAACACAATCTGGGGGATGGATTCGCCGCGAAGAAAATCCGCTCCGAGGTGGGTCCACATATACTAGGATCTTGTTAGGGATGGGTCCATCGGTGATACCATCCGATTAGAAGTTGACCCACCCTTAATAACATCCCAATTCAAACGGAACCACTTTTACTATAACCCCATCAACACTTGAACACGTATAGTAAAACCCTGTGAGATTCGGATCACGCCCCAATCGGATCCGAATAGAGATGGTCCCAAAAATGATAGAGTACTATCAGGTATTAACCCGCCTCGAATAAGACTGCATTAATTGCGAATTCGATACACCTGTACCGAAATCTTCTCACACGTGGAGCGACCTCTAACAGAATCCGATCCAACATTGAGCCACCTGAGGGATTGGGCAACATCTAACACCGTCCTAATATGGATGGGCCCACCGTTATGTAATCGCATTAGGTCTGACGCCACCTCGGATGAAATCCGAAGAGGGATAAAGCCACGTTTACTAGACTACTCTTAAAAACGGCCTCACTTATAACAGAACCCTAGCAGGGTTGGAGCCACCTGCAATACAATGCAATCAAGGATGGGGGCACCTGTCATGCAATTCGACGAGGGAAGACCCATCTCTACTAGAAACCCCTTAGAAGTTGGATGTACCTCTCACAAAATCGAATCAAGGCTAAAGCAAGCCTCAAAGAACATACGGCAACGGAAAGACCCACACGTATTATAATCCGATTAGTGGTGGGTCCGCATGTAAAGGATCCCCGCAAGGATGGAGCCACGTGTGCAAACAAGCATCCATTAAAGGTGGGCCCACCTCTACTAGAATCCCATTAGAAGTGACCCCAGCTCCAATAGAAACCGAATGAAGGTGAGGCCAACTGGAGTATAATCCGATTACAAGAGGACCCACCTCACTTTGAATCCTATTGAAACTTGAATCACCTCTAATAGAATCCAGGATCCCTGGAGCCACCTGTGACTAGCCACTGCGATGCCGCGCTAAGCCCTGCTGGCCCCCGGTGAGACCTGCTAGGCCTAGCCGAGCCCTGCCAGGCATTGCGTAGCAGCGTGGCCTCATGCTACGTCCTGATAAGTTCTGCTGGCCACCTGCCAGGCCCAGCTAAGCCCGAATAAGCCCCACTACGCCCTGCTAGCCCCTGATATGCCCTGCCAATATTTGCCGACACCTGCTAGCCTTGCGAAGCTCTGCCAGCACCTCGACCACCTACTATGCCACGCAGAACAACGTCAAACATAATCGATCTCATCAGGGATGAACCCATTGCGAAAAGCGTTGTTTTTTTTGTAACTGGGGGGTCCACTTTAATAGGGCACTTTCTTTGGATTGGAGCTTAGGGGGTCCAGTTTATTAAGGCGCCTCGTCGAACAAGGGGGTCTGGAATATTAGGTCGCATGGGCAGGGGGGGGTTAGGCGGGTCGATTCATAAGGGACTTGAAATACATACTAAAAGCCAATCAAGGAAGGACTCAGCTCGAGTAGAATCCTATGATAGGTGGATTCACCTCGGCCGGGATACTGTTATGGACGGGTCCCTGGGCAACTGAATTGCATGCAGCGCGGGTTCACCTCTGATAGAATCTCATTCGAGGTGGATTAACCTCCAGTAGAATTCCATGAAGGATGGAAGCGCCTGGAGTATAATCGTAGTAAGTGCGGGTCCACTTGTATTTGAAACCTTTGGGGAATGGAGCCAACTCTGATAGAACCAGTCGTAAGCCCTGCTAAGCCCCGGCTAGTCGCTGCTACGCCTTGCTCCGATGAGCCTTGCTAGCCACTGCGATGCCGTGCTAAGCCCTGCTGGCCCCTGCTACGCTCTGCTGGGCGCGGCAAAGCCCGGCCGGCCCTCTGCTAAGCCTTGATGAATTCTGCGAGCCACCTGCCAAGCCCAGCCAAACCCTGATAAGCCCGACGAAGTCCTGCTAGGCCCTGCTAGCCCCTGAATTGTCCCGCTGATACTTGCCAATAATTGCTAACACCTGCTAGCCTTGCTAAGTTCTGCCAGCACCTTAGTAACCTGCTAACCCATGCGATGCCTGCTAAGCTATGCAGAGCCACACCTAATATAATGCATGAAGTACTCTCACCCCTTCTACCAACGGCAAGAGTAAACCCCATGATGTTCAGTGGTAAGTACAGCCTCTGTCAAGGGTGGAATGCAGGCGAATGTTGGCACTGTGCCACACACGCGAGACTAAAAATGGCCAGCACCACCGTGGCGACAAGTCTTGGGCTGCTACCCAAGGTTTTGGGTTTACCCATAACCACCTGGACCTGGGGCCGCGCGCTTGTTGTTTATTAATTTCGGGTTCAGCACGAACCCTTTGTGACTGCTGACTGTACGCTGGCCTGTACGAGAAGTAAACACTGGGAGCAGTAACTGTTGTGCGTTTTCCTCCTCCTCCTCCTCCTCCTCCTCCTCTTCCTCCTCTTTCTCCTCCTCCTCCTCCTCCGCCTCCTCCGCCGCCGAGTGCCGCCAATCCTGGGTAGCCTGCTGAGAAAGCGGGCATACCAGAGGAGCGGCAAGAGGCCGAGCGCGAGGAGAGGAGAGGCGGCATCGCCGCCAGGGGCAAGGCTGTGGAAAGGCTCCTCCTCCTCCTCCTCCTCCTCCTCCTCCTCCTCCTCCTCCTCCCGTACAAGCACAACCTACCAGAGAGCGCGCCTGTGATACACCCCCACGGGGGGGGAGGGCTCCCCATGGCCCTTAGCTACCCCACCCCCACCTTCGACCTCCCCTGCCTGGAGCCCCCCCCTCCTATTGCTCTGCCACTCGGAAGCTACCCCCGACCTTGCCTTGTTGCGCTCGGGAAGCTACCCCCCTCCCTCCCTGTCCACATGGGACGGGGCTTAGCACCTTTCAACCCCCCTTTCCGGAAGCCCCACCTCTCTTCTTTTCTGCCCCTTCCTTGGAAGCTACCCCCCCCCTCCCGCCCCTTTCGCGCTCCGGAAGCCACCCCCCCCTCCCTTGCCAAAGGGGGGTGGCCTTAGCTACTCCCCCTTTGAACCGCCCCTGCCGGAAGCCCCCCCCTCCCCTGTTGGGTTACAGGAGAGGGAGCTTAGACCCCCCCTCCCTTTGGCTAAAGGAAGAAGCGCCGAAAGCCGAAAACCAGCTGGACGACGAAATTCAAAGAGTCACCAAAAACCGAAAGGGTCTGAGAACCAGAGGCGCGCCGAAAACCGAAGGATCGCCGAAAACCGAAAGGGCGCCGAAAACCGAAGGTGCGCCGAACGCCAGAAAGGGCGACGAAAACCAAAGAGGCGCCGAAACCAAAAGAGCGTCTAAAAGAAAAGGGGCGCCGAAACCAAATGGCGCCGAAAACGTAACGAACGCCGAAAACCAAAGAGGCGCCGAAAACAAAAAAAGGCTTAGAAAACCAGCGGGGCGCCGACAACCAAAGAGGCACCGAAAACCAAAAGGGGCACCGAGAGCCAGAGCAGCGAAAACCGAAAGGAAAGAGAACCAAGAGGAAAAATAACCAGAGCAGCCAGAACCGAGAACCAACGAGCCACCGAAAACCGAAGGGGTTTGAGAACCAGAGGCGCGCCGAAGACCGAAGGATCTCCGAAAAACCGAAAGGGCGCCGAAAACCGGAGGTGCGCCGAACACCAGAAGGGCGCCGAAAACCAAAGGAGCGCCGAAAACCAAAGGAACGCCGAAAACCAAAGGAGCGCCAAATACCAAAAGGGCACAGAAAACCCGACGCCGAACCAATAGGGCGCCGAACGCCCAAGGGGCGCCGAACACCTAAAGGAAAGCCGAAAAACAACAGGGCGCCGAAAACCAACGGTGTGCCGAAAAACAAAAAGAGCCCTGAAATACCAAAGGATCGCCGATAACCAAAAGGGCGCCGAAAACGAAAGGGGCGCCGAAGAGAACAGAAGCTCTGAAGACGGACAAGGCGCCGAAAACAAAAAAACGCCACCGAAAACAAAAGGAGCGCCGAAAACCGCAGGAGCGCCGAAAACCAAAGGGGCGCCAAAAACCAAAGGGGTGCCGTTTACCAACGAGGCGTCGAAAACCAGAGGACACAAAAATCCCAAATCGCGCCGAAAGCCACCAAAAATCCAAGGGGCGCCGAAAACCAAAGAGGCGCCGAAAGCCAAAAGTGCGCCGAGAACTAAAGTGGCGCTGAAAATCACAAAGGCGCCGAAAATCAAAGGAGCGCCGAGAACAGAAGGGGCGCCGGAACCGAAGAAGGCGCCGAAAGAAAACAAACGAGGCGCCGAAAACAAAAGGGTGCGCAGAAAACCAAAAGGGACGTCGAAAACGAAAGGAGCACGGAAAACCACAGGAGCGCCGGAAACCAAAGGGGCGCCGAAAACCAAAGGAGCGCCAAAAACCAAAGGGGCGCCAAAGGCCCAAGGGACGCCGAAAATCAAAGAGACGCCGAAAACTACAAGTACGCCGAAAACCAACGGTGCGCCGAAAACAAAAGAAGAACAGTAACCTCGAAGCCCCCCCTTTAGCCAGGGCCCTCCAGCTGGAAAAATCAACAGAAGGAGGGGAGGGGGGGGGGCAGCTTCGGAAGCCCCCTCCCCTTTGGCAAGGGGAGCCCGGGCTAACCCCGGGCCCCGAAAAGAAGGGGGGGTAGCTTTCAAGCCGCCCCCTTTAGCCAGGGAGCCCGCATCTACAAAATCCAAGCAATAGGAAGGGGGTGGGGGTAGCCTCGGAAGCCCCCCCGTTTGAAAGGGGAGCCTGGGCTGACCACGGGCCCCGAAAAGGAGGGAAGGGGGTAGCTTCCAAGCTCCCCCCCCCTTTAGCCAGGGCCCCCCCAGCTAAAAAAGGCCCGCAAAAGGGCGGGAAGGGAGGGGAGCTTCGGAAGCCTCCCCCCTTTTCCAAGGGAAGGGGGGGCAGCTTGAAGCTGGGGCCCCCCTTTTAGTGAGAAGTGTGCCACGAGCGCGCCCTTTCCGACCTGCCCTACCCAGACGACCACGAAGAATTTCAACGGATTCGCTGGATGCTTCACCGCCTCTGATGGGCGGTACTCAGACCCCCGACGTCATGTTTGTTTCATGCTGTCGACCCCTAGAGGTCTCCACCCATTCCCCAGGACCAGTTTTCATCCTGAGTCGCTCTTGTTACGGTCCCGAGGCCCTGTGAGTGACCCCAGAGGCCGAAACTAACGAAAGATCCGCCGTTCTGATTGTTGCATGACTCGAGAGGGTCTGGGTACTCCGCACTTCTTATTCAGCAACCGGGGGTTGACAAGCGTGAAAACGCGGCGCGGCCAACCCCCCCCCCGCACCACCCCCGCGCCCCAGCCGGGAAAGGAACGAACCCCAGACCCCCCCAGGCACCCCCGCGCACGCGCCGCGGCCAACCCCCCCGGGCACTCCAAGGGGGGGGCGATTATTGAGCGACCCAGAGTATGTTCCTCGTCTCCATCGCACTCTCAATCCAGTCCCCTCCGTCAGCCCAAGCCAGCCCCCACCCCTCGCCCTCCCGCCCTCCTCCAGCCCTCCATCCAGACCCCATCCCTCCATCAAGGGGGCCCAGGGACACGCAAAGAAATGCAAACTGGTCCCAGGATTCCCCTAATTTTGGTATACGTTCTATGGGTGTTCGTCAATACCGTCCACTTCCCATAGTTTCCACATGTTCCCGAGAATCGATGATTATTTGTGTCTGTGTTTGTCATCCTTCCTGACGCAAGCTTGCCTCTCCTTTCTGCTCATTCCTCCTCCCAATCGCCTCCCCCTATGCTCCCCTGAGATCCGACGACTCGAACAAAAATGAAACACCGCAGAACATCACGACGGGAGCGCTAGACCCAACTCTGCACCCGCGAGGAGTCTTGGGGCCCGAGACCGAGCGAACACGCCCGCCGCGAAAAAACTGCAATGCCCAGATCTGAGGGCCCCTCCATCCTCCCTCCGCCTCCCTCCCCGCCCTCCGAGAGTGACTACGCACCAAACCACCCCAACCGAATCCGACGACCCCACTCTCGGGTTTTGGGGGGGGTACGGGTTCCATCTGCTTGTTTTTGCCAACGCTCCCCGACGCCCCCCCCCCCACTGGAACTGGGGGCGACATCGGGGCCGTTGGGCTGGGTTGGGGTGGTTCGGCGAGCGGTGAGAGAGCGGTCGGCGGTCGCTCTCAAAGAAGGCCGACGCCGCCGCCCGAGGCCGACCTGCGGGCGCCGCGCCACCGCCTTCGCCCCTGCCGCGCCGCGCCGCGGGCGCCGCCGCCGCGGCTCATGGCATCGCGCGCGGCGCTCTCGCGGAGGCAGCGCCCAAGGGCGTCACCGCTGGGGGGCTCGCCGCTTCCTCGACGTGCCGTCGCCTCGGGCGTCTATTCCTCGTTCTATTGCTCGGTGTCGTGCGTGTCCCTTGCTTGCCTGTTGAGCCAGAGCCCCTCCTCCTCCTCCTCCGCCTCCTCCTCCTCCTCCACCTCCACCTCCTCCTCCTCCTCCTCCTCCTCCTCCACCTCCTCCTCCTCCTCCTCCTCCACCTCCTCCTCCTCCTCCTCCTCTCCTCCTCCTCCTCCTCCTCCTCCTCATCATCATCATCATCATCATCAGCATCAGCATCAGCATCAGCATTCATCATCATCATCATCATCATCATCAGCATCATCATCATCATCAGCATCAGCATCATCATCATCATCATCATCATCATCATCATCATCATCATCATCATCATCATCATCATCATCATCATCATCATCATCATCATCATCATCATCCATGGCCCTCGCCGAGAAAAAAGGGGCACGCCCGAGCGATGCCAGGTACTTGAAAGATATGACCATTCTGGTTAGAAATGGGGCACGCTGCCGCTGCTGCCGCTGCCGCTGCCGCCGATGCCGCTGCTGCTGCTGCTGCTGCTGCTGCTGCTGCTGCTGCTGCTGCTGCTGCTGCTGCATCTTCAGCGTCGGTAGCCTGTGGCTGCGGCGCTGAAGCCGAGCAAGTCTGCAGGCCAGTCGCGCGCCTGCAGCTGCCTTCCTGATGGACAAGCCTCTCCCTCGAGGAGAAGGGCCCTGCAAAACTGCCAGAAGCGCCCCGAAGGAGAAAAAGAGCTTCCATCCTGGACCCTCGACGTTCCAGGAAGAACTGGTGGCCCCCCTGGTGGTGACCCCCTTAGGCACTGCCCGACTCTCGGGGGGGCGGGGGGCGGCTACACGCAAGAGTGGCCCTAGGCTGACACGCGTAGTGACCTTCGGCGCGCGGCTTCACAGGCGACGCGGGGTGGCCAATCACACATGCGCGCAAGACGCCCTTATCGCACCGCACTCGGCGACACGGAGGGCTCCACGGGGCGCGCACCCAGAGGTCACTCCTGCGAAAGGCCACTCTTGCGCGTATAGTCGTAGGGGGGTCGTCGGCCGACCGCCCCGTCGATCCTGGCCGGGCCCACCTCCAGCCGGGGGCTGCCCGAAGGCAGGCGGCCACGTGCGAGCCCAGCACCCGCGGGCTCGCACCGGGGGGGCGGGGCTCGGGGACGCCCGCAGGCGTCTCCGGGCACGCGGGCGGGCGCGAGCGGAGCGGGCCTCCGCCGGTGAGCCCCCCACGCCGGGTCCGCATCGGCGGGCGGTGTGGGGGCGGGGGCTCGGCTTTCGTCGCCGACGGGGCGTCCCTGGCCAAGGCTGTGCCCAGCTCCGCGCGCCATCCCAGACCCCCGACGTCATGATTTTTTCATGACGTCGACCCCCAAAGATCTCGACCCATTCCCCAGGACCGGTTTTTCATCCCGAGTCGTTTTTTGACGCTCCCGAGGCCCGGTGAGGGCCTCCGGAGGCCGAAAATTGAGGAAAAACCGCCCGTCGTGATTTTTTCATGACTCGAGGGGGTCTGGGGTTCTGGAGCTCCGCGCAGGCCCTCTGGGCCTCGAGAGGGGGGGCTGCCCCGCGGCAGGTCCCGTGCGTCGGCGGCTCGCCCGCGCGCGCGCAAGTCTCCGCCGCCGCGCGGGGCGTGCGGCGCTCCGAGGACCACCCGCGGCGCTCCGAGGGCGCCGCTCGCTCGACCTCGGCCGGCGTGGGGCCCCCCTTTGGCGCCCTGCCCGCGAGCGCCCGCGCGGGGCTCGCCGCCGCGCCAGGCGCAGCTCGAGCCTGCTGCGCGGAGCCCCCCAAGAGGGCCCCGAGAGCCTGCAGCACGCCAAGACGGCCCCCCAGGAGGGCCCCAAGAGGGTCCAACAGGGCCCGCAAAAAACGGCCCCCAGGGGCGCCCAAAATCGCCCAAGAGGGCCCCAAGAGGGCCCCCAAAACGGCCCCCAGAGGCGCCTAAAATCGTACAAGAGGGCCCCAAGAGGGCCCCAAGAGGGCCCCAAGGGGGCGGGGCGGGGGCCGGTGGGGCGCGTCACCAAAAAACGAAACATCGTCACCGCTGTTTTTTTCTGTTCTTGGATACTCCTCCCGCAGGGGGGCACGCCCGACTGAACACGAAGGAATCAGCTGCGCGCCGCTGGTCTTCCCCAGCGCCTCCGGGCACCCGAGGCGCCCGCGCATCGAGGAGCGCGCGCAGAGGCG
>CAUYUJ010011872.1:15000-20606 GCA_963575745.1 Prorocentrum cordatum
GGCGAGGGGTCTTGCCTAGCATAGGGTGCCGCACAGCAAAAGGCATTTCTAGCATCAGGGATTATGCTTTGATTAATTTGGGGAAGGGTCTTGCCTTGCAGAAGGTGCCACGCAGCAAAGGGGCTCACCTTGGAGAGGATACCGCACAGCAAAAGGGCACATCTAGCTCCAAGGATTCTTCTTTAATCAACTTGGGGAGGGGTCTTGCCTAGCAGGAGGTGCCGCACAAGTGATGGGGCACGCCTAGCACCAATGATCATGCTTTTATCAACTTGGGGAGGGATCTTGCCTATCAGAGGGTGCCGCACAGCAAAGGGGCATGTCTAGCACCAAGGATTCTTGTTAAATCAACTTGGGGAGGGGTCTTGCCAAGCAAAGGTGCCGCACAACAAAAGGGCATGTCTTGCACCAGGGATTATGTTTGAATCAACTTGGGGAGGGGCCTTGCCCAGCAGAAGATGCCGCACAGCAAAGGGGCTCACCTTGGAGAGAGTGCCGCACAGCAGATGGGGCACATCTAGCACCAAGGATTCTTTTTAAAGCAGCTTGGGGGATGGTCTTGCTTAGCAGAAGGTGCCGCACAACAGATGAGGCACGCCAAGCACCAAGGATTCTTTGTTAATCAACTTGGGGAGGGCCATTGCCTCATAAAGGGTGCCACACAGCAGATGGGGCACGTCTAGCACCAATGCTTTTATCAACTTGAGGAGGGGTCTTGCCTAGCAGGAGTTGCCGTTCAGCAGATGGGGCACGTCTAGCACCAAGGATGTTTGTTTTAATCAACTTTGGGAGGGGTCTTGTCTAGCAGAAGGTGCCGCACAGCAGGTGGGGCACGCCTAGCACCAAGTATTATGTCTCAATATACTTAAAGAGGGCCATTGCCCAACAAAGGGTGCCACAGCATATGGAGCACGTCTAGCACCAAGGATTATTGTTAAAGCAACTTGGGGAGGGCCATTGCCTAGCAGAAGATGCCACACAGCAGATAGGGCACGTCTAGCACCAACTATTCTTTGTTTGAACGACTTGGGGAGGGCCATTGCCCAACAAAGGCTGCCACACAGCAGGTGGGGCACGCCTAGCACCAACGATTAGTGTTGTTTATCAACTTGGGGAGGGGTCTTGCCTAACAGAAGGTGCCGCACAGCAGGTGGGGCACGCCTAGCACCAAGGATTACTGTTGTTTATCAACTTGGGGAGGTCCATTGCCCAACAAAGGGTGCCGTTCAGCAGATGCGGCACGCCTAGCACCAAGGATTCTGTTTCAAACCAACGCGGGGAAGGGTCTTGCCTAGCAGAGGGTGCCGCGCAGCAGGTGGGGCACGTCTAGCACCAGGATTCTTTTGTCAATCAACTTGGGAAGGGGCATTGCCTAGCAGAAGGTACCATACTGCAAATGGGGCACGTCTGGCACCAATGATCATGCTTTCATCAACTTGGGGGTGGGTCTTGCCTAGCAGAGGGTGCCGCACAACAAAAGGGCACATCTAGCACCAAAAACCTGGGGAGGGGTCTTGCCTAGCAGAAGGCGCCGCGCAACACATGGGGCACGTCTAACATCACGGGTTAATGTTATCAACTTGGGAAGGAATCTTGCCTAGAAGAGGGTGCCGCACAGCAGATGGGGCACGTCTAGCACCAAGGATTCTTGTCAAATCAACTTGGGGAGGGGTCCTCCAGCACGGGGCCTTGCCCAGAAGAGGGTGTTGCACAGCAGATGGGGCATGTCTAGCACCATGGGGCGCGCGTTGTGGTAGGCACGGAAAGCGTAAAGTAAAATGGCACTTTCAAATTACAATTGGGAGGGGAGCACGTTGAATACTGGGTCTGTTAAAAAGAAGGAGCATCTACACAGGAAATAGCGTCTTCACTCACCCAGAATAGCGTCTTCACCGGGAATAGCGTCTTCATGTGGAATAGCATCTTCACCAAAAATAGCGTCTTCACCTGGAATAGCGTCTTCACAGGGAATAGCGTCGTCACCCGGAATAGCGTCTTCACAGGGAATAGCGTCTTCACCGGGAGTAGCGTCTTCACGGGGAATAGCGTTTTCACAGGGAATAATAGCGTCTTCACCAAGAATAGCGTCTTCACAGGGAATAGCGTCTTCACACGGAATAGCGTCTTCACCCGGAATAGCGTCTTCACCAAAAATAGCGTCTTCTATAGAGAATAGCGCCTTCACAAAGAATAGCGTCTTCACCCGGAATAGCGTCTTCACCGAATTAGCGTCTTCACCTGGAATAGCGCCTTCATCCGAGATAGCGTCTTCACCGGGAATAACGTCTTCACAGGCTATAGAATCTTCACCGGGAATAGCGTCTTCACCAAGATTAGCGTCTTCACCGGACCCGAATAGCGTCTTCACCCGGAATAGCGTCCTCATCCGAAATAGCGTCTTCACCAGGAATAGCGTCTTCACCCGGAATAGCGTCTTCACCGGGAATAGCGTCTTCACCAAAGCGTCTCCACCCGGAATAGCGTCTTCACCCGGAATAGCGTCTTCACCCGGAATAGCGTCTTTACTGGGAATAGCGCCTTCACAAAGAATAGCGTCTTCATAGGGGGAGTGCTGTCTGTGTGTGCAGAACGAGTCCTCACAGGGAATAGGGTCTCCACCGGGAATAGCGTCTTCACCGGGCCCGAATAGCGGCTTCACAAGGAATAGCGTCTTCACCCGGAATAGAAACTTCAACGGGAATAGCGTCTTCACCGTCTTCACCTGCAATAGCGTCTTCACGAGGAATAGCGTCTTCACAGGGACGCGTCGTCACAGAGAATAGCATCTTCAAATAGCGTCTGCGGCGCCGGCTCGAACTGGGAACCCCGGTTGCCCGGGCAATGTATGTCTTTGTATGTATACATGTGTGTATGTATGAATGTATGCTGGTATGTGTATTCGTGTATGTATGCATGCATGCATGTATGTAGGTATGTGTATATATGAATGTCTGTATGTATTGTGTGTATGCATGGATGCATGCATGCATGCATGCATGCATGTATGTATGTATGTATGTATGTGTATGTATGTGTGTATGTATGTATGCATGCATGTATGTATGCATGTATGTATACATGCATGTAACATTGTATGTATGTATGTACGCATATGTGTATATATGTATGCACGGTTGTATACACGCATGCATGCATGCCTGTGTACATATGCGTAGGTGTGTATGTATGCATTTATGAACGAATGTGCGTATGCATGCATGCGTGGATGAATGTATGCATGTATGTATGTGTGTATATGAATGCATGATGTATGTATGCCGGCATGCATATATGTATGTGTGTATGGATGTATGCCTGTATGGTTGCATGTGTGTATACCTGTATGTATGTATGTGTTTGTATGTATGTATGAATGTGTGTATGTGTGTATGCATGTATGTATGTATGTGTGTATGTATGTCTGTATGTATGTATGCGTGTATGTATGTATGTATGTATGTGTGTATACATGTGTGTATGTATGTATGTATGTATGTATGTATGTATGTATGTATGTATGTATGTATGTATACATGTGTGTGTATGTATGTATGTATGTATGTATGTTTGTATGTATGTATGTATGTATGTATGTGTGTGTATGTATGTATGTATGTATGTATGTATGTATGTATGTATGTATGTATGTATGTATGTATGTATGTATGTATGTATGTATGTATGTATGTGTGTATGTCTGTCTGTCTGTCTGTCTGTCTGTCTGTCTGTCTGTCTGTCTGTCTGTCTGTCTGTCTGTCTGTCTGCCTGCCTGTCTGTCTGTCTGTCTGTCTGTCTGTCTGTATGTATGTATGTATGTATGTGTGTGTATGTATGTATGTGTGTGTGCAGGTAGGTAGGTAGGTAGGTAGGTAGGTCGGTAGGTCGGTAGGTCGGTCGGTCGGTCGGTCGGTCGGTCGGTCGGTCGGTAGGTCGGTAGGTCGGTCGGTCGGTCGGTCGGTAGGTCGGTCGGTCGGTCGGTCGGTAGGTCGGTAGGTAGGTCGGTAGGTCGGTAGGTCGTGCGTCTCTGCTTCGCAGATCCAGCGCGAAAACCGATGCCGGGGCAAGGCAAAGGTAGCCGACCCCCGGTCCGAAGCGTGGCCGATCGGCCTGATGCCGCCCGCCCTTTCCCCCTCCCCCGATGCCAGGGGGGGCGGCGGGCGGGCGGGCCGCGCTGCCGACCCCGAGAGCCGAAACGGCCTCGGAGGGGCGGCCACAGAGCGAGGGCCGACGGCCGAGGGCCGAGTCGGAGGAGGAGGAGGAGGAGGAGGCGGAGGAGGAAACAGAGGAGGAGGAGGAGGAGGAGGAACTCAGGGGGGGAAGGAGGCGGAGGAGGAGGAGGGGAAGGAGGAGGAGGAGGAGGAGGGCGGAGGAGGAGGAGGAGGAAACAGAGGAGGAGGAGGAGGAGGAGGAGGTGGAGGAGGAGGAGGAACTCAGGCGGGGAAGGGAGGAGGAGGAGGAGGAGGAGGAGGAGGAGGAGAGGAAGGAGAAGAACGAGGAGGAGGAGGAGGAGGAGGAGGAGGAGGAGGAGAAGGGCGAGGAGCGCGGGCTGAGGGCCGAGGGCCGAGGCGGAGGAGAACCAACATGCAGAACGCGCAAGCATACATCCAGTAGGGGAGCGACTACGAAATCGACGTACCCCCAAATTGATGCCCCCGTCGAATCTGCGAACCACACCTGCAGCGTTTCCGTAGAACTACTGACGACTCTGCGTATACTCGTTTCTCACGGGCTCGACGAGAGAGTCAAGTTTGGGGTAAATCGATTCTGTAGTCGATCCCCTACTAGGTCCAACTGTCGCTGCTCCGCGCAGATGGATTGGATCGGTGCGGGGCCTCTTCTGCCCTCAAGGCATCACGGGATCAGGCTTTGGGCAAGCAGAGGAGGAGCGGGCAGCCATCGCGCCTCATAGGCGAGGTGGGGCGCCTCTTCGAAATGGCCCTTCAGCTTTAGCCAGCGGCCGCGTGTCGCATCAAAGCATAGTATTGATTACAGCACCAGGTTTACACCGGTAAGACTAACGTATTCGTTGTGCGGAATCGGGCTGTAGTACCACCGGTCTGTGGAGCCGCCTGTGTATTCTGGCCCCTCTTCAGGACAAGTGTGGCCAACGGAATTCGTGGGAGAAATTGAAACATCCCAACCCAGCCTGTGATAGCCAGGGCACGGGATCCAATCATCGTCACCAAATAGTTGATGCATCACATTCCAAGCCTCATAATCGTATTTCTTGATCTTTCCCGTGTGTCAATATTCCACCTCTCGCCAATCGAGGGACGATGATAGCCATACTCCTGAGCATCATAGCCCGTGCCGTGATAAACCATCCGCATGCAGCCTCAGCGATGTACTCCATTGCGCAGCCGTGGCCAGAGAGGAAGCCTCTGCAAATGCCACTGCATGAACATTGGGTCGCACCCAGCACGCATGTGGTCGTTCAAGCACGCTTGCACCGTCTTCACTGCAGTGTCTTGCTCCGCATGGGAGCACTCCTCAAACTGCGCCCCGTTACCGCGGGTTGGGCTCGGGTGTGCCTGCACAGACCGGACCGGGCACGGACTCCTCCTCCTCCTCCTGCTCCTCCTCCTCCTCCTCCTCCTCCACCTCCT
>CAUYUJ010011873.1:0-20591 GCA_963575745.1 Prorocentrum cordatum
CATCATCTCCATCATCATCATCATCATCATCATCAGCATCATCAGCATCAGCATCATCATCATCGTCATCGTCATCGTCATCATCATCATCATCATCATCATCATCATCATCATCATCATCATCATCGTCATCATTAGGGGAACAAAAAGTGACATAAACATAAAACCTCGGAGGCCCGCGCGGATTTCTCGGATCGGCGCTGGACCCCCCTCCCTGGCGCGCTCCGCGCGCCAGGGGCGCCCCACCCTCCCCCAGGGGGGGAGGGTGGAGGAGGAGGAGGAGGAGGACGAGGAGGAGGAGGAGGAGGAGCGACGAGGAGGAGGAGGAGGAGGAGGAGGAGCGACGAGGAGGAGGAGGAGGAGGAGGAGGAGGAGGAATAGGAGGAATAGGAGGAATAGGAGCTCCACGGAGCGAGCGGGGCGCCGCGGGCGGCCTTGTTCAGCAGGCGGCTCGGCATCGGCACCTGGGCGCGGGGGCGGACGAGGGTCTGGAGGGCGAGCAGCCGGAGCCGCAGAGGCTCGAGGAGCCAAGATCGAGGGATCGAGGATCGAGGATCGAGGATCGATCGAGGATCGAGGATCGAGGATCCAAGGATCGATCGAGGATCGAGAATCGATCGAGGATCGAGGATCGATCAAGGATCGAGGATCGAGGATCGATCGAGGATCGAGGATCGAGAATCCAAGATCGAGGGATCGAGGATCGAGGATCCAAGATCGAGGGATCGAGGATCGGGATCGAAGAGCGGGGGGCCCCCCGAAGAGCTCCGCTCGTCGCCGGAGCCGGAATCCGCGTCGGGTTCCTGGCCGAACACGCACCACACGGAGAGATCGGGGGGGCGATGTTCGAGGAGGGGAGGCGGAAGGAGGAAGAAGGAGAAGGAGGAGGAGGAGGAGGAGGAGGAGGAGAAGAAGACTGTGCTGGTGTGGGCAAACGGGTGTTCGAAGAGAGGGCCGAAGCCCTCGAGGCGAGCCTCGACCGGCGAAAGAGGCGGCCAACTCTGAGAGAACGGGGGAGAAGTGAGGACGGGGTGGGAGAGGAGAGAGGGTGCTCTCCGTCGGAGGAGGATGGGGAGGGGGCTAGGGAGCACCCAGTTCGCCTCCCTTCCTCGATCCTGCCTCGCGTGCCGAATGCATTCCTTTCCGTCTACAGCCCCGCTCCGCCCTCGGCTGCCGTCGCAATTGTATCCTGCCCTTGCCCGCCCTCCCCACGACCGCCCACGCCGGCAGCGCCACCGAAAACCGACCGAGATCGACAAGGAAAACGACACCAACCGAAACCGGCAGAACCCGAGCCACCTAGAGTAGAGGAACAAAAAAACACATAGAAAGAACAGCAAAAACACGTAGACATAACTGTTGGAGGCCCGCGCGGATTATTTCGATCCACGCCAGGACCCCCTCCCCGGCGCGCGGAGCGCACCAGGGGCGGCGCCGGAGGCGCCGCTGGGGGCCCAGCGCAGATCCAAGAATCCGCGCGGAGCGCCAAAAAGTTTGTGGCTGTGTTGCTTTTCCCTTCTTCCACAGGGGGGCGCGGCCACACGGCAACGACACCTCAAACGGCCCGACGGCAGCGACCGAGAGTGCTCGGTGGCTCCAAGATGGGCCCCTGAGGGATGGGGCCCTAAGGGACGAGGAGCCTCAAACAACGTAATCTACCCTTGTGTCGGGCGTGTCCCCCTACAGGGGGATTTTCGACGATTTTTTTTTTTTAAGCACCAAAAATGCCCCAAAATGGCAAAAAAATACTAAAAAATAGTCCCCAGACTATTTTTGGACAAATTTTTGACTATGTTTGGTGTATTTTTATGTTTCGTCGAAAATCCCCCTGCAGGGGGACAGGCCCGACTTAAATCTACCCTTGGCTCCCATCCCTCAGCACCCCATCCCTCAGGAGGACGCCCGACAAGCGCCGCAGGGCGCTGCGCACCTCTCGGCTCTCGCGCCACACCGGCGCCGCACCGGCGCCGGCGGTCGGCCACGCGCAGGGGGGGGTAATCCTCCTGCTCCTCCTCCTCCTCCTCCTCCTCCTCCTCCTCCTCCTCCTCCTCCCCCCCTCCTCCGCCTCCTCCTCCTCCTCCTCCTCCTCCTCCTCCTCCTCCTCCTCCTCCTCCTCCTCCTTTCTCTCGCGGTCTGGTCGAACATCCCCTGGAGGATCCGTTTTTGGAGGTCGTCCCTGCCATCGAGGCCTTGAGCCCTGGGTTCGAGAACCCGCCGCTCACGCAGGGATGGGCGTATACCGATGGTTCAGGTCGAGGCCCGCCAGGGCTAAAGAGCTTTGGATGGGGATATGTTGTTTTGGACGCCCAAGGGGCCGTCGTCAGGGCCATGCACGGCTCGCTCCCAGGTTTGAGATGTTTTAGTTCGGTTTTGCGTGCCGAAATCTTTGCCCTGGCGAAACTTCTCGAGTGTGCCACTCCACCACTGAGAGTGGGCATAGACAATGGCACGGTCATTCGCGGCCTCCGTAGAGGTAGTCGGTGGTGCCTCCGTCCGTCTCGGCCACACTCGGACCTCTGGGCTCGTGTTTGGTTTTTGCTTCAGGAGGGCTTTGCGGCCCAGGGCGAGTTTCGGTTTGTGAAAGTGCGTGCGCACTCTCGAGGGCCCAGGGACGAAACGGAGGAGGCCCTATTAGATTTCCAAGGCAACCAGCTAGCGGACGCAGAGGCTAAAGCTGGAGCCGAATGTCAGGCGGTCCCCCCTTGGCGCTGTGAGACTTGGGACTCTCGATCGCGAGAGGTCCAAGGCGTGCTCAATCTTGTGGCGGGGGTGACTACGGCGGTGGGGGACTTCAGAGATTCCACGGGGAGACCAGCCGCTGGCCCAGGACAGCCCCGTCGTCGAGTAGGTTTGCCACAAGGGGCAAAGCCCCATGTACTCGCCTGGACAAGAGGAGCGTGGCGCTGCCGTGTCTGTTGCCGCCACGCTTTTAGCCACAAGGCCAAGAGAGTGTTGCAGCGCAAGCCCTGTCGGGGGAGGATGGGGTCGGACCGTCGTTACGTCTCGAGTGGGGGAGGGAGAACTCGACATCCCAGCGGCCTTTCGTGGGGAAGCCCTGGGGCACTCGCTCCTTGTCCCGGGTCAGTACACGTACTGTGCCAGATGCGGGGTGCTTTCGAGCGAGAGGGGATGTAAGCTGGTGGAGGTGTGTCGTGGGGCCCCAGCGAATCCCACGGCGGCGTATCGCCTCTCGCTCCTCTCCCGCGCGCGGCATCCTTATAACGTTAAGCTCGCTCTTGGTGAGGCGTCCCGCTCCCTCTTGCCGTGGGAGCAGGATGCCTTCTGGGAGCGAGCTCTCGTCTCCAGCTAGGGCTGGGCGAGCCGAGCTGTGCGGAGCTAAGGTGAGGCACCTTTTCAGTGTGCCCCTGCAGGCTCCCTCCTTCCCGAAGGCTAGCTGAGGCACTGTGGGCCAGGTTAGTTCTAGCAGCAAAACCTCCTCCTCCTCCTCCTCCCCATCCTCCTCCTCCCGATCCTCCTCCTCCTCCTCCTCCTCCTCCTCCTTCTCCTCCTCCCCGAGGACCCCCTCCCACCGGACCCCACCTCCGCACCACCGACGTTCAGCCGACGGCGGCGCCGCCGAGCCCACCCAATAAACCGCGGCGGGAGCGCGCGAGGCGCCCACCGCGAGGAGCCCACTGGGCGAGGGCTCGGCGGACCCGCCCAGCGCACGAGGCGCCGACAGGGCCCCCAAGAGTTATGTCGGGCGTGTCCCCCTACAGGAGGACTTTCGACCAGAAATTAAAATATAAAAAAACCCAAAATCATCAAACAATGATCTAAAAATAGTCTGGGGACTATTTTTCGAGTCGTATTTTTTGGGACTAGATTCTCGGCGAAAAATAAAAAAATACACCAGAAATAATAAAAAAAATCAAAAAATAGTCTGGGGACTATTTTTTGAGCATCATTTGACAATTTGGGAGCATTTTGAGCGTATTTCTAATTTTTCGTCGAAAATCCCCCAGTAGGAGGACAGGCCCGACTTAACCCGAGAGCCCAGACCCCCTCGGGCCATGGGAAAATCACGACGGGAGGCTTTTTCTTAACTTTCGGCCTCTCGGGGCCCTCGCCGGGCCTCGGGACCGTCGAAAAACGGCCCAGGATGAGAAACCAGTCCGTCTTGAGAAAAAAAAGACGGCGGGAGGCTTTTCATAACTTTCGGCCTCTCGGGGCCCTCGCCAGGCCTCGGGGCCGTCGAGAAACGGCCCTGGATGAAAAACCGGTCCGCCATGGAAAAATCACGACGGGAGGCTTTTCTTAGCTTTCGGCCTCTCGGGGCCCTCGCCGGGCCTCGGGGCCGTCGAACAACGGCCCAGGATGAAAAGCCGGTCCGTCATGGAAAAAACACGACGGGAGGCTTTTCATAACCTTCGGCCTCTCGGGGCCCTCGCCGGGCCTCGGGACCGTCGAACAACGGCCCAGGATGAAAAACCGATCCGTCATGAAAAAAACACGACGGGAGGCTTTTCATAACCTTCGGCCTCTCGGGGCCCTCGCCGGGCCTCGGGACCGTCAAAAAACGACCCAGTATGAAAAACCTGTCCCGGGGAAGGGTCCAGACCTCGGGGGTCGACGTCATGACAAAATCATGACGTCGTGGGCCTGGGAGGCGGGCACCGGGCGGGAACCTCGACGGACCCACGGCGCACCCTCCGCGGGCCCGGCCCGCACCCACGGAGATCCGCGCGGACCTCTCGCAAATCATGCTCATTAGAGGATGAACTAACGGGGTAACTGGTAAACTGTTGGCGCTCCGCGCGGATTTCCTGGACCCGCGCTGGGCCCCGCGCGCCAGGGGCGGCGCCGGAGGCGCCGCCGGGAGGGGCTCCGAGCGGATCCACGAGATCCGCGCGGAGCGCCAAGAGCGTCTGTTTCTGCCGTTGCTTCCTCTTCGATGTACGCCGGCGGCGGCGGCGACGGCGACGGCGACGGCGGCGGCGACGGCGGCGGCGGCGACGGCGACGGCGGCGGCGACGGCGACGGCGACGGCGACGGCGGCGGCGGCCACGACCGCGACGGCGGCTCCCTCAGGGCGGGCCGCGGGCACGCGGCCGGGCGCGGGCGCGGGGCGCGCCTGCGGAGCGGCGCCCTCGGGCATGGAGGCGCCGGTTTCTGCCCCGCGCGCGCCCGCGGGGCCGCGCGCCGGGAGGCTCGTCGTCGCCGTCGCCGCCGCCGCCGTGGCCGCCGCCGCCGCCGTCGTCATCGCTGCCGTCCTCGTCTGGTCGTCCTCCTTCCCCTCCTCCTCCTCCTCCCCCTCCTCTCCTCTTCCTCCTCCCTCCTCCTCCTTCCTCCTCCTCCTCCTCCTCCTCATCCTCCTCCTCTCCTCCCCATCCTCCTCCTCCCGATCCTCCTCCTCCTCTCCTCCTCCTCCTCCTCTCCTCCTCCTCCTCCTCCTCCTCCTCCTCCCATCCTCCTCCTCCCGATCCCTCCTCCTCCTCCTCCCCCTCCTCCTCCTCCTCTTCCTCCTCCTCCTCCTCCTCCTCCTCGTCCTCCTCCTCCTCGTCCTCCTCCTCCTACTCCTCCTTCTCCTCGTCCTCGTCCGCGTCCTCGTCCTCGTCCTCGTCCTCGTCCCAGTCCTCCTCCTCATCCTCCTTGTCCGCATCCTCGTCCTGCTCGTCCTCCTCCTCCCCCTCCTCCTCCTCTTCCTTTTCCGTCCCTCCTCCTCCTCCTCCTCCTCCTCGTCATCCTCCCCTTCTTCTTATTAGTAGTATTAGTATCATTCGTAGTAGTATCAATAGTATTATTATTCGCATTACTACTACTATTAGTCGTATCATTAATATGAGTAGTAATATTATTAGTAGTATTAGTCTTACTAGTATTGATAGCATCTTTGTTATTGCTTGAATTATTGGTATTAATATCTGTATGAATAATATAACTATTTGAACTGCTTTTCTTATTTTTAGTATTAGTATCCTTCTTGCTATTAGTATGAATAATATCAACATCAGTCGTACGTAGCACCCCGCAGTTGCGGATAAGAGTGAGGGGGCGGCGGGAACGTCTGCAGTCTGCGAGGTTCTGAAGAAGGCCGCCGCAGGCGAAACATTTTCAAGCTATACAACGAGCCCGCCGCAGGCGCCGATTTTTTGTTAAAACAATGCCGGTGGTGGGTCGCGGGTTGGGTCGCAGGTGGGTCGCGGGTGGGTCGACGGTGGGTCGCGGGTGGGTCGCGGGCTCTCCACCTCCACCTGGAGGGAATTCAAAAACAGCACGCCGCAGGCGTCGAAAATTTTGATTTGTACACTGAACGCGGTTTGGGTCGCGGGTGGGTCGCAGGTTCTCCACCTGGAACGAAGGGTCGCGGTGGGTCGCGGGTGGGTCGCGAGGTGGGTCGCGGGTGAGTCGCGGGTGGGTCTCGCGGATGGGTCGCCGGGGGGGTCGCGGGGTGGGTCGCGGGCGGGTCGCGGGGTGGGTCGCGGGTGGGTGGCGGGTGGGTGGCGGGTGGGTCGCGGGGTGGGTCGCGGGGCGGGTCGCGGGTGGGACGACGACAACAACAAACAACAAACAACAAACAACAAACAACAAACAACAAACAACAAACAACAAACAAACAAACAAACAAACAAACAAACAAACAACAACAACGTGAATCCGCATCGCGGAATTCCACTTCAGCCACGCACCCAGGGACAGTGAATGACCGTTCGGTTCAGCCCCCTCACTCTGATTTTTAGTATTCTTATTGGGATTCTGGTTATACGTCTTATATGTTTTATTATTCGCATTTTCCTTATGATTATCCTTCTGCCTCCTCTTCCTCAAACTCCTCCTCCTCCTCCTCCTTCTCCTCCTCCTCCTCAGTATCCCCTCCTCATCATCAGATTCCTCCTCCTCTTCTTGTTATTATTAGTGTCGTTAGTATGTGTACTCTTGTTGTTAACTTTAATATTAATAGTACGTTTATTAGTTTAGAATTCGTTATATCATTCTTACGATTGTCATGATTAGTGGTAGGATGATTAGTATGAGCTTTTGTAGTATTAGTATTCCGATGGTTATTAGTAGCATTATCGTTCTTAGCATTATCGTTATTAGTATTCCGTTTACTCATAGTCTTAATATTATCAGTACTAGTTATTATTAATCGTATGTGTTATTGCATTCGTATGTGTCTCATTATTCTTCGTACTCTGATTAAGATGTCCCTCTTAGTCTGATTGATATTATCCACGGTGGTGTTGGTATGATGGTTCATGCTCTTTTGATTAGCAGTAGTCGTTTTCGTAATAATAATACTATTATAATGATTAACAGTATCAGTAGGTGTTATTACTATCAGTAGTATTCGCATGAACCGCATTAACATTATAAGTGTAATCACTCGTATTCCTGAAATGATTCGCTGTCTTGTTGCTATTCTTGTTATTCATCATACTCTTATTGTTATGATTAAGTATGTCCCGTCGAACTGCGATCCGTGTCGAATCCGTGTCGAAGCCGTGCCGAATCCGCGCCGACTCCACGCCGAATCCGCGCCGAACCCACATCGGAGTACAGGAGAGGACTGCCACCTACAGGACAGGAGAGATCCCCCGCAGATGCCAAGGAAGGGGCGGGGCCCGCAGGGAGGGGAAGGAAGTCGGGGGGAAACGGGCTCCACGGGTCACACTGCGACGCGGGGCCTCGATCGAGGCGTGCTCTCCAGCCGTGGGCTGGGCTGGGTGGGTGGCGCTCGGGGCCTCACGAACGGCCGCGACTCACCGCTGCCACCCAGCCCGACCCCCAAAGTGAGCAAAGAGGTCCGGCTGGGCCCGTCGCTGAGCGCAGCTGGCTGGCAGCGCGGGGCCTGCCAGCCTTGTTCCTCTGGAGTGTGCCCCGGGCCTGCCCAGCGACGAGCCCGAGGCACGGAGCACCGCATCGCAGGTGGCGGTACCTCTGCGGTGGCAGGCCCAGGGCCACAGGACACCCCGACCAGGCGCGGGCGGCAGCTCGGGAGGGCCCAAGGTCAGGGGCCGCTCCTCCCCGCGGCGGCCTGGAGGAAGCGCGGGAGCGAGAGAGGGGAGGGGGACAGGAGGGCGCTGCGACTGCGACTTTGGGGGCTCTGCCCAGGGCTGGGGCGCGGGCCGAGGCCGAGGCAGGGGCGCGGCCCGGGGCGGGGAAGGGCCGGGGGAGGGACGAGGAGGGGCTGCCCGGCAGGAGGCGGGAGAGGGCGAGGGAGAGAGGGGGGGGGGGGGACGAGCGTATGTGTGCGTAGATACTTGCACTCGACCATGAGAAGAGGAAGGGGAACAACGATAGACATATATATATATATATATACAGAGAGAGGGACCAAACAACCAATGAAGCAGGGAGAGGCGGAGAGAAAGAGAGAGAGAGAGAGAGACAGACAGACATCAAAAAAAAGGGTGCAGGAGGGGCCGATCCCACCGCGCCTCCACGCAGCCGCTTGCACTTGGCCTCCGCCTGCTCCTTCCGCTCTCTGGCCATGGCGATCTTCTCCTGCAGCCTGGCCTTCTCCGCCTGCGCGCGGGCCAGGCCGGGAGGGGTGGGCGGGCAGTGGCAAAGAAGGAGTGCTCGGGTTCCTCCATCCCTGCCCAATGCACTTACACATATGTAGATGCATATGTATGTACTGATATGCTTCTGCACAAACATGCATACAACTGCTTGTATACATTATGTATATATATATGTATATATATATATGTGTATGGATGCATGTATGTATGCATACATGCATGCATGTACGTATGTGTGTTTGTGTGTATGTATGTATACATGTACATGTGTATGTACGTATGTATGTATGTATGTATGTATGTATGTATGTATGTATGTATGTATGTATGTATGGATGGATGGATGGGTGGATGGATGGATGGATGGATGGATGGATGTATGCTGGGATGTTAACGCCCCCCGATCTAAATTTACCTTCGTAAATTACACAATACCGTAAATTAACGCCCGGCCCGTAGATTACGTAACTTCGCGGAGGCGTACGACCAGGCACTTCTACTTGTGCAAACTTCTTGATTGGGAACCAATGAATTGTGCAACCTCATCGGTTCCCAATCAAAAAGGCTGCACAACTCATCGGTTCCCAATAAAAAAGGCTGCACAAGTTCAGAAACCGACCCCAACCCAAGAAAACGAAAAAGGTTGCACAACTCATCGGTTCCCAATCACAAGGGTTGCGCAGCTCATCGGTTCCCAATCAAAAAAGCTGAACAAAAGTTCGGAAACCGGCCCCAAGTCGAAAAACGAAAAAGGTTGCACAACTCATCGGTTCCCAATCAAAAAAGTTGCACAACTCATCGGTTCCCAATCAAAAAACTGAACAGCATCGGAAACCAACCCCAAGTCGAGAAACGAAAAAGGTTGCACAACTCATCGAGTCCCAATCAGAAAGGCTGCACAAGTTCAGAATCCGACCCCGACCCGAGAAAACGAAAAAGATTGCACAACTCATCGGTTCCCAATCAAAAAGGTTGCACAACTCATCGGCTCCCATTTCAAAAAAGGCTGCACAAATGAGGAAACCGACCGCAACCCGAGAAAATGAAAAAGGTTGCACAACTCATCGGTTCCCAATCAAAAAGGTTGCACAACTCATCGGCTTCCATTTCAAAAAAGGCTGCAAAGTTCGGAAACCGACCCCAACCCGAGAAAACGAAAAAAAGGTTGCAAACGCATCGGTTCCCAATCAAAAAGGTTGCACAACTCATCGACTCCCATTTCAATAAAGGCTGCACAGGTCGACGGATCTCCACCAAAAAGGTTGCACAAATTGGACAACCGAGCCCTATTCCGACAACCGTGTTGGTGTCCGTGACACGATGGACGGTTAAACTCATTGGCATGTATAAGTGCTCACCTCTAACGCCTGGAACCTAAGTCGAAGTTAATCGATTTAGAACTGTATGTATGTATGTTTGTATGTATGTATGTATGTATGTATGTATGTATGTATGTATGTATGTATGTGTACAGATGTCTATATCTATATATATATATATATACACACATAAGCGTGCGCCAACGTGCCGCTGGGCACGGAGTGGGCGTGCCCTCAGGCCCTCCCAGTACCCCTCTCAGCCTCAGCCCTCACTCCTGAGGCGCCTTCCCGGGGCTCGGAGCCCCTCGGCCCAAAACCTCTTGGGGCGCGGCGCGGTTCTCCTGGGGGTCCCCCGAGCGCTGTCGCGGGAGCTTGTCGGGCCCAAGAGGCCCCAAGACGGGCCAGAGGGCCCCAGGAGGCCCCCAAGACGGTTCAAGAGGGCCCCGAGTCGCCGAACGATCGCTCCAAGACGCTCAAGATGGCGCCCCAGACGGCCCAAAGGGCCTCCAAGACGCCCAAAGGGGCCTCCAAGAGGCCCAGAGGGCCCCAAGAGGCCAAAATCACTGATTTCCCTAAGGTTTTGAAGGAGTTGGGCGTTCTCGCCTTTCCGGCTTCCCGACGCTCACAGACGGCCCTAGAGGCCCCCAAGACCGCCCCAAGGCGGCCCAAGAGGCCCCCAAGAGGACCCCAAAACGGCCCAAGAGGGCCCCAAGCCAGCCCAAGAGGTGCCCAAAAGGGCCCAAGACGGCCCCGCAAGTGGCCCAAAAGAGGGAACACGAACCGAAAATCCGAGCCTTCCGCCCCAAGAGGCTCCCAGGAGGCCCCAGGAGGCGCCCAGGAGGCCCCAAGAGGCCCCCAAGAGGCCCCCGAGAGGCCACCAAGAGGCACAAAAGAGGCCCCAGGAGGCCCACAAACGGCCCCCAAGAGGCGCCCAAACTGCCTCCAAGAGGCCCCCGAGAAGCCTCCCACGAGACCCCAACGAACATCCAATCGGCTTCCAACCCACAACCCAGGCACGGTGGCGGGATGGGCCGAAGGCCATTGGATAGTAGAACCACACGCCGAAGGAACTCGCATCGCAAGTTCCAACGAGGAGTGCAGGGGCGATGCTGGAGACCCCTCGAGAGTGATAGAGGGACCCACGGCAATGTATTTTTGGGATCCTGGCGACAAGTCGGGGAATCCTGGTGTTTCTTGGACGCTGCTTGCGCGTGCTTGGATCCACCCGGGAACCGGAGGAGCAGGAGGAGCATAGCAACAAAGAACTGTGCCCGAGTCTGGTTCCGAAGCACACGCCACCAGGGCCACACCACGGAGCATCGAAAGCCACCCCCATCCCTTCTTCCCGGCCACGCATCTGGGGCCAAGCCCGTGTTGAAGCCTCTTGGACGCCTGCTGGAGATGCGGTATTGAAGGCATGTGGCGTCCGTTTTGGGAGCCGTCTTGGGAGCCCATCTTGGACACCTTGGGACCGTTTGGGGGGCCTCTTGGACTGTCTTGGAGCCCTCTTGGGGCCGTGCTGGGGCCACTAGGGGCCCATCTGGTGCCGCCGTGGGGTCCTGCTGGACCTCTCGGGCCGCGCTGTGTTCCTTCCGGCGCCCCCATTGAAACATCTTGAGCCGCTTTAGGGGGGCCCTCTTGGGGCCCTCTTGACTTGTCTTAGGTCGGGCGTGTCCTCCTACAGGCGGATTTTGGACGAAACATTAAAAAATAGTCAAAAGTTAATCAAAACAAATTCAAACATATTACAACAAAATCGTACCCATGATATGTTCCCCCCACATGTTTCGTGGGGTTGTGGTTTTCATCCCTGCCGCGTCGCACCCGCGTCTCCCGCACACACATACACACACACACACCTCCCCTCCCTTCTCCTTCTCACACAGCACAGCGCAGCACGACGCAGCGCAGCACAGCACAGCACAGCACAGCTCAGCACAGCACAGCACAGCACTGCACAGCACACAGCACATTCACACAGATCACGTACACAGCACAGCACAGCACAGAACTGCTCAGCACAGCTCAACTCAGCTCATCTCAGCACACCACACCGCACCACAGCTCAGCCGAGCACAGCACAGCTCAGCACAGCACTGCACAGCACATCAGCACAGCACCGCTCAGCACAGCACAGCACAGTACTGCACAGCACAGCACAACGCAGACCAGCTCAGCACAGCACAGCACAGCTCAGCTCAGAACAGCACAGCACAGCACTGCACAGCACAGCTCAGCACAGCACAACACAGCACACACATACACACACACACACACACACACACAAGCACGCGAACACACAAACACATGACACGCACACCACGCAACACATGCGCGCCAACAGGAGTTGCGCAAGGGGGTGTTCGCCAGGGCATAACAGGCGTGGCAGTTTCTCGACACCATAGGGGGTGCGCAGGGGGTGCGCAGGGGTGGTGTCTCACCGCAGTTGCTATCTGTGACGGTCGTCCATGGCACAATAGACATGGCATATCCTCGACACCATGGGGGGTGCGCAGGGGGTGGTCTCTCACCGCGGCCGCTATTCGTGACTGTCGCCCATGGCACGGCAAGCATGGCAGATTCTCGACACCATAGGGGGTACGCGGGGGGTGGTGTCTCACCGCGGCCGCTATTCGTGACTGTCGCCCATGGCACAGCAGCCTAGGGGGGTCGCAGGAGGTGGTCCCTCACCGCGGCAGCTATCCGTGACGGTCGTCCAAGGCACAGCAGGCATGGCACATTCTCGACACCATACGGGGTGCGCACAGGGGTGGTCTTTCATTGCAGTCGCTATCCGCGACGGTCGTCCATGGCACAGCAAGCAAGGCATATTCTCGACACCATAGGGGGTGCGCAATGAAAGGTCGCTCACCGCGGCCGCTATCCGTGACGGTCGTCCGAGGCACAGCAGGCATGGCACATTCTCGACACCATCGTGGGTGCGCGGGGGGTGGTCTCGCACCGCGGCCGCTATCCGTGATGGTCGTCCATGGCACAGCAAGCATGGCATATTCTCGCCGGCCGCAATCCGTGACGGTCGTCCACGGCACAACAGGCATGGCACATTCTCGACACCAAAGGGGCTGCGCAAAGGGGTGGTCTCTCACCGCGGCCGCTATCCGTGACGGTCGTCCATGGCACAACGGGAATGTCAGATTCTCGACAACATGGTGGGTGCGCAAAGGGGTGGTCTCTCACCGAAGCCGCTATCCGTGGCGGTCGTCTGTGGCACAGCAAACATGGCAGATTCTCGACACCATAGGGGGTGCGCAGGGGGTGGTCTCTCACCTCGTCCGCTCTCCGTGACGGTCGTCCATGGCACAGTAGGCATGGCTGATTCTCGACACCATAGGGGGTGCGCAGGGGGTGGTCTTTCACCGCGGCCGCTATTCGTGACTGTCGCCTGTGGAGCAGCAAGCATGGCATATTCTCGACACCATAGGGGGTGCGCAGGGGGTGGTCTCTCACCGCGGCCGCTATTCGTGACTGTCGCCCATGGCACACCAGGCATGGCATATGTTCGGCAACACAGGGGGTGCGCAAGGGAGTGGTGGTCTCTCAGCGCGACCGCTATCCGTGACTGTCGTCCAGGGCACAGCAGGCATTTCACATTCTCGACACCATACGGGGTGCGCGGGGGGGGGTCTCGCACCGCGGCCGCTATCCGTGACGGTCGTCCATGGCACAGCAGGCATGGCAGATTTTCGCCGGCCGCAATCCGTGACGGGGTGTTCGCCAGGGCATAACAGGCGTGGCATTTTCTCGACACCATAAGGGGTGCGTAGGGGGTGCGCAGGGGTGGTCTCTCACCGCGGCCGTTATCCGTGACGGTCGTCCATGGCACAGCGTGCATGGCAGATTCTCGACACCATGGTGGGTGCGCGGGGGGTGGTCTCTCACCAATGCCGCTGTCCGTGACGGTCGCCCATGGCACAGCAAGCATGGCAGATTCTCGACACCATGGGGGGACCGCAGGGGGTGGTCTCTCACCGCGGCCGCTATCCGTGACGGTCGTCCATGGCACGGCAGGTGCGACAGATCGTCGACACCATAAGGGGTGCGCAGGGGGTGGTTTCCCACCGCGGCCGCCATCCGTGACGGCCTCCCATGGCACAGCAGGCATGGCATATTCTCGACACCATAAGGGGGTGCGCAAGGGGTGGTCTCTCACCGCGGCCGCTATCCGTGACGTCGACCTGACACAGCGGCATGGCAGATATCTCGACACCATCGGGGGTGTGCGCAAGGTGTATTCCTCACACCTCGCGTGCCGCATCGTGACGGTCGTCCACGGGATAACCGGAATGGCACATTTTCGACATCATGGGGGTGCGCAGGGGGGGGGTTCTCAGCGCGGCCTCTATGCCTGCCAGGGTCGGAGAGCGTGGCAGGCGTGGCATTTTCTCGGCACCACAAGGGGTGCGCTGTGGTGGTCTCCCTATCCGCTGCGGGCTCGCAAAGCTTGGCAGGCGTGGCATATTCTCGCCACCATAGAGGGTGCGCAAGGGGGTGGTCTCTCACCGCGGCCGCAATCCGTGACGGTCGTCCAGGGCACAGCAGGCATGGCATATTCTCGACACCATAGGGTGTGCGCAAGGGGTGCGGTGGTGTTCTCGGAGTGGCTCGTGCTGGCCGTGACGGCGTGACCAGGGCTGTAATCGATGAGGAGGCGGAGGAAGAGGAGTAGGTACATTGGGGATGGAGAGGAGGAAGTGAGGAGGAGGAAGGAGTAGGAGGAGGGGGAGGAGGAGGAGGAGGAGGAGGAGGAGGGCGGGGGAAAGCAGGGAATGTGAAACGGTGGGAGGAGGATTGACGATGAAGGGCGAGGGAGCTCATCCAGGAGAGCGGAGGAAAGCAGGGACGCTGGGAGGAGGATGGACGACGAGGGCGGTGGTGGTGATAGCGTGGTGCACACACGACATAGAATGAAGTATGTGGGGCTCCTCGAATTGACTATGTTTGAAGGTTCCTCCTGTAGAGGGACACGCCCGACATAATCTAAGGCCCATCGTGAGCCCCCCTGGGGCTCCTTGGGGCCGACCAGGGGCGAGCGTAGGGGCCTCGAGGGCTGGCACTTCGCCGCACGGCTCTCGCGAAGCCGCCTAGACGTCCTCGCCTGTGGACCCCAGTCGGGGGCGGCCTTTGGGGGCCTCTTGGGCCACTTTGGGGGGGGGCATCGTCGGCCGTCCTGGGGGCCCTGCTGGTGACCACCTACCAGACCACCCCAACCCAACCCGAAGACCCGAATTTCGGGTTGGGGGGGGGGGGTTACGGGTTCCATGTGTGTCTCCCCGACCCCCCCCCCCACTGGAAATGGAGGACAAACTGAAGCCTTCGGGTTGGGTTGGGGTGGTTTGGTGGGTGGTGAGCTGGGCCGTCCTGACGCCCTCTTGGAGCCGGGCCCTTCTCCGGCGATCCTGCCGGGGCCTTGCGCCGTCCACGGACTTCGAGAAATGCCGGAGCTGCGGGCTCGCTGAAGTGCTGCTCCTTGCGGACTTCTTCCTGCGAGGAGGCTTCCCGCAAGGCCTCGCCACTCGGAGACAATTGTGGTGGGATGCGCAGCGCCGCAGGACCTCTCGACGGGCGCCCCTGGCCGGAGCGTGCCTCGGACAGGACCGCCCCCAGGCGCGAGTCTCCCCGTTCCGCCCCTGCTCGGCCCTCCACGAGAGGGGGGCCCGTGAGACAGGGGGGCCCCGGGGAGAGAGAGGGTCGAGGTCGACCGGGGGGCACGCTCCTAGCCTCGGGGCCCCACTCCTCCGGACCCAAACGCTGGAACACCTGGCGAAGTCGCGCTGGCAAGACCATTCGCCCGCACGTGCTGCAGAAATCGGCGCGGTTCGCGTCGGCTACAGCGGGTCGTCTCCACCGTGTGCGGGCGGGAGACCTAGGGGGCCACGTGCGAACCCTACCCCTACCCCCCACGATTTCCGAGGGGGAGGGTGGGGTTCACTTCGTTCGGGAGCTCTCGAGCGAAGTGAACCCCACCCTCCCCCTCAGAAATCGTGGGGGGTAGGGGTAGGGTTCGCACGTGGCCCCCTAAGACCTGCACGTTCCTCAGAAGCCCTACAACGTTCCCGTCGGCGGGCTCCCCGAGCACAACACAGGCCCGCGAAGCATGCCGCTCGGCATAGCCGGTCAAAGAGCCGCAGTGCGCACGCTGCCCGTCAAGTCCATTCGGCGATCACCCTCGCGCGCCACTTGCACAAAGGCCGCCGGTGGTCGAGCTCCGAGGCACGGTAGCCGCTCCCAGACATGTGTATGCAGTTTTTCTTTTTCCGATGCGCCGTCCAGGCGCAGCTCTTGAGTGAGTGAGCGAGCCACAGGAAACGTGCTCGTGATGACGCTGAATCTCTGCTGGATACCCCCCCTGTCCCTCCCCCTCTCAGCGGGTATACTCAAAGAGTTGAAGACCGACTGCACGAATCGGCGGACTGCCCGAACCTTGCGCCGGTTGCGCGCTGCGCGGGACACCTCGGCACTTCACGCCGGGTCCCAACCCGGCATGGAGGTCGCGAACGAACTCCCCGAGCTCTCCCCCGCTCCCCCTCGCGCTCCCTGGCCCCCCTCCTCTCCGCCCTCGCCGCCTCTGCCCTCCCCTCTGGTAAGGCATCGGGCTGCGCACGGACAGGCCCCCACGAGGTCCCGGCTGGCCTCGGAAGGGCCCCGGGGCGGTCTCCACACTCTGGCGCATCCCCCCCCCCTGCCGCCGCGGGTCCTCCGCGTCGTCGCTCGTCTGCGAGGTCCCGGAAGCAGCAGACGCCTGCCACACCGGGGGCAGGAGGAGGCGGAGGAGGACGAGGAGGAGGAGGAGGAGGAGGAGGAGGAGGAGGAGGAGGAGGAAAAGGAGGAGGCGGAGGCGGAGGCGGAGGCTGAGGCGGACGAGGAGGAGGAAGAGGAAGAGGAAGAGGAAGAGGAAGAAGAGGAGGAGGAGGAGGCGGAGGCGGAGGCGGAGGCTGAGGCGGACGAGGAGGAGGAAGAGGAAGAGGAAGAGGAAGAGGAAGAGGAAGAGGAGGAGGAGGAGGAGGAGGAGGAGGAGGAGGAGGAGCCCCACCCCAGCGGCGCCCCACACCCGCCTCTCTGGCTGGCGAGGCGGCCTCTTTCTGTAGGGGGGGGGGGGGGGCGGACGAGCGCACACGCAAGTCACGAGAACGGCGCCCGTGCACTGCAAACCCTGTCTGGACTCCGCTCGGGCCCCGCTCCAACGCGGTAGGGTGGACAGCTTGTGTTGGGCTCTGGGGGCCGAGAAGGACTATGCACCGTGCCATGCCTGGGCCGACTGTTTCGGAGGGGCGGGAGGATGAGCGCTTCACCGTCGTGATCACAGCCATGAGGCGCTCCGCGGTCTCGCTCTCTGCTGCAACTCCTCCGAAGAGTCGCCAATCGCGAGCCCTCCCGCCCACGCGCCCTTCTGGATGCATGGCTCAGGGATGGTGGACGGCCGAGCGCACGCAGTGGCAATGGCAAGAACCCGATGGACTCTGGCTCATCAACAGCATGACCTTGGCCTCAAGCTCGTCACGGGTGGCTCGGGCGGTGGCCAAATCTGCTTCCACTAGCGCCTTCCTCACATTCAGGTCATCCAGCACTTGCCCCTGTTTCAACACGTAGACATCCTCATGTTCGAGTTGCTCCTGAACCGTGCCGAGGTTGGCAGAGCGGGCTTGATTTAATTGGACTGCACTTTTCTCCGAATCGCGCTGGTGCCGAAGTCGTTCCATGACAGCCTCCACTGCCTCGGCGGCCTCCGACTGATGCAACTCGGCACCGTAGGACTCACTCCTCGACTGGTTTGCCCTCAGCATGTCGTAGGTGTGCTGCAGCCGATTCATCTGCGGTCCCAACGGCTTCTCCTTGTCCTCTGTGGCGGCATCGATCCTGACCTTGGCACGGCCAGTCTTCGCAGGAGACTTCGCCACGGTGCTCACCCAATGCTGGCCGCACTGCCAACACCACTGGTGACGCAGATCCACATTCACCGAGCACCCCATGCCCTGCCATGAGTAATAATCGGCATGGCTCGACGACGTTGGCGCCCCGCGAGGCTTGGGCGGGGCCTCATCCTGGGTCGGCTTGCCCTTGCCCTTGCCTCGCGCTTTGCCTCTGCCTTTGCCGCCGTTGCGACCGCCCATCTCCGCCCGAGGGGCAGTAGATGTACGGTAACCTGCCCGCGGCCCTGCTGTGGCCCAGGTCGGGAGTGCGGGCAGAGGTGCACAAAATGACGCTGCGTCACCGTGAGCCGTGGCGGCTTGAGCCAAAGGCCTGAGCCAGGGCTACGGACTTCCTCCTCCTCCTCCTCCGCCTCCTCCTCCTCCTCCTCCTCCTCCTCCTCCTCCTCCTCCTCCTCCTCCTCCTCCTCCTCCTCCTCCTCTTCCTCCTACTCATCCTCCTCCTCCGCTTTCTGCCGCTCCACCACTCCTCCTCCCGCACATCCGCTTCCCTCGCCTCGCTCCCCGAGATTCTCTCCCTCCTATCCTTCGCCTTCCACCCGGCGCAGTTCGGAAGCCCCCAGAGGCCCGGGAAGGGATAAAATAAATGTATGTGTAAATATACATATGTACACATACAGATAAGAGAGAGAGAGAGAGAGATCTGCACGTGGGGGGAGGGTGGGGGAGATAGGGGCGAGGGCTTCGGAGAAGTCCCGCCGCCTTCTGAGAAGGCCTTCCCCCTCTCGCTTCCCCCCCTCGCTCGCGGCCGGCGGACAGTCCCGGCGTCGAGCTGTCAGCCTCCAGGAGCGGAGAAAGAGTGCTGGGAAAGGCAGGGTTTATGGCCTCGAGCCTCTGGAGGTCGGGGGAGGGTGGTCGCGCGGCGGGAGGGACGGAGAGAGCGGGCGAAGGAGGGTGGGGGGGTGCGATCGGGCGCAGGGCGAAGACGACGGCGAGCGGCAGTCGGGGGAGGGGGAGCGATGCGCGGTTCAGGGATTTGCCGTTGCCGCCGACGCAGCACCCAAAAAAGACCAGTAGGGCACCAGACCGCCTGAATCGAGGAAAAGAAGGATTGCTTGGGGAGGACTACTCGGGAAATAC
Source organism: Prorocentrum cordatum (assembly GCA_963575745.1). Taxonomy (NCBI): domain Eukaryota; class Dinophyceae; order Prorocentrales; family Prorocentraceae; genus Prorocentrum; species Prorocentrum cordatum. The sequence continues at coordinate 18,814 of CAUYUJ010011873.1, forward strand.
AGCTGGCTCGCACGCTGGAGCTGAGTTCGCCAGAGGTCTGCGCGAGACGTGTCCACCAGCCATCGGTCGCCAGAGGAAACGCCAACACCACAGTCAAGAGGAAAGCGTCAATGTTGTAGCGTTTTGGCCACCCAGAGCCGGTTCCAGGTACCGTTGGCCGTGCGTCCATTGACAACACACAGTTTGGTAAATAATCCTTGCCAGCACACCTGGGCGATGCTGCAGACCCCCTTGCCGAAACCATGGTTGGCCCTGATAACGAGCAGGTGACCCTTCGACCAAGCGAGCTGAATATGATGGGCCTGATCCTGCGCAATGCTTCTCCTCCTCATCCCCTTTTTTTTCCGCCCTCCCCGAACCCTCGCTTCTCCGCCTCCCTCCGCCGTCTCCTGCACCTCACCATTCCTCCTCCTCCTACCCTCCCACCCCGGTCCTGCCCACTCCTCCTCCCCCTCCTCCTCCTGCCTATCCTCCTCCTCTCCTCCTCCTCCCTGCCTCCTCCTCCTCACTCCGCCTCCTCCTCCTCCTCCTATCCTCCGTCCCGCTACCTCCCCTCCTCCTCCTTCCTCCTCCACTCCTCCTCCTCCTCCTCCTCCTCCTCCCCTCCTCCTCCTCCTCCTCCTCCGTCCTCCTCCTCACCTCCTTATCCTCCTCCTCCTACCCTCTCTCCTCCGCCCTTCCTCCTCCTCCTCCCCCTTCCCCAATGGAGCTTCCCTCCGCAGAACCATTCCTGATGAGCCTGGTCTCTCTCTCTCTCTCTCTCTCTTTCGGACGCCCCGGGTCACCACGGTTCCGCCACTCGTCATTCTTTCGAAGATGGTCTTCAGCATGGCTGCCTGCCCGCGGGCCCGGCGCCGGAGGGGGGCACGGGGAGGCCGGCCGAGGCACGGGGACGAGGAGCCGAGGCACGAAGGCGAAGAGGAGAGCCGCGTCGAGCCGAGCTCACGGGCGATGCCTGGGCGCCTCGCCCCTGCAGCGAGCAGCACCTGAGATGGAGCGGGCGGGGGGGGGGAGAGGGGAGGGAGGCGAGACAGAAGGGAGGTGTCCAGAGGGGAGAGGGGAGCAAGAGGGGGCGGGGAGGCGAGACAGAAGGGGGGCGGGGAGAGGGGGAGGGAGAGGGGGGGGGGCGGGGAGAGGTGGAGGAGGCGAGACAGAAGGGAGGTGTCCAGAGCGAACCGGAGAAGAGAGCATGCACGGCCCCAGCAGAGCGGCTGGAGCGCCATGCCGTCCGCGGCCCATTACCACGACGACGGCGCGGGGGGGAAAGGAGGAAGAGAAACACCACCCCCGTCAACTAGAAAAGGGAGAGGAAGAAACACCGGCTCAAACATAAGCGCGAGGTTTCCACCTCGACCAGCGCCATTCATTCATCCTCACCATACTCAGTCCCCTGCTCCTCGCCTCGAGAGGGGGAGTCCACGATCGGGGAGACGTGAGACTCGGGTAATTACAGTGGGGGCTCGGCCACAAGAAACCTCCGCAAGAAATCCAATCCTGAAATACGCGAGTTGTTCAATGAAAGTCCGCATGAGTCGATCGAAAATCGTCAAATTCTGACTGGGAGCCCATCAGACTCCGAGAAACCCAGGGCACCCTGGCAAAACCCAACTGGCTTCTTGGCACGCGCCCCCACTGTACGGGGGACTCGGGTTGGCCTGACGGGCGCCATCACAGAAATGGCGAGACCCAATCTGAAATCTGACGCGGGCTCCCGATGCAGACGTCCCACGAAGACGGAACCGCCGAAACCCGTGAGACGCGCTCGTCGAAGAAGAGCC
>CAUYUJ010011874.1:0-2500 GCA_963575745.1 Prorocentrum cordatum
ACTACTACTACTACTACTACTACTACTACTACTACTACTACTACTACTACGACCTACTACGACCTACTACTACTACTACTACTACTACTACTACTACTACTACTACTACTACTACTACTACTAACATTACTACTACTAACATTACTACAACTACTACTACTACTACTACTACTACTACTACTACTACTACTACTACTACTACTACTACTACTACTACTACTACTACTACTACGACTACGACTACGACTACGACTACTACTACTACTACTACTACTACTACTACTACAACGAATAATACCAATAACAATAATACGACCAATAATATTAATATCAATAATGGTAACGAGAATAATCTTAATCCGAATTCGATTAATACTAATAAGCATAACAACAATAAGTATGATAATAATAATAATCATCATAATCATCATCATCATACTCAAACTACTCCTATTCACCCTCCCTGCAAAGTTGCCCCCTGGACCAATCCAGGGGGCGCTTCCTGGCCAGAGTTCCAAGGCGGGCCCAGCCGTGGTGACGCGCGCGCCCCAGGAGACCTTCAGAGCGCGAGACACTTCAACAGCATCGATATCTGATGATGGGCCGATCTTCCACCACCACGACCATGAGTAGGAGGAGGAGGAGGAGGAGGAGGAGGAGGAGGATGAGGAGGGGCGGGAGGAGGAGGAGGAGGAGGAGGAGGAGGAGGAGGAGGAGGACCTCCCCATCCTCGACCTCCCCATCCTCCCTTCTCCCCACTCCTACATAATGGAGGGAACCATTTGAAAACTTTCTGGGGCGGGCGATTCAAGAGATTGTTTCGCGGGCCTCCTCGCCCCCGCAATAGCGGGGGGGCAGGGCAGGCAGACGGGGGGCTGACAATTCCGGGTTGCCTGGAGGGCCAGGGGGGGGGGGACGGGGGGGCGATCCAGGGCGCGGGGGCCAGGGGGGTGGCCGGGGTGATTTTTAAGGGCGAGCTCGTCCTCCTTCTCCTCCTCCTCCGCCTCCTCCTCGTCTTCCTCCTCCTCCTCCTCCTCCTCCTCTTCCTCCTCCTCCTCCTTTTCCTCCTCCTCCTCCTCGTCCTTCTCCTCCTCGTCCTCCTCATTTTTCTCCGTTTCCTCCTCCTCCTCCTCGTCCTCCTCCTGTTCGTCCTCCTCTCCCACCCCCCCGTCCGCAAGGACGAGGGTGGCCCTCTCGCTGTCTCGCCTCCCTTTCCTCCTCGTCGCCGCGCGCCGCAGTCCGCAGCCAGGGGGCGGACGATAAAAAAACAGTTTCTGGCGGCTGAATTCTATTAGTCCGCCCCAGTCAATCATTTTGGGGGGTCGGTGGGAGGGATTTTTTTAATCGCTTCCCCCCATTACGGTAGGGGTGGTGGATGATTGGCCCATCATCTGACCCTCTCCGCATCCTCCTGCGGCCGCGAGTCTGGCCGGCAAGGCGCACGGCAAGCAGGGACGACGAAACGTCCAGCTCGCACCCTGACGGACCCTGGCAAGACGACGGGGTGGCCGCCGGGGTGCGCCCAGGGGCGTTGCCTGCAGAAAGGGCCCCAGAAGAGGCCCCAGGCGAAACCGCGGAGGAGCCCTCCACGGACACCAGGCCTCCCCCTAGAAGGCCGGCGTCTTCTAAGAAGCAGCGTCCCTCCAAGAAGAAGCCTTCCCCCCTTCCCCCAGCCCCCTGGTGCGCGACGCCTGGGGCAGGGGGAGAAAGGTTCGGTCGGGCATCTTCCCCTACAGGCGGATTTTGAACGAAAAAACAAAGATAGCTTTTTGCTTATATGCAAAACACGAGAAATCGTCCACCGAGGATTTCTTGACTCTTTGAATACTGCCCCTGTAAAGGGACAGGCCCGACTGAAGCGAAAGACACAGGGGCCGGCAGCAGCACAGAGACGGGCACGGGAAGGGCGGGGCGGGACGGGGCCCGCCGCCAGACGGGGGCGGAGAGTCTCGGAGAACAGAGGCGGCGTGGGGAGCAGGGGTACCTCCGCCAGGAGGAGGAGGAGGAGGAGGAGGAGGAGGAGGAGGGCAGGAGGAGGAGGAGGAGGAGAGGAGGAGGAGAGGAGGAGGAGGGAGGGAGGAGGAGGAGGAAAAGAGGAGGAGGAGGAGCAGAAGGAGGAGGAGGAGGGGGAGTCGGAGGAGAGGAGAGAGGAGGAGGGAGGGAAGGGCGGAGGGAGGGAGGGAGGGAGGAGGAGAGAGGAGGGAGGAAGGAGGAGCAGGAGTAAGGGGGAGGGGAGGAGGGGGAGGGTAGGGGAGGGGGAGGAGGAGGGGGAGGTGATCCAACCTTGCTTGCGGCGGGCTCGTGCCGTGACGGCCGCGGCGGTGGTCTCCGACACTGCGTGGATCGTTCACCGGACCAATTGGCCGATTCTGTAGGAAAAAACACCCCCCCCCAAAAAAAAAAACATATAAAAACTGTGGGAAAAAGCATACAAAAACACACACACACACACACACAACAAAAAACACACACACACACTGGCCACTGGCGCCGCTCAACC
>CAUYUJ010011874.1:10000-20590 GCA_963575745.1 Prorocentrum cordatum
CGTCGTCCGCCCAGGCGTCGTCGCAGGCCTTGGCGAACTTTGCGACGAAGAGCGTCTGGTCCCGCGTGAGTCTCTCGTTCTCCGGCAACCCGGCGACCAGGGCGGCGATGCACGCGCTGGGCGTTGAGTACACGCTTCGGGCAAAACTGGCCGCAGCGGGGTCGGTGCCCAGGCCGCCAGCGCTCTCGCCCTCGCCGTCGTCAGCGCCCGCGTCATCCTCGTCGCGATTGCCCTGGAGGCGTTCGTCATGCATGTTCCCCCAGGCGTGTCTCTCCTCGCGCGCTGCGGTCACCAGCGGTCGGTACCCGGCCGCGGGCGCGGGAGCGGGCCCATGACAACAACAATTTTGCCCGCGACCAGTTCAGACAGACGAGAGTCCCGCTTGGTAACTCCCCGGTATTCAGGCCGCAGGAGCGAGTTCTAAAATCCGTCTTCAGACCTCCAAGTGACGACAGGAGACGGTCCTCTGACGGGGCTACCCCGCACCGCCCACAAACAAAGTTCCCCCTTGATACTTCCCCCGTGTTCAGGCCGCAGGAGCTGAGGAGCCCAAAAAGCTCGCTCGGATGACCCGCTCGGGTTCGAACGTGAAGTGCGTGCCCCATAGGGAGAGGGTTCCCGCCTGAGACTTCCTCGCAATTCACTCACAGACGAGGCTCCCGCTCGAGACTTCCTTCAGATTCAAGCCTCAAGAGCCCAAAAGTGACTACAGCTACACGGTTCCGATGACCCGCTCGGACTAATCACATGATCGGCGGGCCCCATAAGGAGGGCGCTCCAGCCTGAGACGTCCTCGCAATTCACTCACAGACGAGGCTCCCGCCTGATACTTCCTCCATAGTCAGGCCTCAAGAGCCCAAAAGTGACGACAATTACAAGGTTCCGATGACCCGCTCGGACTAATCACATGATCTGCGGGCCCCATAGGGAGGGGGCTCCCGCCTGAGACTTCCTCGCAATTCACTCACAGACGAGGCTCCCGCCTTATACTTCCTGCATATTCAAGCCTCAAGAGCCCAAAAGTGACGACAGTTACAGGGTTCCGATGACCCGCTCGGATTAGTAACATGATCTGCGGGCCCCATATGGAGGGGGTTCCCGCCTGAGACTTCCTCGCAATTCACTCACAGACGAGGCTCCCGCTCGAGACTTCCTTCAGATTCAAGCCTCAAGAACCCCAAAAGTGACTACAGTTACACGGTTCCGATGACCCGCTCGGACTAATCACATGATCGGCGGGCTCCATAAGTAGGGGGCTCCAGCCTGAGACTTCCTCGCAATTCACTCACAGACGAGGCTCCCACCTGATACTTCCTCCATATTCAGGCCTCAAGAGCCCAAAAGTGACGACAGTTACAAGGTTCCGATGACCCTCGGATTAATAACATGATCTGCGGGCCCCATAGGGAGCGGGATCCCGTCTGAGACTTCCTCGCAATTCACTCACATACGAGGCTCCCGCCTGATACTTCCTGCATATTCAAGCCTCAGAGGCCCAAAAGTGACGACAGTTACAGGGTTCCGATGACCCGCTCGCATTAGTAACACGATCTGCGGGCCCCATAGGGAGGAGGCTCACGCCTGAGACTTCCTCGCAATTCACTCAGAGGCTCCCGCCTGATGACGAAATGATGAGTGAGCGGATGATGATGATGATGATGATGATGATGATGATGATGATGATGATGATGATGATGATGATGATGATGATGATGATGATGATGATGATGATGATGATGATGTGTGTGATGAATGAATGAATGAATGAATGAATGAATGAATGAATGAATGAATGAATGAATGAATGAATGAATGAATGAATGAATGAATGATGATGATGATGATGATGATGATGATGCTGATGAGGATGAGGATGAGGATGATGAGGATGATGATGATGATGATGATGATGATGGCCACTGAGTGGGTGATCGAGAGATAATGATGGAGATGGTGACGATGATGTTGAGAGTGGCGGCGGTCCTACCGTCGGAGGACCACTGCCTCCGAAGCCTACTGAGGATGAGTGAGTAATTTAGTGAGTGAGTGGGCGATCGAGTGGTAATGATGGTGACGATGATGATGAGGATGATGGTGACTAGTGATGACGATGATGGTGGTTGATGGCGATGATGATGGTAATGATGATGAGTGTGTGCGTGTGATGACGATGATGGTGGTTGATGGTGATGATGATGGCGATGATGGTGAGTGAGAGGGAGAGAGGAAAGGGGGTGTGTGAGATCCTGCGCGGCGTGTGCTGAGAAAACAAGAACCCCACTTTGGATGTGGGGAACAAAAACAATACAACAACAGCAACAACAGCAACAACAACAACATCGACAGTCACAACCACAACCAACACAACCATAACCACATCAACAACCACAACAACAACAACAGCGAGAACATCATCATCAGCAGCAGCATCAGCATCATCATCACAGTCATCACCAGAATCACCGCGATCAGCAGCATCATCACAGTCATTACCACCATCACCGCCATCAGCATCACCATCACCTACATCATCATCACAACTACTACCATCACCACCACCGCCACCACCATCGTCGTCGTCGTCGACATCGCCATCGGCATCGCCATGGCCGTCGTCGCCAGCATCGTCTTCATCGCCATGGTCCCTTGTATACCTCCTCCTGCCTCCCAACGCCTTCAGGATTGCTGGTGCACTTGATCGGGTCGTCGTCCACGAGCAGGACGCGGTCGGGCAGGTGTTCCCTCCACCAGGTCTTCTGGAGGCCGGGCGGGGGGGGCGGGGGGCACGGGCGCAGCGCGCGGGGGGCGAGGCTGCAGAGTCACCATCCAGAGCGGGGACGCAAGATGAGGACGCAGAGGCCCTGGGGCGTCCCAAAGTGGACGTGCTGCGCAGCTATAAATCTGCGCAGGGAGGGTCGAACAAAAGCAAAGGTGCATTTGTTTTGATCCGCGGGTCGAGAGCGCACCTCTTCTGGTCGAAGCTAAGCGGGCCGTGCGAAGTTTGAACTAAGCAGAGACGGGGCATAGAAAGGCAGAGATGCACACGTGTAGCCTCGCAGAGGCCTGCGTCCTTGCTGTGGCTGTCGACTGCAGGCTGCAGGGGGTGAGCGGGGGAGCAGGAGTCGGCGGCTGCGAGGACGTGTTCGAACGCGCGGGCGGGCCTGCCTCCACGCGAGGATGAGGAGGACGAGGAGGAGGAGGGGGAGGAGGAGGGGGGGATGAGAAGGGGAGAGGAAGGAGGAAGAGGAGAGGAAGAAGGAGGAGGAGGGGGAGGAGGAGGAGGAGGAGGAGGAGTGGAGGAGGAGGAGAGGAGAGAGGAGGAGGAGGAGAGGATGAGGAGGAGCGGAGGAGGAGGAGAGGAGAAGTGAGGAGGAGAAGAGGAGGGGAGGAGGAGGAGGAGAGGATGAGGAGGAGGGGAGGAAGGAGGAAGGGAGGAGGAGGAGGAGGAGAAGGAGGAGGAGGAGTGGGACCAAGTGGCTGAAAGTGGCTGAACCTGCAGCGACGCTGAGTCCTGCTCTGAACGCCTCGTGAGCACCGCAGAGCCTGGCTGGAAAAAAGCTCGCCTCCCTCCGAAGTGCCTCAGCGTTCGGCCACGTGGGCGCTTCCAAAAAGGCAGGGGGCGGCGCCGCCAAGGCCCAGTAAGACGACCGGCGTGCTGACCCCCCCCCCTTCGCGACAGGAGGTGCGTCGCGCATTCGTCGCCCGTGCGCCGCCCGTGCGTCGGCCGCCGAAAAGGCCAGCCGCCGCCGCGGCGGTGATTCGCCGTAGGCGTCTTCGATGTTGCTAGAGACAGGCTGTTTGGGGCCCACGCTGGCCAACATGCGTAAACACATCTTGGCATACACATACGGCGCTCCCAGAAACAAGCGGCCATACGTGCCAATGCGCCCCCACTTCAACCCCAGAACTGCGTGCCGGACGTCAGCGGAGATGAAGCGGAGGAAGGGGCAGGGGGAGTGGCGAAGAGGGGCGGGGAAAGATTGAGGAGGCAGTGGGGGAGGAGAAGGAGGAGGGACGGGGGAGAGAGGGAGAAGGCAGGAGGGATGATGGAGGACGAAGGAGCCCGCAGCCCAGGCGACCAGGAATCCCGAAACCCCCAAACCCCCAGAATGTCAACATACAAAAAGCACGAGACGTACCCAACCCCTTCTCCACGCGGGGCGATTATCTGCATGAGCGCACCATACAACAGACACACATCGCAAGATATGCACGATCTGCGCTGCCCTCATCCCCGCCGTGCCTCCCACTAGCCGATGAAAGTGTAGACAATTGCGCACTTCATAGCCTCCCGAGGAGCCGCGAGGTCTCAGCTGGATCCGCGTGGCCCCCGACCCCGCTGAACCTCCCAAAAGCTCATTAAAGTGGCGACAATTGCAAAGTTCGCAGCTCCCCGAGGCGCTGCGAGGTCTCAAAAAATCCGCCGTTTACTCCCCGACTCCGCCGTGCACCCCAGGAGCCCACGACAGTGGCGACAGTCACGCAGTTCGCAGCCTCCCAGGGAACAGCGCAGGAGGAGGCAGGACTAGAGTGGCGACAGTTGCGCAGCTCGCGGCACCCCATGGAGCTGCGAGGTCTCGGCTGGATCCGCGTGGCCATCGACTCCGCCGTGCCTCCCCTCCCAGGAGCCCACGAAAGTGGCAGCAGGTGCGCAGCTCGCACCCACCCAGGGAGCTGCGAGGCCTTAAATGCGTCCGTTTACTCCCCGACTCCGCCGTGCCTCCCAGGAGACCACGAAAGTAAGGTGGGTTGCACAGTTCGCGCCCACCCAGGGAGCTGCGAGGTTTCAAATGGTCAGTTTACTTCCCGACTACGCCGTGCCCCCCTGGAGCCCACGAAAGTGGCGACAGTTGCGCAGTTCGCAGCCTCCCAGGCAGCTGCGAGGTCTCAAATGGGTCAGTTTACTCCCCGACTCCGCCGTGCCTCCCAGGAGCCCACGAAAGTGGCGACAGTTGCACAGTTCGCACCCACCCAGGCAGCTGCGAGGTCTCAAATGGATCAGTTTACTCCCCGACTCAGCCGTGCCTCCCAGGAGCCCACGAAAGTGGCGACAGTTGCACAGTTCGCACCCACCCAGGCAGCTGCGAGGTCTCAAATGGATCAGTTTACTCCCCGACTCAGCCGTGCCTCCCAGGAGCCCACGAAAGTGGCGACAGTTGCACAGTTCGCACCCACCCAGGCAGCTGCGAGGTCTCAAATGGATCAGTTTACTCCCCGACTCAGCCGTGCCTCCCAGGAGCCCACGAAAGTGGCGACAGTTGCACAGTTCGCACCCACCCAGGCAGCTGCGAGGTCTCAAATGGATCAATTTACTCCCCGACTCCGCCGTGCCTCTCTGGAAACCACGAAAGTCCGGCGTGCCTCACAGGAACCCATGAGAGTAGTGACAATTACGCAGTTCGAAACCGCCCAAGGATCAGCGAGGTCTTAGTCGGTCGGGTTTGTGTACTCCATTGGACTGTTGTGCCTCGCAAGAGCCCACGAAATTGGCGACAGTTGCGCAATTCGCGGCCACCCAGAGAGCAACGAGGTCTCGGCTGGATCCACATACTCCGCTACTCCCACGTGCCTCACAGGAGCCCGCGAAAGTGGCGACAACTGCTCATATCGCAAACAACCAGGAATTCTCGAGGTCTCGGCTGGATGCGCTGAGTCCGCTACCCCGCCGTGCCTCCCAAGAGACGACGACAGTGGCAACAGTTGCGCAGTTCGCAGCCTCCCATGGAGCTGCGAGGTCTCAAATGGTCAGTTTGCTCCCCGACTCCGCCGTGCCTGCCAAGAGCCCACGAAAGTGGCGACAAATGCGCAGCTCGCAGTCACACAGGGAACTACGAGGTCTCGAATGTTCCGTTTACTCCCCGACTCAGCCGTGCCTCCCAGGAGCCCACGAAAGTGGCGACAGTTGCACAGTTCGCACCCACCCAGGCAGCTGCGAGGTCTCAAATGGATCAGTTTACTCCCCGACTCAGCCGTGCCTCCCAGGAGCCCACGAAAGTGGCGACAGTTGCACAGTTCGCACCCACCCAGGCAGCTGCGAGGTCTCAAATGGATCAGTTTACTCCCCGACTCAGCCGTGCCTCCCAGGAGCCCACGAAAGTGGCGACTTTTGCACAGTTCGCACCCACCCAGGGAGCAACGAGGCCTCAAATGCGTCCGTTTACTCCCCGACTCCGTGTTGCCTCCCAGGAGACCAAGAAAGTGAGGACGGTTGCACTATTCGCAGCCACCCAGGCAACTGCGAGGTCTCAAATGGATCCGTTTACTCCCCGACTCCGCCGTGCCTCCCTGGAGACCACGAAAGTGGCGACAAATGCACAGTTCGCACCCACCCAGGGAACAACGAGGTCTCAAATAATCCGTTTACTCCCCGACTCCGCCGTGCCTCCCATGAGCCCACGAAAGTGGCGACGGTTGCACAGTTCGAAGCCACCCAGGGAGCAGCGCAGCAGGGGGCAGGAGGGACCGCAGTGCTCTGTTCAAAACGAGAACCCCACACAGGAGGGTTGGAAAAAAGACCGGGGAATGGGCAGCCCAGGCGACTAGAAATCCCGAAATCTTCAGACGATCCAGAGTTTCGACACTCCTGACATGTCTAGCAACCCTACAAGGTTAAACAGTTGGTTATACGTGTCTGCCAGATATTGATATGTGTATGCAGACCTATATATACGCATGTATACATACACGTGCATACATGCATGCATACATGCATGCTTACATGCATGCACATGTGTGCACATACCTACATGCATACGCACGTACATACATGCATGCATACAGACATGCGTGGTTGCATGTATGTCTATATACATGCAGACATCTATACATATATATATATACACAAACATTCATGCATGCATACATACATGCACATATACAAACTAACAAACAAGCACACAAACAGACAAACAACCAAACAACGCATTAGCTGATAGTGGATTGCACTACGTTGCATTGAATTGGTTGAATTTAAATTCAGTGCATACAATCATGCATACAGAGAGACATACATGCATAGGTGTCTGCATGCGTATACAACAACATGCATACGTACATGCATGCATACATACATACTGCAACCCTATACAAACATGCATACATGCATACATGCATACATGCATACATGCATGCATGCAGACACACCCGTACAGACATGCATGCCTATACATATATATATATATATATATATGTGTGCATACATGTATACAGACATGCAACACACATACATAGTATCTATATGAGTATGCAACTGTGTGCTTGAAAACTCTGCTGTATACTTAGCCCAGGCGGCCCGGAATCCCGAACCCCCAGGCCATCCGCCCCCCAGAATGTCAAACATGTCTTTCAAACGACGCGTGTATGTCCAAACATATGGGAATCTCATAGTTTGAATCCGCAGCCAAGGCGACGAGGAATCCCATAAACCTCAGAGGGAGTACGACAAGGACGAGGGAGGTGATTGAAGAAGAGGGAGGAGGAAGATGGGGGGAGGAGGAGGAGAAGGAGGAGGAGGAGGAGGAGGAGGAGAAGGACAGAGGAGGGAGGAAGGGCATGACGCTGGATACCAGTACCCGCTCCTGTTCGGCATGCCCTCACGAGCGCATATCCGTATCCAACCCCCTAGATGATCTCCCGTCGCGGTCGTACGTACCCATCCCTCCTTCCTCCTTCCATCCCTCCTTCCCTCGCCTCCTCCTCCTCCTCCTCCTCCTCGTCCTCCTCCTCCTCCTCCTCCTCCTCTCTCGCTCCTCCTCCTCCTCCTCCTCCCCTCCTCCCTTCCACTCGCATGTGGATGGCGGCAACTCCCGGGAGGCAGCGCCTCCCCCCCTCCCTTCCCTCCCTCTCTCCCTCCCTCCTCCTTCCTCCTTCCTCCGTCCTCCTTCCTTCTTGTCCTCCCTCCCCTTTCCCTTTCACAGTCTTCCTCCCTTCCTCCTTCCTCCTTCCTCCTTCGTCCCTCCTCCCTCCTCCCTCCTCTCCCCTCCCTCCTCCCTCCTCCCTCCTCCCTCATCATTCCTTCTTCCTTCCTATGTGTTCCTTCCTCCTTCCTCCTTACGCCTTCCTCATTCCTCCTTCCTCCTTCCCCCTTCCTCCTTCCTCCTGCCCTCCTTCTTCTTCCTCCTTCCTCATTCCTCCTTCCTCATTCCTCATTCATCCCTCCTTCAGTCCTTCCTTGCTTCCGTCCTCCTCCTCCTCCTCCTCCTCCCCCTCCTCCTGCTCCTCCTCCTTCTCTTCCTCCCTCGTCGCGCAAAATGGACAGCGCGAGTCCCGCAGCCAGTGCAGATCCTTGCGGTAAAGCGGCTTGTGCATGCCCTCCACCCAGCCCTCCGTGCACCTCGGCTGGGAGATGGCTTGATCTGCCGGGCGACCGGTGAGGAGGAGGCCGACGGAGAGAAGCAGAAGGGAAGGCTTACGAGAGGAGGGGATCCTACGAGGGAAGGCTGACGAGCGTAGGGGCTGACGAGCGGCCAGCGAAGAGGCTGACGAGGGGAGGTATCCTGCGAGGGAAGAGGCGGCTGACGAGCAGAGAGGCGGAGAGGCCGACGAGGGGAATGGATAACGGGGGCAGGGAATCCTGCTCCGCCTCTCCTCGCCCCTGTCCCGCGCTCCCCCATCCCACTCCTGCCTCTCTTCCCTCATCCGCCCTCCCCCTCCAACGTCTTCCTCCTGTTGGGCGTGGCGTCTGGACGCGCGTCCTACTCAGCGGTGGTCCTCCTCCTCCTCCTCCTCCTCCTCCTCCTCCTCCTCCTCCAACCTTATCCTCCTCATCCTCCTTAGGCTTCAGGCTGCGGGCTCGTCCGCTGGAACAGCTGGAGCCGTTGCCCTTCCTTTGCCAGCAGCAGAGCTTTGCTGGGCCCTCCTCCTCAGGCTCCTTCTCCTCCTGCGCCGACTTCTCCAACCCATCCTGATCCTCCTCCTCCTCCTCCTCCTCCTCCTCCTCCTCCTCCTCCTCCTCCTCCTGCCCCTCCTCCCCCCTCCTCTCTCTCATTGGCAACACCCTGCCTGGAACGGAGGAGAAACGGAACCTGCGGGTCGCGGCTCCTGCACACCCCGGGACCTTCTCCCAGGACCTGCGTTCCTCGTCTGGTTTGGGGGCCCCAGGGTCCTGGCGCGCCCCGGGGCGCGGGAGCGCCCTTCCCCCCCAACCAGAGCCCAGAGGCGGCGAGAAACCTCAGGACCAGCTTCCCTCAGGGCACCATCCCTTCACGGCGGCATCAGCAGCATCCTGTCCCCCCTCCGCAAGGGCGCTCGGACCACTGCTGGTCCCACACGAACTCGAGGTTGGCCGCGCTCTCCCCGAAGGCGGCGTCCACCTGCGCTGGGCCGCTCTCGGAGCCCAAGGCGGGGAAGAGAGGGGGGGGAAAGCGCCCGTGGAACGCACACATCCTGCCACATGCCCCCTCTCCCCTTCACACTCCTCCTCCTCCTCCTCCTCCTCCTCCTCCTCCTCCTCCTCCTCCTCCTCCTCCTCATCCTCATCCTCCTCCCTCCTCCTCCTCCTCCTCCTCCTCCTCCTCCTCCTCCTCCTCCGCCTCTCCTCCTGCCTCCTGCTCCTCCCTCCTCTCACTCCTCTCCTCCTCCTCCCTCCTCCTCCTCTGCTCCTCCTCCTCCTCCTCCTCTCATCATCATCATCATCATCATCATCATCATATCATCATCAAATCATCATCATCATCATCATCATCATCATCATCAGCATCATCATCATCATCATCATCATCATCAATCATCATCATCATCACATCATCATCCTCGCCTTCGTCCTCCTCCCCATCCTCGTCCTCCTCCTTTTCCTCCTCCTCCTCCTCCTCCTCCTCCCTCCTCCTCCTCCCCTGCTCCTTCTCCCCTCCCCCGTCCTCCTCCTCCCTCCTCCTCCTCCTCCTCCTCCTCCTCCTCCTCTCCTGCTTCAGCACCTCTTCCTCCTCCTCCTCCTCCTCACGCTCCTCCTCCTCCTCCATCCTCCTCCTCCTACGACTACAACTACTCCTCATCCCCCTCCTCCTCCTCCTCCTCCTCCTCCTCCTCCTCCTCCTCTTCTTCTTCTTCTTCTTCTGTTTCTTCTTATTATTCGTCTTCTTCTTCTTCTTATTATTCTTCTTCTTCTTCTTCTTATTCTTCTTCTTATTCTTATTCTTCTTATTATTATTGTTCTTCTTCTTCTTCTTCTTCGTCGTCTTCGTCTTATTCTTCTTCTTCTTCTTCTTCTTCTTCGTCGTCTTCTTCTTCTTATTCTTATCATTCTTCTTATTATTATTATTATTATTCTTCTGCTTCTTCTTCTTGTTCGTCTTCTTCTTATTCTTCTTATTCTTATTATTATTCTTATTATTATTCTTATTCTTCTTCTTCTTCTTCTGCTTCTTCTTCTTCTTCGTCGTCGTCTTCTTATTATTCTTATTATTATTCTTATTATTCTTATTATTATTCTTCTTCGTCTTATTCTTCTTCTTCTGCTTCTTCTTCGTCTTATTCTTCTTCTTCTTCTTCTGCTTATTATTATTATTCTTCTTCTTCTTCTTCTTCTTCGTCTTCTTCTTCTTCTTCTTCTTCTTCTTCTTCTTCTTCCTCCTCCTCCTCCTCCTCCTCCTCCTC
>CAUYUJ010011875.1:0-2500 GCA_963575745.1 Prorocentrum cordatum
GCCTGGGAATGGTGTTCTGGCAAGATGCATCGTGATTCCGGACAAGAGTTTCGCAATTTCCAACGTTATGATTTTTTGTGTCCTAGCCTGGCTAGGACGAAACGAACATGAAAGCCACGAAGTGCGATAAGGTTGCAACTTTCCAACGTTACGAATGCCGTTTTTGAACTCTGGTGCAAGACTTCCGCACAAAACGGCGCCGTTCGTAACGTTAGAATTGCTTAAATAAGAATATTCAAGTATTCTTTATTCAAGAAACTTCAACGTTACGAACGGCGTCGTTTTTGTGAGGAAGTCCTGCACGGCATTCATAACGTTGGAAAGTTGTAACCCTATCGCACTTCGTAGCTTTCATGTTCGTTTCGTCTTAGCCAGGCTAGGACACAACAAATCATAACGTTGGAAAGTGCGAAACTCTTGTCCGGAATCACCATGCATCTTGCCAGAACACCACTCCCAGGCCACATCGTGAGTGCCCGGAGCCAAGTGTAGGCCACTTGTGCTTTCGTGTTCCCAAAAATACCATTCCCAGCCACATCTTGGTGCCCCGGAAACCAAACTGTAGGTCATTTGTGTTTTTTTTTTTGCTTTGCGTTCCTTTGCATTGCTTAGCGTTGTTTGGCGTTGCCTGTGCATTGCATAAAACGGCACCGGCTGCTCGCGCCACCGGGTAGCATAGCATTCGTTGCAACCGCCTAGATTCACCGCGTGGATTGCAATACGTCGGCATTCGGGGGCACGCAGGCTACTATTATATTCGTTATTCAATATCACGTAAGTAGGCGCATAAGGGTACTATGTGGTGTACACAGAAAGCCGTGATGTACACAAACATCGCGAAACGTATTCATAACATTGGATTTCGCCATTCAAAGGCCGCGAGTTCCAGGTAGGGCAAGATCGGCAGCTGCCCGCAAACATGTAAACAATAAACGCGAAACACGGAAGCATTTTTTTCAACCTGGGACTGTTCATGCCGAGCTTGCGTTCCATATCTTTGAATGGCGGAGTTCAATGTTATGGATGGGTTTCGCGTTAATTCTTTACATCCACGGCTGCCATTTTGTTACGGGCCCCAAGGCTAAGCTGTTACGGGCCCCAAGACTACGCTAAGCTCGCGCATTTTCCGACACACTTCGCTTCTGCCACCCTCAAATGTTTGTCACATTCACGCGTTGCTTCAGCTGGCTCCCAGGCGTCCCACAGGGTTCCACGGACCACAAACGACCCCCAGGTCCCACGGGTGTCGCAGGTCCGACAAGTCCCACTGGTCCCGCAGGTCCCACATGTGTTGCGGGTCCCACCAGTCCCACAGGTCTTGCAGGTCCCACGGGTCCCACAGGCCACAGGGGCCCCCCAGGTCCCACAGGTATTGTAAGCTCCTCGGGTGTCGTAGGTCTCACAGGTCCCACAAGTTTCGCAGGTCTCGCAGGTCCCACAGGACCGATAGGTGTCGTAGGTCTCAGGGGTCTCACCAACGCAAAGCAACGCGAAGCAAAACGCAAAATGGCTTAGAGTTGGCTCCGGGCACCCAAGATGTGGCCTGGGAGTGGTGCTTTGGGAACACGAAGAGTACAAAGTGGCTTACAGTTGGCTCCGGGCACTGACGATGTGGCCTGGGAATGGTGTTCTGGCAAGATGCATCGTGATTCCGGACAAGAGTTTCGCACCTTCAACGTTATGATTTTTTGTGTCCTAGCCTGGCTAGGACGAAACGAACATGAAAGCCACGAAGTGCGATAGGGTTGCAACTTTCCAACGTTACGAATGCCGTTTTTGAGCTCTGGTGCAGGACTTCCACACAAAACGGCGCCGTTCGTAACGTTGGCAATGCTTAAATAAAGAATATTCAAGATTCCTATATTCAAGAAACTTCACGTTACGGACAGCGTCGTTTTTTTTGTGAGGAAGTCCTAGCACCAGAGCTCCAAAAAGGCTAATTCAAAACGTTTGGAAAGTTGTAACCAATCGCACTACGTGGCTTACATGTTCGTTCATGTTCGTTACGTCTTAGCCAGGCTAGGACACATAAAAACATAACGTTGGAAAGTGCGAAAACTCTTGTCCGTGAAATCAACCATGCATCTTGCCAGAAACACCACTCCCAGGCCACATCGTGAAGTGCCGGAGCCAAGTGTAAGGCCCAACTTTGTGCTCTTCGTGTCCCAAATACCATTCCCCAGCCACATCCTTGGTGCCCGGAACCAACTGTTAGGCACTTCGTGCCCTTGTTTTGCTTTGCGTTCTTTGCATTGCAGAAAGAAAAAAAAAAAAATCATTATTCGCGTTGTTGGCGTTTCTAAGTGCATTGCAACTGAAACTGCACCGCGTGGCTCGCGCCACCTAGGTTGCATAGCATGCGTTGCACCGCCTAGATTGCACCGCGTGGATTGCAAGACATCGGCATTCGGGGGCCACGCTGGCTACTTTTCGGTTATTCAATATCACGTAAGTAGCGCATAAGGGATACTAAGTTAGCGTTGCTGAAAGGCCGTGGATG
>CAUYUJ010011875.1:10000-20589 GCA_963575745.1 Prorocentrum cordatum
GGTGGGCTATCGGGCCCCTATCGGCGATGAATGGGCGATTCGGCGGTGGACAAACCTCCATTTAGTAAACCTCCCTTTAGTGAAAACGGCCTAGGACCAAAACCGACGGACCTGGACCCGCGAAAATGACGGCCGCGACGCCCTCTCGCGAACTGATAACGGCAAATTCGCGAATCGACGTGTCAGGGTAGGAGGTCTATAGAGTCTATCAACCTCCGAGCGATTGGGGGTCGATGCCCTCCTCTCTAAGCCTACTTCCCTCCTTTTCGTGCCCCTGAAACGAGCGCGCGTTCAAATCCGAAGAAATCCAGACGAGGATGGAATTCCATCAAAGAGGAGGGGTTGGAAATCCTGTCGACGTCGCGGCCGCCCCACATCCGTCAGCCCAATCGGCCGACAGAGAACAACAGAAGCGGCGCGGACCGAGGCAAAAACAGGCCGCTCCCTGCTGGAGTCCCACTGCCGATTCTCCATCCCTCTTCCCTCGAATGCTGTTCGCTTCAACTGCCAGTCCTTCGCACTCTACTTGATGATGTTGGCTACGGTGACGATCAAAATATCACAGCCAAGATTCTGCCGTTGCGACTTCTTCTCGCTTTCTCTCGCCGTGCTCGCTGCAAACAAATGCACGGTGTCCTCCCTGAGCCTACAGTCGGAACTAGGCCAGAATAACATCCTTCAAGAACATGAGACCCTCCGCCGGCCAAAACACACAGCACATCCAAGAGTACCCTCCACAGGATGCACGAGAGCATCCAACAAGCACGAGAAGAACAAGAGGGCGCCCTCCCCGAATCGACCTCGACCTCGTGCCTCGGTCCGACTGCAGCCCCAACGTTGCCCCTTTCGGCACCCCTCCTCCTCCTCCTCCTCCTCCTCCTCCTCCTCCTCCTCCTCCTCCTCCTCCCACGGAGGGGTCGCCTAAACCCTTCGGAGAAGCCCGGGCGATGGCAGAACTGGGTTTAGTGGGACCTGGTTTAGTGATGTGTACTTGGGGGCGCCTCCCAGGCCCCGCTCCACGAACCAGAGCTGCCGTCGCCCGACAAAAACACCAGCTACGGCAGACCTGGTTTCGTGATCCTGGCCCATTGTAGGGGCCCCCGGGCCCTACTCCTGGCCGGGTCCCCTCACCTGGGTAGGGGGCCACATGCGAACCCTACCCCTACCCCCCACGATTTCTGAGGAGGAGGGTGGGGTTCACTTCGCTCGGGAGCTCCCGAACGGTGTGAACCCCACCCTCCCCCTCAGAAATCGTGGGGGGTAGGGGTAGGGTTCGCATGTGGCCCCTCACCTGGGGTCCTGGCTATCCCCGACCCTGAGCGGCGGCTGCGACGATGGGCGCCGCAGTGGCCGCGGCGGCGGCTCCGCAGAGCGGCTGCGGCGCGTGCCTCGCGCAGCTCGGCCGTCGTCGGGTCGTGCCCCTCCGCGGCCCGCGCGCCGCCCTGCGCCCCGCAGGCCGCTCGGCGTCCGGCGCCGCCGATGCCGCCCGCCGCCACCGCCTTCGTCGCCGCATTCCTCCGTCGCCGTCGTGTCCGCTGGCGCCGTCGTGGTCGTCGTCGTCGTCGTCGTCGTCGTCGTCGTCGTCGTCGTCGTCGTCGTCGTCGTCATGTGGACGGGAAGAGGGGGAAAGGGGAACTGGGAGGAGCAGGGAGGAGCAGGGAGGAGGAGGAGGAGGAGGAGGAGGAGGAGGAGGAGGAGGAGGAGGAGGCAGGAAGGAGGAGGAGGAAGGAGCGAGGAGAAGGGAGGAGGAGGAGGAGGAGGAGTAGGAGAAAGAGGAGGAGGACGATGAGGAGGAGGAGGAGGAGGACGACCGAGGAGGACGATGAGGAGGACGAGGAGGAGGAGGAGGAGGAAGGATGAGGAGAGGAGGAGGAATAGGCGGCGGCGGGAGGAGGAGGGGAGGAGGGGAGGCGGGGGCGAGGAGAGCGTGGCGGGCGGAGGAGGGGGAGGAGGAGGATGAGGAGGATGAGAAGGAGGAGGGAGGAGGAGGAGGAGGAGGAGGAGGAGGGTGAGGAAGGAGGGCAGAGACCATGGAGGAGAGACGAGGGAGGGGGCGGGGGAGGGGGGGAGGGGAGGAGGACCGAGGGATGGGACCCTGGGGATCAGAGGGGATCCAGGAAGGAGGACCCGCATAACGAAAACGAGGGAGGTGCGCAAGCACGGCCTCGCGACGGTGTCCGGTGCGGCGACGGCCCAGAGGCGCACAGGCGAACGGCCAGAGGCGGAGTGCGGGCCCCACGTAAGACGAAGCCCAATCTGCGTGGGTGGGGGCTCCGGGCGCGGGCTGGGCTCCTTACGCGAAGGAGGGGGGGAGGAGGTGGGGGGAGGAGGAGGAGGAGGAGGAGGAGGAGGAGGAGGAGGAGGAGGAGGAGGAGGAGGAGGAGGAGGAGGAGGAGGAGGAGGAGTGGAAAAAAGGCGGAGGAGTAGGAGGAGGGAGGAGGAGGAGGAGAGAGGTGCCTTGACTCTGGATCCGCCGCACTTTGGTTGGTTTTCCTACTCAAAGCGGTCTCGGACATCCACCCCAGAGGATGCAGATGAGCAGGGCGGAAACTTCCGCCTCAGAAAGATAGGGCGGACATTTCAACTCCCCCCCAAAAAGAGACGGAACCAGCGACGGCAAAGTAGGGCGGATGTCGACATCAAAGGAGCTTAAAAAGTAGGGCGGGAATTTCCTCCCTACTTGCAAAATCGCACAGTTGACGGTGGATCCAGGGTCAGAGTAGAGGAAGGGGGGAGAAGGACGGAGGGAGAAGGGAAAAGGAAGGGTGGAGGATGTGGGCGATATGACAGGAATGGCGAGGAGGGAGAGGGGAAAGAACATGTTGATGTGGATGGATCATGATGTTGGCTCAGCACTTTGATTCCAAGAGGCAGGTTCTAGAAGGATTCGGAGAGCAAAGTTCGCAAGCCTGGGCGGGCTCCAGGGGGGTGAGAAGGGGATAATGATGCTGGTCTACGCTAGGAGCCATTTGTGAATTGGGCCCGAACTTTGGTGCACGACGCGTGCACACGGCCTTTTCCAAGCTACAGGGTAATGCCGCATGTAGCTGAGGACGTCGGGTCTCAGCTCCGTGCGTACTTGCAGTGCAAGCCTGCGCCCGGCGACTGCGAGATACTCCCAGCACTGATGCTGCAGACATTACTCCCACGTCGCATTCCCCTCGACCGGATTCCAGCGCTGGAAATGAGCTCCCTTTCCGTCACGGTGTCCAGAGTCACGACCGAAGCACGGGCGCTTTGAGCCTGCTCCGCACGGGAGGGAGGAAGGAGGCAGAGGAGAAGGAAGGCGGCGATGAGGATTGAGAAGGGAGGGTGGAAGGATGTGGAGAAGGATCAGAAACGGGGGAATAACAAACTGGAGGGGGGGGGGAATGGTGCATGAAGAAGGGGTAAAAGAGGAGGAGGAAGAGGAGGGCCAGTGCAAACCCAAGAAGCATCAACGATGTTGTAATAAACCCTCCCGCAAATTCCCTCTTCATCGATCCATACAAGAATGCATGTTCATCTCGGGAAGTGCCCCATTGGAAGTCACCCATCTGGGAATCCTCAATCGTGCCAGTGCACAATTCCTAAGACTTCAGCGCTGTGAATCAGCGCGACTGTTGCATCCTGACGATCCTAAATCGTGCCAGGACGCCACTCATGAGACTTCAACACAGCGAATCAACGTGACGGTTGCGTCCTGATGATCCTGAGCCGTACCAGAACACCACTCCTGGGTGTTCCACCTTACGCAATCCTGGAAACTGCTGCAAACTTTTAAGACGAATACGCGCGACACAGATGCGAGAACCACGTGTTGGAAAGAACCGCCCTCCATCAGTGAAGCCGCTGCAAACTTTTAAACCAACTGTGCGCGGCACTCAAACGTGAAACACATTTTGAAAGCGGCCCGCGCTCCATCCGTGAAAGTGTTGCGAATTTGCAAAACAAACGTGCGCGGCGCTAAAACGAGAACCACATGTTGAAAACGGCCCGCCCTACTTCCGTAACTCTGTTGCAGACTGGTAAAACAATGTGCAACAGTACAGCGAAAGACACGGTTTAAAAACGGCCCGGCCTTCATCCTTGAAGGCGTTCCAAACTTTTAAAACAAGGGCGCGTGGCGCTATCGCGAGAACCACATTCATAAAACGGCCCGCCCTCCATCCGTGACGCTGATGAAACTTTCATCAAGAGTAGAGGAATCTCCAGCGAAACGTCCAGCAGCCCGCCCTACCGACACGTGTGTGGGTGCGACAGGGAGGATCTTGCAAGAAGGAAGAAGGATGGAGGAGAAGGGGAAGATGGGGGGGGAGGCACGAGGGAGGAATGGGGGAGGAGGGGAGAAATCAAGGAGGAGCATGCGGGAGGAGAAACCGCCGACGGCCAAGACGATGACGACACGAGGAGGCGACGCGGGAGTCGCGCTGGCCGGCCTCCAGCGGGGCCGCGGAGGCGAAGGCCTCCGCCTCCGGCGGCGGGTTGAGGGACGGGTTGACGGCCGCGGCCACGGCAGGCAGGCCTGCGAGGGCCGAGCCGATGGGGTCTTTTCCTCCTCCTGCTCCTGGTCCTCCTCTTTCTCCTCCTCCTCCTCCTCCTCCTCCTCCCCCTCCTCCCTTCCATCTCCTCCTTCTCCTCCTCTTCCCTTGCATCTCGTTATCCTCCTCCTCCTCCTCCTCCTCCTCGTTCTGCTCCTGACTTCCTTCCTTCCTTCCTTCCTGCCTTCCTGCCTTCCTTACTTCCTTCCTTACATCCTTCTCCTCCTTCTCCTCCTTCTCCTTCTCATCCGCCCCGTCCTCCTCCTCGTAATCCTCCTCCTCCTCTTCCTCCTCCTCCTCCTCCTCCTCGTCCTCCTTCTCGTCATCCGCCTCCTTCTCGTAATCCTTCGTCTCCTCCTCCTCCTTCTCCCTTCATTTTCCTTTCTCCCTTCATCCGCCTCCTCCTCGTATCCTCCTCCTCCTCCTCCTCCTCCTCCTCCCTCCTCCTCCTCCTCTCTTCTTCTTCTTCTTCTTTCTTCTTCTTTCCTCCCCCAGCCCTCCTCCTCCTCCTCCTCCTCCTCCTCCTCCTCCACTTCTCCCCTCTTCGTCGTCCTCCTCCCTGCATTCCGTGACTACTCCCTGTCCTCCTCCTCCTCCGCCCATTTGCTCTTGGGCTGGTATGTTCTTAATGCGCCCGCACATCTTGTGGTCATGACGCAGTTGTGCTTTTGGAAGGCTGCCCAGCCTGGCCGACCCTTGTCCTCCTCCCCCTCCCATCCTCCTCCTCCTCCTCGTCCTCGTCCTCGTCCTCCTCCTCCTCCCCTCACACTTCCTCCTCCTCCTCCTCCTCCTCCTCCTCCTCCCCTCCTCCTCCTCCTCCTCCTCCTCCTCCTCCCTCCCTCCTCCTCCTCCCCCTCCTCGCCCTCCGCTCCTCCTCCTCCTCCTCCTCCTCCTCCTCCTCCTCCTCCCCCTGCTGCCTTCCCTCCCCCCTCCTCCCCCCCCCCTGCCTCTCCTGGGGAAGCGCGTGCTGACGCCCCACCCCCCCGTGGCTGGAGGACGAGCAGCGAATGACGGGGAAGCTTGGCGCCGCGGGCAGCAAAAACGGCACGACCAGCCACAGCTTGGGCAGCTGTGCCCCTTACAGTGAAAACGTAGATTAAGGACGGGCGGTAAGGACGCAAGACCCTTGGAGGCCGAAATCGGGATTTGTTGGGCGGCGGGCGACCAAAACCCCAATGGAAACGGCAAAGGACGGGCCGCAGAAGCAAGGACACAGGGGTACCCTAGAAAAGGCGCGCGTCCTTACTATGCGCGTTGACTGTACCCCCTCGGTAGCCCACCTTACCGACGATCTCCCGAGAGGAGCGGCGAAGCCGGTGCACCCCACGGGGAGGGACCGCAGCTCCTGGTTGTGGCTGGTCTGACGAGCGGCGCTTGTCGCTTGTACACCCGGTCTGGGATCTGTGCGCCCTCACGGACTGGTCCGGTCCGAAAGGTCTGCGTGAAGACGTGGTCGGGAGCCACGGCAGCGAAACTTCACGGCGCCGTGTTCTTTTGCGGCGCCACATGTCCAGGAAGGAAAGGATGTCAGAGGGGAAGGAAGGAGGATGTCCCTGGAGGTTGGCGGGAGAGGCCCTCAGAAGAGGCCCCGGAAGCAGAGGCGTGCGGAAGCCTTGCTTCCGAAGGCCCGAAAAGTGCGAAAAGGCCCCTAACCCTCGATCCTGGAGCTTCGAGGATCGCGGAGAAGGGCCGGGGATGGAGACTCCCTGGTTTTTCCGCTGGTGGTCCACGGGTTCTCGGGTAGGTATTGCCCGGACAATGCTTGCACTTACGGGTTCTTACTTCTCTTCTGAGAAGCTGGACCGTGGCTGGTGGTCTGGCAGCTCCGTGCTCGCCGTCGCCGCCCTGTCGCCGCCACGTCGTCTGGGCCTGGCTGATGGTCTGGCACCACCATGCTTGCCGTCGCCGCCACGTCGCCGCATCACATAGATTTCACCACATGGACTGTTCCACAAAGATTGTACAACACATGTTGCACCACAAATACTGCACCACGCGGGTTCTGCTGAAGGAATTAAGATCTACCGCCCCCCGGGGCCAAGGTTATCCCCATCCCCTTGGAATGTGCAATTTTACGCGCGATTCTGCCCCATCGTTCGTTCTAAATTTGAATCCATACAACCCCAGCCAAATCGGTATCGACACCCCCCTCATCCCTGGCAAAAAGACAGCGCGCGCAGAGATTTCGCCCACAATCCATTGCAAAAGTGGGGACGAAGTGCACGCGCGCGCGTCGTCGCGGGCGCATCCCGAAATCCTTCAATAACCTTAGGTGTCGTGACTTCGAAGTCGAGCGTCCCGATAATTTGACAAATAACAGCGGTTTCGCAACCAGATCTCTCAAAAAAACCTGTGTTCGCGCTCTTGCGAATTCTTAAGAAAATCGTCGGTTCTTCAATATTTCCATCACATGCGACCAAACGCGCCCCTCGTGCGCGCATGTCGGAATCATTCGAACGCCCTTGCGCGCGTGCTGTCGCAATGACCTCTTGCAAAAAACGGGACGAAGTACATGCGCGCGCGCGCGTCCTTGCGCGCGCGCATCCCGAACTCATTCAAAGACCATAGGCGTCGTAAGGATTCCGAGATCGAGCGTCTGTAACATGGTAACATGCTGGCCGCTCGCGCGCGTCGACCGTGCGGGCATGTCCAGATCGTTCCAGAAGCTTCATCGCCGACGCGAGGACACCATCATGCTCATCGGCGTTATCAGCATCGGCGTCGTCATTGCCCTTGCCATCATCATTGTCACCATCGTCACCAGCACCGCTACTATCATCATCGTGTCTGCTGTTGTCGACGTTGCCATGATACCGCGCACACCCGAGTCACCGACTCGCACTGATCGCGTCGATCGCGCCAGACTAGCTGGCCGCTCTGCGCGCGAGCCTGCACGCGCTAGCGCGCACGAGCGCCCCCAGACGGCCACGATGGGCCCAAGATGGGCCCAAGATGGCCACTCGACGACCAACCGGGCTCCCCAGATGGCCCCAGGGGGCTTGAAGACAACTCTAAAGAGGCCCCTGGGTTGTCCTTCGGTTTGGGTGCCATTTTCGCAGACTCGGCGTCTGTCTCCAGAGCGCCCGAGACGGCCGAAAAGGCCGCCGAGGTCGCTCCAAGATGGCCCAATAGGCGCCCAAGAGGGCCACAGGGCCACAAGACGAGCCCAGGACGGCCCAAGAGGGGCCTAAGATGGCCTCACGACCCTCCGAGAGGGCCCCCCGCAGGAGCTCCAGAAGACCCAAGAGGGCCCCAAGACAGCCCAACTGGCCCCATATTCCCCCTTAAGACGGCTTGAAAAAGGGCCCCAAGAGACCCCAAAGAGGGCCCACTCGGGACCCTGCATTGGTACAGCGACGGTCAGAAAATCAATGCAATGTGGGAACGTCGCGCGTTCCATGTCAGGACCATCGGATCTCAAGAATCAAGAGAACGTGATGCACCGCCGCTTTACTGTGGAAAATTCCCCCCCTCTTCCTCCAAAACCCGGGGGTCCCCCCCCTTCGAAAATCCCCCCCTGCTGCAACCCCGCCCCCTCCCTTCCCCCCGGCAAACCTCCCCTTCCCCCCTAACCCCTCCCCTCCCTTCCGGAAAACCGGGGGGGGGGGGTCACTACGGGTTCGAACCCCCCCACCCCCTCCAAAAAACCGGGGGGGTCACTACTGGTTCGAATCCCTCACCCCCCCCACTCACCGCCGGCAAACGACTCCCGGGTCCACACCACCGTCCGCACCACATCCCCCACTGCTGTCCCCAGCACCACTGTCCCCACCACTGTCGCACTGTCCCCACTGTCCCCACCACTGTTCCCACCACGGTCATACTCTCCCCACTTTTCCCACGGTCCACACCACTGTCCCAGTGGCCCCACTGCCCCCACTGTCCCACTGTCCCCGCCACTGTCCCACTGAGCTGTCCCACTGTTCCCACCACGGTCCCCACTGTCCCCACCACTGCCCCGACCACTGTCCCCATTGTACCTCTGTCCCATTGTCCCTCCACCGTCCTCGCCACCGCCCTCACCAGTCCCTACCACCACTGTCTCCACCACTGTCCCACTGTCCCCACCACATTGCCACTGTCCCCACACCACTGTCCCCTCCACCACCGTCCCCACCACCGTCCCACAGTCCCAACCACTGTCCCACTGTCCCCACTGTTCCCACCATTGTTCCCGCAGTCCCCGCCAGTGCCCCCAGTGTCTCACTGTCCCCACTCTCCCCACCTTTGTCCCGCCACGGTCCCACTCTCCTCACTTTTCCCACGGTCCCCACCACTCTCCCACTGTCCACATTGTTCCCACCACTGTGGCACTGTCCCCACTGTCCCCGCCGCTGTCCCACTGCGCTGTCCCGCTGCCCCCACTGTCCCCACCACTGTCCCACTGTCCCCACTGTTCCCGTCACTCTCCCCACTGTACTACTGTCCCACTGCCCCCGCTGTCCCCACTCTCCCCACTGTACTACTGTACCACCACCGTCTGCACCACCGCCTTCACCACTGTCCCCACCACTACTGTCCCCACCACTATCCCGCTGTCCCCATCACCACTGTCCCCACCACCACCACCACCACCACCGTCCCCACCACTGTCCGCACCACTGTCCCACTGTCACACCACTTTCCCCACCACCACCGTTCCCACCACTGTCCCAGTATCCCCACCCCTGTCCGACTCTTCCAAGAGAGAGAGAGAGAGAGAAAGAGAGAGAGATATAGATGAACCAAAACAAGTGGACGGTGAGGACAAGTGATGATCGATGTGGGGGGAGGGGGAGGTAAATCGGAAGTGGAGGGAACACGACGGGCGAAGGTTGCAGGGAGGAGAAAACGAGGGGGAGGAGGAGGAGGAGGAGGAGAAGGAGGAGGAGGAGGAGGAGGAGGAGGAGGAGGGAGGAGGGAGGATGGAAGGATGAAGAAGGCGAGTAGGAGAAGAGAAGGAGGATGAGGAGTAGGAGGAGGAGAAGGAGAAGGAGGGAGGAGGAGGAGGATGAAGAAAAGGAGGAGGAGGAGGAGGAGTAAAAAAAAGTAGGAGGGAGGTGAGGAGGAGGAGGATTAGGAGGAGGAGGAGTATGGAGAATAAGAAGGAGAAAGGATGATGCAGGGGGGAGGTTGAGGAGCAGGAGTAGGAGGAGGAGGAGGAGGAGGAGGTCGGAGTACCATGGGGTGAGGGAGGAGGAGGAGGAGGAGTGGGACAAGAAAGATGACGATGAAGTTGTAGGGCAACAGGCAGGCATGCATACCCGGGGCGACACCTGCTGTGCCAGCTCGCTCAAGGACGAAACAGGAGGCTGACTTGCTGGGCATATTGGCAGGGCGAGGAAGATGACAAGACGGCTGAGAGGCTGACAAGGAGGATAACTGGGAGGAGGAGGAGGAGGAGGAGGAGGAGGAGGAGGAGGAGGAGGAGGAGGAGCCAACGCGCCTGCAAGAGGATGGAGGATGGAGGAGAAGGAGGAGAGAGGAGGTGAGGACGGAGGAGGCGACGAGAACAATGAGCAGAGGGCGAGCGAGAAACAGAGGAAAGAACCTTGCATGCATCCCAAGGTGGGTCTGGGGGGCCGGGGACAAGGATGCCGCCTGGGCCCGCGGGCGCCCTCCAGGGGGTCAGCGTCGCATCCAGATGCCCCTGCTGCCCAGGGAGGCCCCACCACCTCCAGCACAAACTCGAGGCTCTGGCTTCCCTCCCGCCGCTCCCTTGCACAGGTCTGGACGCCGCTCCTTCTTGGGCGCCCAGAGCCTCCTCCCGCTCCTCCCCCCCCGCCCGGACCTGGAACGCCAGATTGGCGACCCCACAAAATTGGACCCTTGGGGTCAGCCGCGAGGGGCTCGTGTGATGCGGGGGCCATGCCGGCAACCCGTATCAGAAGGAGGCGCGATAAGGATGCAAGGGCCTTGGCAGGCCGTCTCGAAGCTTTTCGAGCGGGGCGCGGCCAACGAAAGTGGCCAAGGACGGGCCGAGGAGGCAAGGATGCAAGGGTACCCTCGGGAGGGTTGCCCATCCTTATTCTACGGGTTGGCTGCAGTGCCCTGTGGAGGCTGGCAAGCGGCTCGGCACGGCGGCGTGGC
>CAUYUJ010011876.1:0-20585 GCA_963575745.1 Prorocentrum cordatum
TACTACTACTACTACTACTACTGCTACTACTACTACTACTACTACTACTACTACTACTACTACGACTACGACTACTACTACTACTACTACTACTACTACTACTACTACTACTACTATTCCCTCCTCCTCCTCCTTCTCCTCCTCGTCCTCCTCCTCATCCTCCTCCTCCGCCTAATCATCATCATCATTCCCTCCTCCACGTTCTCCTCCTCCTTTTCCCCCCCTGGGTCGCTGGGGGCTCTGTTGAGGACGAGATGTCTCAATCAATGTACATCCACCCTTGGATCCAATCCTACCCTCAGACCCCCATCTCTAAGAACCCATTGTTGATCTGCCAAGGGGGCGCGCGGCGCCGTCAGGGGTACCGTCAGGTGGGGGGGTGGGCTCACGTCAGGGGGACGTTTCGGGTTCGAGGTCCGAGGTTTGTCGAGAGCTTCCGTCGCTTCTCGGCGGCGTTCTGGTCTCGGAGGGCTTTCCAGCAGCTGCGCCTCGCCGAGGGCGTTCCCGGGGGCGTTGGAAATACCCCAGGCGACCGCCAGAGATCCGAGTCAAGATCCGAAAGCCAGGGGCAGTGTCAGGGGGGGATGGCCTCAGGGGAGGACGCATCGACCGGTCCCCGCGTTCCTCCTCCTCCTCCTCCTCCTCCTCCTCCTCCTCCTCCTCCTCCTCCCTCCCCTCCTCCTCTCCTCCTCCTCCTCCTCCTCCTCCTCCTCCTCCTCCTCCCTGCGTTTCACCCACCCAGTACAGCGCTTCGTGGCCCCATAGGGAGCTCCCCAATCGCCCGCTCGTCGCCGAGAGGGGCCCGACAACTCGATCCTGCGGGTTCGCTCTATCGGGGACCTGTCGCCGATCCATCGGCGATGTGTCGCCGAATCCTGGGTCGACGCTCCCACACCGAGCCCGCCCTCCCCGAGTCGTTCCCTCTCGGACTACGTCGTCGCCGCCCCCGACCTCCGACGGCTCGACAAAAACATGTAGACGGTCAGGGTTCTACAGGTCCTGAGCCCCCGGAGGCCGGCTTCGGGCCCTCGGGGGGCCGTCGAGCAAGTTCCCGGGAGGAGCAAAGCTGGTCCCGCAGAGGTGGTCGAGAGGTGCTGGGGGCCATGGCTCGGAAAAGCGGCGAGCCGTCGCATGCCTGAGGCGAGGCGACGGTTTCCGAGAGCGGCGTCGCCGCAGGACTCGCTGCGGTAGCAGGGCTGATCTGCCCCTGAGCAGAAGCTGCGCCACGGAGCCTCCTGATACAAGAACGAGATGGGGCGAGGATACGGGAGAGAGAGAGAGAGAGAGGGAGAGAGAGAGAGAGAGAGAGACGGAGAGAGATAGAGAGAGTGATAGAGAGATAAAGAGAGAGGGAGGGAGAGGGAGGGAGGGAGGGAGTCAGAAAGAGAGAGAGAGAGAAGAGGATGCGAGAGCGCGAGAGAGAGAAAGCGAGGTAGAGGAAGTGGGAGACAGACAGAGAGAGAGGGGGACACGGAGATGGAGACGGAAACGGAGATGGAGAGCACGCGAGAGCAACTGGAATCGAAGGGCAGAAGGCGAGCTCCTGACAACCGACGGCTCGATTTTGGTCGAGACATGGGTCCCCAGGCCTCTCGTGCTGCGGTCTCGAATTTGTTTTCATCCCGGAAAGTGTTCAACGGTCTTGAGGCCCGAAACCAGTTTCCGCAGCGTCCGAAGTTTGCAGAATTGGCCGTCTCGGTTTTCTCGAGCTGCTGGGTGTCCGGGATGTCCCCGGAAGTCCCGACCTTTTCCAGAGAGTTGGTTTTTGATCTTGGGTTGGTTTTCGAATGTCCCAAAGCCCGAGACCGACTCCAGGAAGCCAAACCATACAACATAATCATGTCCGTCGTGCTTTTGGGGCGACGATGGGAGGTCTGGGGGGCCCTGGCAACCCAATTTGCCAGAGTAGATTGGGTCGGAGGATCGAGACGCACCGATCGCCGATGCATCGGCGATCCGGCGCGACCTGGAGCACGAATTCTCGGACCCCGTGAAGCACGAATCGAAGCGGACGAAACGAAGCGGACGAAATTCCCGGATAGCCCGTAGAGGGCTTACGGGTTGTGATATTAGAAGCCGGCACCGCAGTGTAGCCCCGGAGTGCGATCCCCGTAATTAGCGACTTGCTTGAATTCGCAGCGGGTCCCGCAAGGCCTTTTCTGATGATTTCCCAATACGTGTGTTGTTCAGCTTTCCAGAAGCTCCTTCGGAATCTCCTTCCAAGAGCTCCCAGAGTTCCTTCGAGAGGTGTTAGAAGGCCTTGCTGGCGCCCCGCTTTCCGGGCTCTGGACTCCACAAGTGACGTCCGGACGACGTGAAGCGGAATCGTCTGGGGGATCCGGAATGACGCATTGCGGCCGCAGGCCTGGGATCCCCGCGCCAGGGGCCGGCGCGCACTGTCCCTCGGCCTCTCGGCGGCGGAGTGGCGAGAGGCGGCGAGGCTCGGGGGCGCGTCGGGGGGGGGGGAGAGGGGGGGGGGTCGAGGAAGCTGTCGTTGGTTCGCGGAGGAGGCGTCCGTTGGGCATTGGGAGCAGTCGAGCATCTGATTGAGAAGCCTCCTGAAAAGTTGGGCCAGCGTTTCTTAGCCAGCTTGCCGCAAAGCTGGTCCAGTTTCTTGAGTGCGTTTGCCCTTCCAGCGTGAGCAGCAGAAGTTGACCCGGGCTTGCTTTAAGAATCTTCCGGGAAGCTGGCCCAGATTTCTTAAATTGATGATGATATTTTGGATCACATGTTCAGTGGAAGTTATCTTGCCTCGGCCCGAGGCCCTCGGAATGCTTTGCAGCAGCTCTCCCCCTGCTGGGCTGACCCCAGGGCGGCTTGCCAGGGCCCTCAAGGTTGCCCCAGGGGCCTTCGAACGGCCCTGCGAGATCGGCCGCCAGCAGCAGCAGCAGCAGCAGCTGCAGCAATAACAACAATCAGTTTAAGATTGGTCGCTTCTTTCTGCTCGAGAGCCACTGAACACGTGCACCCAAAACCCTCGATACCCGCCCTTTTCGTCTTCGATCGTGCCCCGATGGGGGTACATCTTCAATACCTCCCACGAGTAGTTGGTGCAGCCACTAATACAGTGGAAGAGAGGAGGGATGGAAGGAAGGGACAAGGGGAAGAGAGAAGGATGGAGCACGAGAGAGATAAGCAGGAGGGGGGTTGGGAGCAGAAAACAGGTGGCAGAACCCGACGGACGGGTCGGGCTGGCAGGCCCTAACAGGCGGGCCAGGCGGGCGGGCCCAGGTGGCCGGGTCGAGCGGGCGGGTCGTTAAAACGTCAGTCTTGCAGGAATCGCGAGGAATTGTTGAGCGATAGCGCGATTCCCAAGGAGTGATTCCTGAGTGTAGTGGGCACCGCGTATAAGTTAGAAGGGAGTCCCACGCGAGAGCGCGACTCTTGCATAAATAGTGAGAAACTCCCGCGCGAGGGCGCCATTTTGAATAAATTGTGGGAAGTAGAAGGCGGGAGCAGTTGTTGTTTGTTGCTGTAGTTCGGGGACCAGGGGCGCAGTCTGAGCCTCAGGACATTCCCCTATCTGTAAAAACAGGGTGCGAGCCCAGGGAGGGGCACCTCAACGGAAACACACACACAAAGGGCACCGCGCAGAGAGGAACAACAGTAATCGTTTGTTGTATGAAAGTGTTCAACAGAAAAACAGTTGCACACAAAAACGAGAGATCAAATATCACAAACCAACAGAGAACTGCTAGAGAACGCCGCCGGACCGCAAAGGCCTGCGCCGCGGCGCTGGGCACGCGGCGGCGCCGAGTCGGCGGGCCTGGCGCCGGCGGCGCTGTGCGCGCTGAACCTGGCAGCCCTCGCGGGGGGCAGCGGCGGCGGAGATCGGGCCGGCCAAAGGGGGGAGGGAGAGGAGGCAGGCGGGGGAGGATGGAAGGAAGGAAGGAAAGAAGGAGAGGATAGGGGGAGGAGGAGGCGCCCAGGAGGGAGAGGAGGAGGAGGAGGAGGAGGAGGAGGAGGAAGGAGGAGGAGGAGAATGGGGGGAGTGTAAGAGGAGGAGGAGAAGCGAACGAAGGAGGGACGCCGTGAAGCAACCAGAAAACAGACCTCTCACATCCCCATCCCCCCTTCTGGGCGGATGAGGGGGGAGGGTTGGGAATGGGAGGCGTACGAAGTCTCCTGCATGCAGCTGGTTTCAGCCCCGCCGCCGGGCGCTTTCCTCGATGCACCGGCGCCTCCGCGGCGCCAGGAGGCGCCAAGAAAACAAGCGGCGGCATGCAGCCACTTCCCCGACACCCCGTTCGGCATCCCCCCAAAAGGGCTCTCTTGAAAAGACTCTGGGGGCCACGGGGAGGCGTGCGACTGATCAGGCAGGCTTCCTTCGCTTGCGTGCGTCATCGGGCCCGCCGGAGCGTCGCACAGCCAGTACTTGCACGTCCGCTGCCGCCTCTTCGGCTCGCCCCAAACTCCAGGGAGGAAGCGGTGTTGACTTGAGTACGATCGACACATGTGAAATTGCAATTTGTGTTGACGCGTCCCATTCGTCTACGACCAGCCGTTGGCACAACGTTGCGGAGGAGGAAACTCAGCCAGGCTTGTTGAGGCTGAGGATGAATCGCTCCAGAGCGGCCCATCACCCAAAACGCTTTGACGGCATTCCAAACGCTCTAACAGCCGCGGCGCCAGATGCATCTTCCAGACACGCCAGCTATCCGAGCCTCGCGAATTAAGTCTACCGAAGTCATCTTCATCCTGCCTTTCTCTTAGAAAAAATCCTCTGCCTCCCTCTCCTCGTTCTCCTGCTGCTCCTCGTCGTCGCCAGTGCCCTCCCCTTTGAGGAGCAGCAGCAGACGAAGACGACGTCCACAACAACGTCGGTCCCAAACCTCTCCCGGGGCCCATCCTGTGCGACTTTTCATCACGGATATGTTTCTGACGGCCTTGGGACTCGAAGCAGGCCTCCAAAGGCAAAGCGTGGCGAAACACCTTCTCTAGGCCTCCCAGATGGGATCGGAGCAGATGGGATCAAAGGATCGCGCCGCATCGCCGACGCATCGCCGATACATCGGCGATGCGGCTCGATGTGGAGCCAGATTTTCTGCGCGCCGACGTTGCATCGGCGATGCGGTGCAATCCTCCGACCCGATTTACCCGGACCACATCTAGGAGGTCTCTGCAGTCAAGACGGTGGAATGAGGACCACTTCGGGCTCAGGGGGGGCTCTGGTTTTCGGGCCGAGGCTCGCCGTGGTCAGAGAAGCCCTTTCGACTATCACATGTTCCTCATGGTAGCACGAGGGCTGGATCTTCGAAACCCGAGCCTTGATCGATGGCCCGACCGACGGGCGGGGAGGCCCAGAGAGACGGCACGAGGCGGCCGCGGCGCCTTCGCGGACGGCGGCCGCGCCGCAGATCGCCCGCTGAGGCGGCTGCTGGATGCGGCCTCCCGGGGAGGAGGGGGGAGGGGGGGGGGGGTCGGCGGCGTCGCCGCCGCCGCCGCCGCCGCGGCCGCGGCCTGTGTCGACGGCCGCCGCGCTCGCAGCCACCGCCCGTGGCGGCGGCCCCAGGGCCCGTGGACAAGCGGAGATTGTTGTTGCTGTTATCCAGTGGCGCGTAACAGTCGTTGCCTGCCCCCCCCCCCGCCCCCACGAGGGTCACGCTGACGATCGTACCTTTTTGGTGGGGGGGCCTGGACTCCCCCCAAACGTGCGCAGATTATGGTGAGCGCAGCGCACCCCCTCCCCGGCGTGCCCACCCTGCTCCAGCGTTGCTGCTACCTGGGGCCCCCTGTCCCCCCCTTCCGCCCTCCCCCATGGGTGACGACCGTTGCCCGGCAAGGTAAAAACACACACACACACACACACACACATCTCGAGCGAGGGCCCGCTTCCAGAGCCACTTGCCTCCAGGGGCCCGCGTCCTGCACGCCAGGGGAAGCTAGGGAGGGAGGGGGGCGGCAGGGGGAGGTTCAGTTCAGTTCCGCTTGGACGCCCTGCGTCCAGGCGGCGCGTGCGGGCAGGGTGAGACCGTGAGATGCCAAAGTGTTCTCAAGAGAGGCGCGCTGTATTGGTGGCGGCTGCGCGTGCTAAACAGAGGAGGAGGATAAGGAGGAGGAGGAGGAGGAGGAGGAGGAGGAGGAGGAGGAGGAGAGAGGAGAGAGGAAAGAGGAGAGAGGAGAGAGGATTCCGAAGCGGGTCGCTGGGAGGGCCGAGGCGGGAGGCGGGTCGAGCAGGATGCCGGAACCGCGGCCACGCCCGCGCGCGCCATCGAACAATCCCAATATCGTCGTCGCCGTGTTCGTCGCCGTCGCTAATGTCGACGTCCATTTTGTCGTCATACGAAGTCGTTCCCGTCGTCGTCGCCGTCGGACGTCGCTCGCCGTCGCCATTGTCGTCGTCGCACTCGTCGCGGCCGTCGCCGTCGCTGCCGTTGACGTCCGAGTTGTCTCCGCCGTCGCTGCGGCAGTTGCCACCGTCCGGCGTCGTCGTCCGATGTCGTTCGACGTCGTCGTCGTCGCTGTTGCCGCTGACGTTAAGTCGGGCCTGTCCCTCTACAGGAGGAACATTCGCAAATAGTCAAAAAATTGTACGGGGACGATTCTTCTGTCAAATTTTGATTATGTGTGATATCTTCTGTGGCTCACGTGTGATCTGTCGTAGAAGATCCGCCCGTAGGAGGACACGCCGCTGACCTGACGCCGACGTCGTCCGACGCCGCCGTCGTCGTCGCCCCCTCTCGCGCAGGTCTGCGCGGCGGGGGCGGCGGCGGCGGCGGCGGCCCTGCTGGCGGCGGCCCTCAGGCCGGGCGCCCCGCCCTGGCCCGCCGCCCTCCGCCCCGCGGCGGCCTTCGATGGGCGGCTCAGGCTGTGGGCCGCAGGGTGAAGTCGGGCAGGGTCGCAGGCCTAGAGATTGACACCAACACCAAGATCGGCGGTGTGCATCCACCGAGGGAGGAAGATCCCGATCTCGGTGATGGTGGTAATATTCTGGCTTCCAGGGTGGCCGAACTATTGCCACCAACACCGAAATCGAGGATCGTCTTCCCCCTGTGGAGGCAACCCCTTGTGTTGGTCTTGGTGCCCATTTCTAGGCCTCCAACAGGGCCCCCTGCAGGAGGAGTATAAGCAAAGATAGTCAGGAAGAGAGTCAGGGGGGCGATGGTTCGATTCTTTTTCGACGATCTTTGAGTTGTTCGTTCGGCTACGTTTCATGTTTCGTCCAAAAGCCGCCTATGGGGGAGCATGCCCGACCTGACCGCAGGGTCCCCAGACATCCTGGGGCACAGAGGGTTCGAAGTTCGATGGATTCGGTGGCGTCGAGGCTCGAGGGGGGAGGGTCGAGGATTCGGCGGCATCGAGGCTTGAGGATCGAGATGTCCGGGAGTTTTCCGGCCAGATCACACCCTTGGACAGGTCTGGATTTAGGTCGGGCATGTCCCTTTACAGGCGGATTGTGGATGAACATCTTAAAAATGATCAGAAAATATTTAAAAATAATCCGAACATAGTCGAACGTCCCCGGACTATTTTTTGACTATTTGTCAATTTTCCTCCTGTAAAGGGACAGGCCCGACTTAGTCGGGGTTCGAGTTTCACTACAGCCCGAAACCCATATCTGGGCATCCGGCGGCTCTCGTTTCGGATTGTTGTTGTGACGTGTATGGGCGATGTTGTTTCGGAGGTCGACGTCGTCGTTCCAGAGAGTTTGTAAAGGCTTCAGGAGGTTTTCGGCTGGACGCGGCTCCAGAAACTGGCCAGGGTGGACTCTGGGATGGATCCAGGGATCGATTATGAACGGATCTTGCTCGGAGTTCTGGCTGCCCAGCGGCTGTACAAAGTGGAGGCGGCCCGTTTTTTTGCCGTCTCGCAGGGCGGTTCAGTTCGAGGCCCTGCGGCTATCAAGGAAGAGCCAGCCACGGGGAAGGGATCCAGAGGTCTGG
This sequence comes from Prorocentrum cordatum, assembly GCA_963575745.1. Classification (NCBI taxonomy): domain Eukaryota; class Dinophyceae; order Prorocentrales; family Prorocentraceae; genus Prorocentrum; species Prorocentrum cordatum. The sequence continues at coordinate 7,884 of CAUYUJ010011876.1, forward strand.
ATGCCCACGGAGGGGGGGGTGCAGTCGGGGGGTGAAGGAAGGCGTTCCAGAACCTTCGGGTAGAGTGGCAGGTTCGAGAAACCTCTGACTACAGCCAGACGCTGAAATGAGGACCGCGTTGGGCTCAGAAGGGACTCCAGTGTTCGGACCTCAGACCTGGGCCGAGGAGCATCTTCGTGGCTCAGGCTTGCCGTTCCCAGGGAAGCGCCCTCGGTCCTTCTCAAGCGCTCCCCGTGGTAATTCGCACGATGACTGTAGTGCCACTTTCCTGCAGCCCTGGATCCCCGTCAGGATCCACCCGGAGGTCCAGGGGGCCACATGGGGCGTCTCAGAGAGGGCCTCGGCTCCAGCGGCATCCCGGCCAGCGCCATTACGACGGGTAGCGCAAATCCACGCGGCGACTCACGGAGTTGTCATCGACTGTTACCTCATCATTACCACTGCTGCGAGACAAAGCAAACAAACAAACAAGCAACTAAAAAGGGAGGGCCTCGGCTCCGACGAGCGGGGAGGTTTACATCTCGTCCTCCGCGCGGGGTCGGGATGGACGTAAAACGAGGGCAGCGCCGCCAGTGCGGAGGGCCCGCGGAAGCCGGCGGGAGCAACAGATGCGCCCCCAAAGGATGACAAGCGTGTGTGGATCCAGGGCTTCCAGAGATTAGGGGAACGAAAAATGACATAAACAAAAAAGCTCGGAGGTCCGCGCGGATTTTTTGGATTTGCGCTGGACCCCGCTCCCTGGCGCGCGGAGCGCGCCAGGGGCGGCTCCGGAGGCGCCGCCAGGGGGCCCCAGCGCCGATCCGAGAAATCCGCGCGGGCCTCCGAGTTTTTATGTTTATGTCAGTGTTCGTTCCCCTAGAAATAGGACGTCAGGAAGCGGGACACTTCTGGGTCCGAAGCCTCGGATGCGGGCAGGCTCGAGCTGTCCCCGGCAAGCCGGCGGCGCGGGCGCGGGCGCTTCGAGATTTGAAGATCGCCAGCGGCTTCTGAGGATCTCTCACGGCGGGTATGGCGCCACGTATGGCGACAAGGCTGGGCCCGGGAGGGGGCGGAAGGCGGGGGAGGGTCGCGGAGGCGGCAGCATCGGAGGAGGGGAAGGGGAGTGGGGAAGGGAAAGGGGGTTAGGAGGGGGCCTAGAGCGAGGGCGAGGAGGAGGAGGATAACGGATAACCTGCCAACGACGACCACCACCGCGAGGACGGCGACGGCGAGAACGCGGAAGCCTCTGGCACGACGCCATCCCCGCCGCAGGCCTCTCGCAGCGTCTGCCGGCTTGCTGCTGTGGTGGGCCATGGGCTCAGCGGACCCGCGCGGCGGGGCGGGCCGACCCCCTCGCGGGCCTCTGCACGAGGGCCTACAGTGGGGGGGGCCCATGCCAAGAAAAAACACCCTGCTTGCCCCCAGGGTGCCCTGGGTTTCTTGGGGGTTCGATGGATTTGCCATGGAAAACGTGACGTTCCCGCATCAAAAATCAATGGACGTTCTGGGGTCTCAGGGTTGGGTGTCTTGTAGAAGGTTTCTTGCGGACGGGCCTCCATTGCATGGCCGGTGTGATTGAAATGGGTAATTATAGAAAGAATGGGCGCGGAGACCGACAGCAGTCCTTGTCCATCTTGAACTGGGTTCGCTCTCGGCGTCGCTGCGGACGCTGTCCTTTTGAGACAGAAGGCCGCTTGCCTGACAGCGGCCGCTATCGATCTTGGATAGCTTTGGTTGGTGGGCATCGTGTCCATTTTCTCCGTGCCTATTGAGGGCGTCCAAATGTGGGGCGGGCACAGGGGCGGATGGCGACAGGCCAATTGTGGGCAGAGGGGGTCAGCGCCTCTCCGCTGGTGTGCCGGGATGGTTGAGCTGCTCACTCTGCCTTCGGTTACGGCCGGGCCGAGGTATGAGACTTCGGTCGGTTCGGGGAGGGTGCCCTGCTGTTTTTCGTGTGTGCTGCACGTTCTTCTGCAGCCTGGGGAAAGCTACTCTTTAAGGTTCTTCAGTTTGGCAGGCGGAGGATGCTCTTCTATCCTTGGCCCGTCTGTGCACGTAAGAATGGCCCCTCGACGGGGCGACCTGGGGCCCCCCGATCGCCGAAGGCGTCATGGCGCCAACATCGCAGAGCGGATTGCGCTCGGAAAACGATGGGATGGGCCCAGATTGTCCTGGAGAATGTCGCTCCGGATTTCGACGTCAATTTCGCGCGGGTTTGGCCAGGCATGACAATTGCAACACATCCACGTGAAATCCACGTTGTGTTTCGCTTGCCGGTTCGGAGCTTCGCACTGACAGAAATCCACGCAAAAATCTGCTGCAGCACGTCTGCAAGGTCGGTGCAATGAGAATGCGATGCGGCAGCGGCCGCGCGCGCTCGTGTGTCGGCTTCCCCCGTGCACCGCGCGAAGGCCGCGCACCGAGGCGCGCGCTCTTGGTTGGGCAGTGCCACCCCTGTCCATCTGCTGCCCGCGCTTGTAGGGGAACTAAGAGTGGCATAAACATACAAACTCGGAGATCCGCGCGGATCCCTCGGATCCGCGCTGGGACCCCCCTGGCGGAGCCTGCGGCGCCGCCCCTGGCGCGCTCCGCGCGCCAGGGAGGGGGGTCCAACGCCGATCCGAGAAATCCGCGCGGACCTCCGGGTTTTTATGTTTATGCCACTCCTTGTTCCCCTATCGCGCTTGAGGACCCTCTGCGCCGCTGCCTTGAAAGTGGCCGATGCCTGCCCCTGCCTCTCCCCGCCTCTCCGGCCTGCCCCTGCTTTGGCCTGCCTGGGCGTCGCGGCTGCCTGGGTCCTGCCCTGCAGCGCCGCAGGGTCGGCACGGGGACGGCAGGGTCCCGGAGGAGACAAACCCATGAGGGTTGGTCACCGTCCTCGGGCTCCAAGGGCCCTCCGCCGTGCCCCAGGGCGGTCAAAAATCAGGAGGGAAAAACAAACGCAGCCACAAGTAACCGTCGATTCCCTTGAAAAACATTGGAAAATATGCAAAATGAGGGAAGGAAGACGAAGATCCATAACGTATGGGAAATCTCGGGATCCTGGGACCTGTGCCCATTTATTTGTGTGTCCCTGGGCCCCCTCAAAAGAGAACGAGCCAGGTAACGATATCCAAGCCTGGTTTAGCCTGGGAGTTCCACGGGCCCTGGGGGCAGGCATCGCAGTGGTGAGCAGGGAGGTCGTCGTCCAGAGGAGGGCGTCTCTTGCAACCCAGCAGGGCACGCACACGTGGAGCTGGGTGCTCTCGAAGTTCCCCCATGGGTTGCATTACTGAAGGGGGCCTGGGACAGCATCAAACCCAGGACGAACAAAGACGAGTCTCCCAGGGAATGCGCCCCCGGGGACTTGGGGATGAGGACGAGGAGGACGATGACGAGGAGGAGGAGGAGGAGGAGGAGGAGGAGTGAGGAGGAGGCGGGGGATGGGGGAGGGAGGAGGAGGGGGAGGAGGGACGAGGAGCCGAGGAGGACGAGGAGGTCGAGGAGGACGAGGAGGAGGAGGAGGGAGGAGTAGGAGGAGGAGAGGAGGCGGAGGGAGGAGGAGGAGGAGGAAGAGGAGGAGGAGGAGGAGGGGAGGAGGAGGGGGGGGGACGGGGATTGGGGGAGGGGGAGGGGGGGAGGGGGATGGGGAGGGGGAGGGCGAGGGGGAGGGGGAGGAAGAAGGAGGAGGGGAGGAGGCAGGACAGGAGGAGGAGGCGGGAGGAGGAGGAGGCAGGAGGAGGAGGAGGTGGAGGCTGGAGGAGGAGGAGGGCGGAGGAGAAGGAGGAGGAGGAGGAGGAGCAGCAGAGGAGGCAGGAGGAGGAGGGGGGGGGACAGCAGGAAGGAGGGGAGGGAGGAAGGAAGGAGGAGGAGGGGAGGAGGAGGAGGAAGGGGAGGGGAAGCAGGGTAGGAGCGAGGGAGGAGGAGGAGCAGCAGAGGAGGAGGAGCTGCAGAAGGAGGGAGGAAGAGGACGCGCTTGAGGAGCAGGAGGAGGAGGAGGGAGGATGGAGGAGGAGGGACGAGGGAGGCTCAGGAGGACGCAGGCGGAGGAGGAGGAGAGGAGGAGGAGGGGGAAGGAGGAGGAGAGGAGGAGGAGGGAAGGGAGGAGCGGATGGTGGAGGAGGAGGAGGAGAGGTGGGGGAGGGGGAGGGGAGGGGGCAGGGGGTAGGGGAGGGGGAGGGGGAGGGGGAGGCGGGAGGGGGGAGGGGAAGGGGAGGAGGAGCAGGAGGGAGGTAGGCGGAGGAGGAGGAGGAGGGGGGGAGGGGGGGGATGAGGAGGAGGAGGAAGACGAGGAGGAGGGGAGGCGAGGACGACGACGAGCGAAGAGGAGGAGAAGGAAGAGGAAAAAGAAGAGAGGAGAAGGAAGAGGAGTAGGAGGAGGAGGCGGAGGAGGAGGAGGATAAGAAGGAGGAAGACGAGGGCGAGGATGAGGACGAGGAGAAGGAGGAGGAGGAGGAGGAGGAGGAGGAGGACGACGACGACGACGACGACGAGCGAGGAGGAGGAGGAGGAGGACGAGGAGGGGGGAGGGCGAGGAGCAGGGGAAGCCAGGAATTGGAGGGAGAGAATGGGAGAGTACCCGTGATGAGACTGAGGAGTTTGCGAGGAGAGAGGACGGAAGGGACGAGGACGTGGGCGGCGCACACAAAGGGAGGTGGCGCAAGGGGGGAGGGCCCTCAGAGGCCTTCTAAGAGGGCGGTGGCCTTCGTAGAAGCGCCTCAAGCCCCAATCAAAGCCGAAGAGGCCCCATCCCAGAGCCCCCCAAGAACATGCCAAGAACGTCCCTCACAGGCATCCAGAAAGTCCCAGCATGGTTTCGCCAGGCTCTCCTCGTGACTGCCGTGCGGCGCGACTTCCTGGAGCGTCTTAGACGCCAGGAAGCTTCTATGAAGGCTTCTCAGACGCCGAGGTCGCTCTCGAGTAATCGAGGGAAGTCCTTGGGTGATGCCTAGGCCTGGTCCCACCGGCCATGTGGGACCGACGTGGAGGGCTCGCTGCAGGGATGCAGTAAGGTTCGCCGCCTTCTTCTCAGGCCCCCCAAAAAAACACCATGTGTGCGCGCCGCCAAAAAACGGAGAACGTACACCGCACTGATGCTCGCCAACACGTTGGGGGTATGGGTCCTTCTTCCGCCCCCCTTTCCTGTTCGGTAGTCTCCCTCGTAGCTCATGCCATAACCAGGTCCCAGTTGTTGGTGCTCCAGCGTCTGTGTAAAGGTTTGCCGCCCTCCAAGACCGTCTCCAGCTGGGCTCAGGCCTAATCCCATCAACCAGCCAGCTCAACATCAGCAGCTTGTACATTCAAAGTTTTGGCTGCAGCGGCGCACTGGAGATCTCCCTCCCCCTCGGCCGAACGGCCACAGGCGACCCCTGGCCCATGCTTGCAGCCTGCGCGCCAGCTACCAGGACGGGGAAGGATCACTGAATTCGCACTCGTCGCGGGTGTTTTCCTGGCTCTCGAGGAGGCCACCCGACGCCACTACAGAGGGCTCGCCCGACTCGGACAAGAAGAAACACAGTCCTTCGGCGAGCCCTTTCTTCTTTCAGGCGGGCGACGCATGGGCCCTTGGCGAGCCCCTTGTTTTTTCCACAGGCGGGCGAAGGAATAGGGGGTCCGAGCTTGATGGGGGACTCTCGGGAGCTTCGCTCCAGCTGCAGGTCCTGCCCCCTTCTCCTCTTCCTCCTCCTCTCCTCCTCTCTCTCCTCCTCCTCCTCCTCCTCCTTCTCCTCCTCCTCCTCTGCCCCCCCTCCCCTCCCCCCCCCTCCCCTCCCCCTCCTAGCTCCCCATCCCCCCCCCCCCCCATGCAGCCTTTCTACTGGGAGGCGGCGCGCCTCCAGCTGCGGCTCCAAGTTCGTCGGGCTTGGTTACAGGTCGGCCTTGCCAAACCGAGGGTGCCGTGTGCATCCTGTCCTTCAGCGCCCCATGCCCTCTACGCCGCCCCCCTGGCGATGTGGCCCTCGGAGGGGTCCCGTGTCCTCTCGCGTGTCCTCCCCAATCCAAGCTCGACGGCAGCGGCGCCACGTCGCGGCCCTCCGCTCCGATCCGGGCCTTCCCCCCTCAATGGCAGTGATCGCAGGGGACAGGCACAGGAATGGACCCCTCGACCCCCCATCGCCCATTTTATCGCCGATGAGGGGACCCGGTGGCTCCGCCCTGCCCAGGAAAAGCACGGATTTGCTATCGGGTCCCATCGCCGATCTACCGGCGACGTATCACCGAGCAGGAGGAGAAGGAGGAGGAGGAGGAGGAGGAGCAGCCCCCTGTGCCCACTCATCGCCAAGAAGGGCCCCTGCCCAGAAAAAGCGCGGATTTGCTGTCGGGCCCCATCGCCGATCTGCCGGCGACGTGCATCGCCGATTGCATGTCGATGTCTGCCCCCCAGTGCCCGTCCCCCCCTATCGTTAGGTCGGGCTTGTCCCTCTATAGTATGGGGACGATTTGTCGACTATTTTTAAAGTTGTTTGATAATGTTTTGTTTATGTATATTTTCCGCCCAAGATCCGCCTGTAGGGGGACATGGCATGCCAGCCCGCACTGGACGGGCACGCAATCGACCTCGGAAACCTCAGTGGGTTTAAAAACCCTGTTTGGGGATACTGCACTCTGGCTATAATTTTTAAGATTGTTCGAGTATTTTTTGATTATTCTTATTTTTCGTCCAAAATCCGCCTGTAGGGGCACATGCCCGACCCAACCCTATCGTTGCCCCGCCCCCTGCCAGCAGCGCCAGGCCGCCGGCCTGCTCTACCTCTCCCTCAGCAGCGCCGGGGGCGGCTTCGCGGGGCGCGCCGGCGGCGGCGCGGCGGCACCGGAGGCCTCGCGTTACGTCGGGCCTATCCCTCTACAGGAGGAATGCTCAAAGATAGTCCAAGAATAATTTGGGGACGATTCTTTGACTATTTTTGGGCATGCTCTGACTATTTTTCATGTTTCGTCCAAAGTCTTCCTGTAGGAGGACATGCCCGACCTAAGCCTCGCCCGCGGCGGCGGCGTCGTTCCTCGGCGGCGGCGTTTGCGTCGGCGGCGGCGTCCCCGGACCTCTGGCGCACCGAACGAGGATGTGACGTTTCACCGTTTTCACCGTTTCAGCCTTCCGCGGGGGCAACGACAGAGGGGGATAGGGCCCAGAGGGGGGGGGGAGCGCATCGCCCCCCAATGGCCCATGGATCGGAGATCGGGGCCCGATGGCCCCAACCCGCCCAGGAGCCAGGGGATCTTTCCCCTGGGGGGCCTGCTTCGCCGATCGATCGGCGACATGCATCGCGGGTTCCGGGTCGGTGTTCCCCCCCCCCCCTCGGTGCCCTTCCCCCCCCGTTTCGCGTGGCCCCTCTGGCAGGGGTCGGGGTTTCCAGGGGCCCCGCCTTGAAAAAGTCAATCGAAGACGAGAAAACAGCATAAGCATAATCTTTCGGCGCTCCACGCGGATTTCTTGGATCTGCGCTGGTGCCACCTGGCTGCGCCTTCGGCGCCGCCCCTGGTTTCGTCTTTGGTCAAGGCGTCGAACGTCTGGGTCGTCGTCGAGCTTGTCGCTTGCGATGCTATCAGGGCGTTTCTTGAGGGCCTCGCTGCCAATGGTTGACGCAGTTAGAGAGACTGCCCAGGATGGACCCCAGGGGGGGTCTGGGAACCGTTATGAGTGGATTTCGTCCGCCATCGCTGTCAGCGCCGACGGTCACTCTTGCCTAGAGTCACTCTCTTGCTCACCACCCACCAAACCACCCCAACCCAACTCGAAGGCCTCAAGTTGCCCTCCATTTTCAGTGGGGGGGATCGGGGAACATTGAAAAACACATGCGGAACCCGTACCCCCCCCAACCCGAAATTCGGGTCCTCGGGCTGGGTTGGGGTGGTCTGGTAGGTAGCCGCCTGCGTGTAGGCGAGAGGGCCGGATCTCCCCTGGGGCCAGGCCGAGGCTGGCCCCCGGGGGGCTCTGAATGCCGCGCACGAGCGGTCACTCTTTCTCAGGGTCACCCCCTTGCGTGTCGGCGAGAGCCAGATCTCCCCCCAGGTCGGGCTGAGGTTGGCCCCCACTGTGCCCTTCTGATGCCGCGCACCAGCGGTCGCTCTTGCGTAGGGTCACCCTCTTGCGGGTAGGAGAGAGCCGGATCTCCCCCGGATCAGGCCGAGGGATGTAGCCCCACGGAGCTCTTGAAGCCGCGCACGCACGGCCACTCTTACCTAGGGTCATTCTCTTGCGTGTAGCCGAGAGTGGGATCTCCCATGGAGCAGGCCGAGGCTGCCCCCATGCGGCGACGTTGCATAAGACCGTCCTGGGGGGCGGAGGCCTTCGAGTTGACCAGCCTGTCCGCTGCGCCACCATGGGGTCTCTGTGATTTTGGAAGCGTCTGCCTCCTTCGAGCTGCGCACATCCAGCGCATTGAAAAAAGCAGTACGGAAGGTTTTCGCCAGTTTCGGTCTACAGGGGCCTTTTTCGGCTTCTCGTAAGAGTGACCCGTGGCCGGAGTGACCTTGTTACGGGCTCACAGTGCTCCCTGAGCATTGGCTTTGCACTTGGAATTGTCCCCCCCGCGCTACCCTAAAGCCGTGCACCAAAGGTCACTCCTGCTTGGGGTCACTCTTGCGTGTAGCCGACCTCACCAGGCCTTCGGACCGTCAGACAACAACGGCTCGGGATGAAAAGCTGGCTCTTAGGCGGGGGTCGGGACGTCTGGGTGGGGTGTGGGGGGGGTGGCGTACAGTCAAAACTCATAGTATGGACGCACGGATGTCCTGAGGTTACTCTTGCGTCTTTGCATCTGCTGCCCGTCCTTCGCGGTTTTCATTGACCAGCCCTTCAGGGTGTTGGCAGCCCGCCGCCCACTGAATACCAACCTCGGCGAGCAAGGCCCTCACGTCCTTGCCGCCCGCCCTTACTACAGATTTCGATTGTCTTGGCAAGGTCAAGACAGCGGATCTCTGGGGAGGCCCCTCGCGCTGCCCCCCTCGCGCTGCCCTTCTGGGAAGGCCGCCCCCCTCGCGCTGCCCGCCGCTGCTCACCACCAAGGCGCAGCTGCCCGAGAAAGGGCCTCGCCGTCGGCGCGCCCTGCCCTCGGCGGCGGCAGCGGCTCTGCCGGCGGACAGTGGCGGAAGCTCGACGGAACAGGGACGGACCCGTTCCAAAGAGCGTTCTTGGAGTGCTCTCCGAGCGTGCCAGAACGCTCTGAGAAGGCCGCGGCGCCCGAGACATCCTCCAGAACCGCTGGATCTCAGAGATCCCCGACTTGTCCTCGCCCGATGTTTAACATCGTCTTGGCTTCGTCTGAGAGATGTCGGCATGTGTTCATCCAGGCTTGCCGAAGTCGGCCAAGTGCGCTCTCGGTTCCAAGCTCGCCCCAGCCTCCCCTTCTGCGAAGCAGAGCGGCACGCCAGCAGCTTTCAAGGCCCAGCGTGTCGCAGGGGCCGCCCCCGCGACACGCTGAGCAAGAGTTCCTGACCGCAGGGGGGGGGAGATCATGCCCAGGGCCACGAAACCTTACCGATGTGATGGCCCCTTCTTCTTATTCCCCATATCCTAAGATGGGGTTCTTGTTATTACTTGGACGCCTCCTACTCCTCCTTCCTCCTCCTCTTTTCTCCTCCCCTCCTGTCGGACTTACTCATACTCAGACTTGCTCATACACAGACTTACTCATACTCAGACTTACTCATACTCAGACCTACTCATACTCAGACTTACTCACACTCAGACATACTCATACACAGACTTACTCATACACAGACTTACTCACACCCAGCCGTACTCATACACAGACTCACTCATACCCAGACTTACTCATACACAGTATTAGTCATACTCAGACTTACTCATACCCAGACGTACACATACACAGACTTTCTCATACACAGACCTACTCATACCCAGATTTACTCATACACAGATTTACTCATACACAGACTTACTCATACTCAGCACCCCTAAGGGGAGCCGCCAGGGGTGGTTGCACGGGCTCGTTCGCGGCCATGTTGTGGGGATGTCTCAGGCGGTTTGCCTGTTTCTGTGCCCAACATCCTTCGCTTTCGGAGCAGATTTGGAGGATGTCTCGAGCGAGTCGCTCATTTCAGCACCCCTAAGGGGAGCCGCCAGGGGTGGTTGCACGGGCTCGTTCGCGGCCATTTTGTGGGGATGTCTCAGGCGGTTTGCCTGTTTCTGTGCCCAACATCCTTCGCTTCGGAGCAGATTTGGAGGATGTCTCGAGCGAGGCGCTCATTTCAGCTCCCTACGGGGAGGAGCCGCAGGGGTGTTTTGCACGGGCTCGTTCGCGGCATTTTGTGGGGATGTCTAGGCGGGTTTTTGCCTGTTTCTGTGCCCAACTTCCTTCGCTTTCGGAGCAGGATTTTGGAGGATTTTTGTCTCGAGCGAGGGCGCTCACGTTTCAGCACCCCTAAGGGGAGCCGCCAGGGGTGGTTGCACGGGCTCTTGAGCGGCCATTTTGTGGGGATGGTCTCAGCGGTTTGCCTTTTGCTTTTTTTTGTTTTCTTGGTATTTTCTTGTTTCGCTTCTTTTCTTTTTTTTGTTCTTTGCTTGTTTTTTTTTGCCTGATTCTGTGCCCAACATCCTTCGCTTTCGGAGCAGATTTGGAGGATGTCTCGAGCGAGGCGCTCATTTCAGCACCCCTAAGGGGAGCCGCCAGGGGTGGTTGCACGGGCTCGTTCGCGGCCATTTTGTGGGGATGTCTCAGGCGGTTTGCCTGTTTCTGTGCCCAACATCCTTCGCTTTCGGAGCAGATTTGGTGGATGTCTCGAGCGAGGCGCTCATTTCAGCACCCCTAAGGGGAGCCGCCAGGGGTGGTTGCACGGGCTCGTTCGCGGCCATTTCGCGTTGCGGGATGTTCTCGGCGCGTTTTTGCACCTGTTTCTGGTGCCCCTAAACATCCTTCGCTTTCGGAGCAGATTTGGAGGATGTCTCGAGCGAGGCGCTCATTTTCACCCCCCAGGTGGGCCAGATTTTGAGGATGTCTCGATCGGTTTGCTTGTTTTAGTGGCCAGGCTCGTGGGCGCAGATTCTTCTCAGGATGCCACAGGAGGTTCCAACAGGCTCCAGGAGGCCCCAGGAGACCACATGAGGTCCCAGGAGGCATCAGGAGGCCACAGAAAGACTCAAGAGGCCACAGGATGTCCCAAGAGGCTCCAGGAGGCCCCAGGAAGCTCAGAAGGCCTCAGGAAACCACAGGAGGCCCCAGGAGGCAACAGGAAGCGCCAGGAGGCCTCGGAAGGCAACAGGAGGCCCCGAGAGGCCCCAGGAGCAGGAGGCCTCAGAAGGCAACAGGAGTGGCTCCAATCCCATGTGTTTTACGTATGCTCCTATCGATTGGGCCTCACCTGGAGCACGATTCTTCGATGTTCTACGTATGTTTCTATAGATGTTCCTTCTCCTGTGTACACAATCCTAAATGTTTTACTCATGTTCCTATATATTGGGCCTCTCCTGGGGCACGAGTCCTTGGTGTTTTACGCGTGTTCCTATAGATTGCCCTTCTCCTGTGGCTCTAATCCCCCGTAGCCATTTTGGCTCAAGCCGTTCCCTTTCTGCTCGCACTCGTTTTGGGCCCCGCGGGAGGCCGCAGTGATCGGACGCGTGGGGAGATGGCTGCGGGCGGCGGCCAAGCAGCCCGCGCGGCTGCTGCTGAGCCCCATCATTTGCGTGGGGTCTCCCTCTGGCTCGCGGAGGGCCTCCCGGCAGGCGGCGGCCTTCGCTCGCTGCCTGCGCGCGGCGGTGCAGGCGGCCATGGATTCCTCGAGGCCAAGCCTGACATCGAGGCGGAAGGTGCGCGGCGGCTCCAGGCGGAGGGCTCAGCCACGCGTGGACGCTAGCCAGGCCCGTTCGGCTCACGGCTGCGGCCTCGCACCGCAGCCGCGCAGGAGGCCCGCGGCTCCGCGGCCCCTGCGGCGGATGCTGTCCATGACGGTGGTGATCTTCCTGGTGCTGGCTCGGGCGGCGACGTCGACAGCTTGTGCGAGGACTCCGCGGACCTGGACGGCAAGAGGGACCCGCTGCTCCGCGCCGCGGTCCCCGAGGTCGTCGCAAGGCTGGCGCTGGTCGCGCCCGTCATGGCGGCGGACCTCCTCAACGAGCCTGCAGCCACCCTGGACGTCGGGCGTCGGAACGTGGTCAGCCACAACCCGACGATCTCGGCGGCGGAGGTGCGCAGGCTATCTCAGCGGGCGCTCAACCGCCTGCAACGCTCGGCTGCTCCGAGGGCACGGCGGGGTCGGCATGGGGGGCAGCCTCGTCACGGTCGCGGCGCTGGTGTTCGCGGCCGTGGAGCTCTTCCTCCTCTTCGCCCTGCTGGTGCTGGGCCTCCGGTGCGGCTGCGGCCGCCTCGCGGGGCTTCCGGCGCCCTGCCCCACCGGCGCCAGCCCGCGGCCCGCTCGGCCGCCGAGGGCGTGTCGGCTTCCTGGGAGGTCGCCTGCCGCCGCGGGCGCAGCCTCCCAGCGGGCGCCCGCTTCGCTCTCGCTGATCGAGCGCGTCTTTCGGCTGCCCCCGTGCCCGCCCCGCTCGCCTCGGGGCCCCGCTGGTGGAAAGGGGACCTCGAGCATGCGGAGCAGGGCTCGGCCAGGCAGCTTGCCTGCCACGAGTTCGGAGGCGACCTGAAGGAGCTGGACGGCTTCAACCACTCCGCGGCGTGCGCGAGTGCGGCCTCGAGCGCGCCCCCTTCGGCTTGCGACGCGGACTTCGTGGTGGCGGAGGGCCCCGAGGCTCTCACCGTCGGCGCTGCGGCTGACGACGTCGACGACGGGCAGGGA
>CAUYUJ010011877.1:0-20580 GCA_963575745.1 Prorocentrum cordatum
TCGTCGTCGTCGTCGCCATCGTCGCCATCGTCGCCGTCGTTGCCGTCGTTGCCGTCGTCGTCGTCGTCGTCGTCGTCGTCGTCGTCGTCGTCGTCGACGTCCGACGCTTTCGTCGGTGCTCTGGCGTTTGCCAGCCTCGGGATGCCTCTCAGCGGCTGCGCCTCGTCGTCGTCGTCGTCGTCGACGTCCGACGCTTTCGTCGGTGCTCTGGCGTTTGCCAGCCTCGGGATGCCTCTCAGCGGCTGCGCCTCGTCGAGAGCGTTCCCGGGGTGTCCAGATCGTCCCGAACATCCGCCGGGGGACCGAGCTGCAGCCCGAAGTTCTGCGATACACGTATCAGATTGGCGAAAATCGGCGGCTCGAAGACGTCGTCGTCGTCGTCGTCGTCGTCGTCGTCGTCGTCGTCGTCGTCGTCGTCGTCGTCGTTGTCGTCGTCGCGTTTCTTCCACGTCTCGCGCATTTCTGGGTGTCCCTCCCTGCAGGGTTCATTTCGACTCCTCCGAGTCGGTTTGGTTCGATTTCGATGGGTTCTGATTGCGATGCGACTTCGGATTCCGATTTGGATTCCGATCTCTCGTTGGAGGCCTGCTAGCCTGCCGATTTCCGACGATTCGACTTCTCCCGAGTCGGCTGCCGATTTCCGCCGGTCCGATCCATTTGCCACAGACGTTCGGGCCGCAACTCGGTCCTCCAGTGGCCGTTCGGGACGATCTGGACACCCCCGGAACGCTCTCGACGAGGCGCAGCCGCTGAGAGGCATCGCGAGGCTGGCAAACGCCAGAGCACCGACGAAGCCGCTGAGAGGCATTTCGATTTCGAGGCTGGCAAACGCCCAAGAGCCGACGAAAGCGTCGGACGACGACGACGGCGACGACGACGACGACCACGACGACGTCGACGAAGACGACGACGACGACGGCGACGACTTCGATCGCCGATCCGACTTCTCCAGTCGATTCGGGACGGGGGGCGGCCGCGCCGCGGCGCGTCCCAGGTGAGCGATGGCCAGACGGCCGACCTCGACCGGGCCGAGGTGGAGCTCGGCGCCTGCCTCTGGCACGACACGAACCGCGCGGCCCTGCGCTTCCTGGAGCTCTCGAGCGGGGGAAAAAGCAGCCCGCTGGCCAGCGTGGGTCCCAAGGGGTGCGTTCTGGCAGGCTGCGCGGTGCAGCCCTGCGTGGTGCAGTCGATGTGGCGCCATGGTTTGGTGCAGCCGAGCGGAACCTTGGTGCTTGAGCCAATGAAAAAGAGGAGGGAAGGGAGAGGGAGCTAGCAAAGATTCGGAGGATGAGGGGGGGGAGCCGCTGCGGGCCTGGCTGGGGCGGTACGAGTTCAAATTTGGGATGGGCGGTGGGGCAGACCCGCATGCAAACTGCAACACAGCAAAGGAAGCGGTCAAGTCCGGGTGGTGGTGGTGGTGGTAGATCCTAGCATTCTTTTAGCAAGGAACAGATACATGGTGTAAGCCACGTGGTGCAATCTACGTGGTGCAGTCGAACTACGTGGTGCAATATACGTGGTGGAACCCATGTGGCGCAATATACGTGGTGGAATAGGTTGTTCCCCAATCAGAGCTTGCCTCTGTAGGGGTCCTAGCGGATTAAAGGGTTAGGTGAGGTTCGTCGCCGATTTCGGTGGCCGGGCCCGGGTGCCCGGCGGTGCCCGGGTGCCCGGGTGGCTGGTGAGGTGCGTGGCCGATTTCGGTGGCCGGGCCCGGGTGCCCAGGTGCCCGGGGGTGCCCGGGTGCCCGGGGGTGCCCAATAGCCCAGTAGCCCTATAGCCCTATAGCCCTATAGCCCTATAGCCGTATAGCCCTATAGCCCTGTAGCCCTATAGCCTTATATCTTTATAGCCCCAATAGCCTTATATCCGTATAGCCCTATAGCCCCATAGCCCATACAGCTCTATAGCCCCATCGCCCTATAGCCCTATGGCCCTATGGGTCACAGTCCTATAGCCCGAAAGCCCTATAGCCCGATAGCCCTATAGCCCGATAGCCCTATAGCCTTATAGCCCTATAGCCCTATAGCCCGCCCTATAGCCCGATAGCCCGAGAGCCCTATAGCCCGATACCCCTATAGCCGGATAGCCCTATAGCCCATTGGTGCCTGCCGCTCCGGCCGATTACAAAGGGAGCAATTGGATGATTAAAACCGGTGCCATTGCACACGACGTGACACATTCCATGCGCTGCAAACATCCCACCCACCAACCCGCAATTTGGTTTGCTAAACCCATGCGGCGGCGATTGCGATGAGTGCTTGGCGTTGTCTGGTGCATCTCTGCGGTCGCGCTAGCCCGCGCATGCTCGCGCGCACAGCGGCCAGATAGTTTGGCGCGACCGACGCGGCCGCGGTGGCGCTGACCGCTGGGCATTTCCCAGCGGGCATTTCAGTGCGAGTCGGTGACTTGTGCGGGCGCGGTATCATGGCGACACCGTTCACGGTAGACACGGATATGTCCGAGTATGGGACTAGCGATGATGGTGGCGATGGTGGCGGTAACGACGGCAGGGCCAATGACGGCGCCGATGTTGATCACGCCCGCCGATGGCGAGGAGGATGTCCCCGCGTCGGCGATGACAGTTTTTGAAGGAGTTCGACATCCTTGCGCGGCCGACTGACGCGCGCGAGAGGCCCGCGTGGTATTATTTGACACGGATCGTTCCCCCCCCCAGCACGCGCGCAAGGGCGTTCGATTGAGTTCGACATGCGGCACGAGAGGCCTGTTTGGCAGAAGTTGATGAACCTGTTGAACAAACCTATGGTCCCCCGAAGAATACGCAAGAGCACGAGCGCAGGGACACGTTTTAAACTGATGTTGCAAAACCGTGTGTTTTTTGTTTGAAATGCGTTCGGGACGCTCGTTCTTGACATCCTCACGAAACCTGAGGTGTTTGAAAGATGCTGGCATGCGCGCGCGACGACGCGCGCGCGCGCACTGCGTCCCATTCGCTGCAAGGGTTCTTGCGACAGCACGCGCGCAAGGGCGTTCGAACGATGTCGGCATGCGCGCGGGAGGCCGTTCGGTATCATGTTATGAACACGTTTACACATTTATGATTGCCATAACAATTCGCAAGAGCGCGGGCGAATGTTTTTTTCGAGTTTTGAAAGCTGATGTTTCAAAACCATGTGTTGATGTGTGTTGATATATGTCTTTGGGTCTCTCGATTTTGAAACCCTGACGAAACCGAAGGTTTGTTTCACGGCTTTCGGCATGCGCGCGCGTCGACGCGTGCGCGTGCACTTCGTCTTGTTTTCTGCAAGGGATTCTTCAACACCGATGATAATTAATGATGTTTGATAAACGGGCGCGCGCGCGTACGGTATTTGCTGCGGAGCACGAAGAGGGGGCGAACTTTTGCCTGGTTGGGATGGTTCGGATTCATATTCAGGGTGGACGATAGGGCGTAATCATATCTAAATTGCAATGCGAATCGTTGGGCCGTTAACCCGGGGGGGTAAATCCTAATTCTTTGTGAGAAAAGGAGAATCTACGTGGTGCGATTTGCGTGGTGCTAGGGGTTTTTACAAACAAGCGAACATACCCCACGCCATTGCGAAAATCCCACCCACCCACGCGCAACTTGGTTTGCAAAACCGTATACGGCGGCGATTGCGACGAGAGCTTGGCGTTGGCTGGTATATCTCTGCGGCCAAGCTAGCCCGCGCATGCTCGCGCGCGCAGCGGCCAGCTAGTTTTGCGAAACCGACGCGGCTGCGGTGGCGCTGCCCGCCGGGCATTTCCCAGCGGGAACTTCAGTGTGAGTCGGTGACTTGGGTGGGCACGGTATCGTGGCGACGCCAACGACGGTGCGCGCAATTATAAGAGTAGCAGTGACGTTGGCGATGGTGGTGGTGACAAAAGCAAGGCCAGTGCCGGCGCTGATGTTGATCACGCCCGCCGATAACGATGACGATGTCCTCGCCTCGGCGATGGAGATTTTTAAAGGAGTTCGACATCCTCGCGCGCACGACGCGCGCGAGCGTCCCGCGTGGTATTATTTGACACGGATCGTGCCCCCCCCCCAGCACGCGCGCAAGGGCGTTCGATTGAGTTCGACATGCGGCACGAGACGGCCGTTTGGCAGAATTTGATGATCACGTTGGAAAACCGATGGTTCCCCGAAGGATTCGCAAGAGCGCAAACGCAGGTTCGTTTTGAAAACTGACGTTGCGAAACCGCGTGTGTTGTTATATGTTTTCGGGGCAATCGATTTTGACATGTTTGCGGAACTGACAGTTTTTCCATGGATCTCGGCTTGCGCGCGCGACGACGCACGCGCGCGCGCATTGCGCCCCATTTGTTGCAAGGGGTTCTTGCGACAGCACGCGCGCAAGTGCCTTCGAACGATTCTTGACACGCTCGCGCGAGAGGCCAATGTGGTAGCATGGTATGAACATGTTTACAAACTGACGGTTGTTTTTACAACTCGCAAGGACGCGGTCGCATATTGTTTTTGAAAGCTCGTGTTGCTAAGCCATGTGTGTTTGCATGTTTTCGTCACACTCGATTTTGAAACCCGGGCCAAGCCTACGGTTTTTTTCAGGGATTACGGCATGCGCGCGCGACGACGCGCGCGTGCGAACTACGTCGAGTTCGTTTTGCTGTTGCAAGGAGCTTTTGAACAAATGACGGTTTCTGATAAACGAAAGCGCGTGCACATATATATATATATATATATATATATATATAATATAATATATATATAATATATAATATCATATTACATACCAACTACATATATTATATTATATATATATATTATATATATATATATATATATAGTGCAGTGCAGAGATGGCGGGGGGTCGATACCGCTTGGGCTGGGATGGTACGGTTCATATTCAGGATGGACGATGGGGCGGAATCGTGCGCAATTTGCAATACGAAAAAAAAGGAAAAGGCGGGTAAATATGGGTGGGGGGGAGGTCGATCCGAATTCCTGTTTTTGGAAAGGAGAAACTACGTGGTGCAATGCGACGGGCCGCGACGGCTGGTCACAAGGCGGCGGCACTGGCAACCAGGCCCACTTCCTCATGAGAGAAGTAGGAACCCCTAAATGCAAACACTGTTTGAAACATTGTTTGGGGAACAAACCGCATGAACATGAACTTCAGGGGCTCCGTGCGGATTTCTGGGACTGGCGCTGGGCCCCCCTGGCGCCGCCACTGGCGCGCCCCGCGCGCCAACGAAGGGGGCGCAGCGCCGATCCAAGAATTCCGCGCAGAGCTCCAAAAGTTTGTGTTTCTGTCGTTCGCTGCTCCTCCAGGAGCGGCGCTTCCCGACCGGCTGCGCGGGGCGGCGTGTCCTGGAGCTGGGCGCGGGCGCGGGCGCGTGCGGGCTGGCGATGGCGGTGGACGGGGCGGACGCCACGCTCACCGACGTGGAGGGCCTGGTGCCGCTGCTGGCCCTCAACGCGCGCGAGAACGGCCTCGCGGCGGCCCCCTCGCTGCCGCCCAGCGCGCCGGAGGCGCCCGACGCCCTGGAGGCGGCGCCGCGCCGGGCGCGGCGGCAGCCGGCGAAGAAGGGCCGGCGGGGGGGCGACGAGCGCGACAGCGACGCGGAGGAGGCGGCCGCCGCGGCCGCCGACGCGGCGGCCGCAAGGGGCCCGTCCGCCAAGGAGCGGCGCGCCGCGCGCGAGGCCGCGCGCGCGGAGAGGAAGGCGAGGGCGTCGGCCCCAGGGGGCGCGGAGGAGGGCGCCGAGGAGGGCGGCGCAGAGGGCGCCGCCGCCACCGGTCCGGGCGAGGTCGGCGGGGGCCCCCCCCGGGGGCGTGTGGCTGCGCAGGCCGCCGAGTGGGGGGAGGAGGCGCGGTGCCCGCGGCTGCCGGCGGGGGCGTTCGACGTGGTGTTCGGGCGCTGCGAGATTGGGTCGGGCCGGACGAAATGGGGGGATAGGGAAAGGGGGGGTTACGAAATCTGCCGCATGCAGCTGGTTTCAGCCCACCGAGGGGTCCAGTCCTCGATACATGGCCGCCTCGGGCGCCGGGAGGCGCCGGGAAAATCAGCTACGTGGGCTGATTATCAAACCCACCCTTTGCTATCCCCCCCTTTCGCCCGGTCCGAGTGGGGGGGGACGAATGCGGGGGTGAAGACGAGTGTCAGCCAGGGGCGCTAGAAGGTGCCCTAAGAGACTCAAAAAGGGCACGACTGCTGCATATTCCTTCGCCCCCTTTAAATGAGGCGCACGTTTCTGAGCCCCCCAAAACGGGGCACGAAAAGTGCACGTTTTGTCGCCCCCTCCATAAAGCAACGCCCGAGGTGGTGGTGTGCGACTGCCTGTACGAGAACAGGGGCAGCTGGCCCGCCCTGCAGGCCATTCTGGAGCGAGCGCTGGCGCCGGGGGCGGACCTCAGTGGCAACGTCGGTTCTCGGCGGCTTTCTCGGGGGCGGACAGACCTCCTACCCTGACACGTCGATTAGCGAATTGGCCGTTTCCGGTTCGCGAGAGGGCGTCGCGGCCGCCATTTTTGCGGGTCCAGGTCCGTCGGTTTCGGTCCCAGGCCGTTGTCACTAAAGGGCGGTGTGCTACACGGAGGTCTGTGCACCGCCGATGTTCCAGCTTCGGGATGCGCGCGCCTCGTCGAAAAGATTACGCCTCGCGATACCACCGCACGGCCTCGGCTTCGTTTCGCTGCACGCCGTGGCCTTTGGCGTACATGACTCCGAGATTGTTCTTCTCCTGTCCTCCCGCGGTGCGGTAGCGATCGGAACCTCTCTTCGGCCTCAGCGACTCCCTCGGTCTCGGTCTCGGTCTTAGGGGGGGGGGGCCGGGTGGTCCCGGCGCCAGCCCCGGGGTGCGTTCCACCAGCTGCGCCTCGCCGGAAGCGTGCTCGGGGTGCCCAGAGCGCCCCAGCGGCCGCCGGAGGCCCGAGGTATCTCAGGAGGGGAAAAATCGGGCGTAGAGGACTATGCACATGCACCGATCCTGGCAAGGCCCACCCTTGACCCAGGATCGGTGCATATGCCTTCCTGGCCAAGGCAGGAGGGCGTATATCCCGATCCTGGGCTCAGGATGGGCCTGGCCAGGATCGGTGTATGTGCATAGTTCTTTTTCCTCTAAAAAAGCGCACAGACACAATTCATCGTCGATTCCCTGGAGCCCAGAAACTGTGGGAACATACGGGGAATCCCCTGCTATGTCTGTGTGTGTTTCTCCGTGTGTCCCCCGGGGCCCCCTTCCGTTCATAGCCCGAAGAAGCCATCGGTGCCAGCGCTGCCGGGGGGGGGAAGGCTCCGGGGGGGGGGGAGGCATCGACCCGCAGTCGCCCGCGGATCGCCGAGGAGGGCCCGAGAGCCCACCTCGCCCTGAGGTTGAGTCGGGCGTGTCCCTCTACGGGGGGGATCTTCAAAAATTGTTCAAAAAATCGTCTGGGGGCGATTGTTTGACCATGCTTGAATCTTTGGAGGGGGGGTATTTTTGGCGCATGTTTGTTTTATCTTTCGCCCAAAATCCCCCCTGTAGGGGGACACGCCCGACACAAGCCTAAGCTGGCGATCTCCCACAAGCCCAGGCGAGTCAGCAGCTACAAAGCAATGTCCAGCGAACAGACCCAGAGGAAAGAAGGTAAGCGTAAACGTTCATCTTCCAGTGACACGCTTCATGTTCACAGGAGTAGTTTGAACCACGAAAAACAATGCAGTTGTTCAATGACGCATCAGTTCCCGAGTACAGGTTTCTGTGACGCCGGTATTCCTTTGTTGCATTGTTCGATGGCACATGGCTTCTCGATAACAGGATCTGCGGAACGACTGAATAGCTAAATCAAATGTTGGTTTTCCAGTGACAGAATGTGCGGCGCGAGGAAGATTGCAGAACCAGCGCGTTGTTCAAAATAACGAAAATTCGGCGCAAAACAAGTTCAACAAACGAGTTCATTACCCAATTCCAATGTTTAACGGCACAGTTGTTTCCCCATGACATGGTTCGGCGACACATGTATTTCCCATCTCATGTGTCAGTGGCACGTCAATGTTCCATGCCGAGTTTCGACGACACGCCGTTTAAAAATGTCGAGTGGAAAGCATGGTTCATGGTGAAATGTCATGTGGAAACATGTGTGTTACAATGTTTTTGTGCGCCGTTCATGTTGCCACTCCAAAGTATGTCACGAAGCGAAGCTATGTGCTCGGCGGCAGTTTTTGCCATTAGAAGATATGTGTCCCCAAACAACGTGGACGAGGACGAGGAGGACGACAAGGACGAAGAGGAGACGGAAGTCTAGGACGAGGAGGGCGAATCCGTGGAGGAAGATGGGGAGGAGGAGGACGACGAGGACGAGTACACTTGGAGCCATCCTGCGAAGACGAGGACTAGGACGAATTCGCGGAGAAGACGGAAGACGACAAAGGGGTGGAGGACGACGAAGAGGACGAAGACGAGGACAAGAGCTATAATGAGAAGGTGGAGAAGGAGGAGGACGAGGACGACGAGGAGGACGAGGATGAGGACGAGGAGGAAGGCGAAGATAACGAGGAAAAGGATGAGGAGGAGGGGGACGAGGACGAGGGGTAGGAGGAGGAGGACGAGGAGGCCGAGAAGGAGGAGGAGGACGAGGAGGATGAGGACAAGGACTCCAGCAACCAGCCTGGTGTTTCCTTGAGGCCCTCCTGGCGTCCTCTGGGGTCACTCGGTGCCCTCTGTGGGTTAATATGAGGGCCATTGGAGGGCACCGATCGAAAGAAGGGGGGTCCGCCTCAAGGTGTGCGGCTCCCCGGTAGACTTCGAGGGGTTCGGGGAGCTCTCTTGGAAGGTTCGTCGATCCTGTAGCCCAGATCTGAATGATTCCTGGATGCTTCATGTTGAGTTAATAGTTCGGAAAAGTTGAAATCAGTAGTGCAAATAAATCTTTCATTTAGCTTTCCAGTGAAGTTCGGGGGGGCTGGAGAGCTCTCTGGGGAAGTTTCTCGACCTTGTTACCCAGAATCGAAGTTCTTCTGAAGGTCATTGGAGGTTTTATTTCGAACTAGTGCCTCGAGCAACCGTTTTCCAGTAAAGTTCGGGGGGGTCCCCTGTAAAAATTCGGGGGCTCTGCAAGGAACATCCGGGGGCTTGTCGTACATATCTGCGATCGACAATCGGTCTCTCCTTCTCCTCCTCCTCCTCCTCCCTCATCCTCTTCCTCCTCCTCCTCCTCCTCCTCCTCCGCTTCCTCCTCCTCCTCATCCCTCCCCTTCTCCTCCTCCTCCTCCTCCAACCAAGACGGCCACACAAGAGCCCAAGATATCCCCAAATAACTCCTTAACGGCCGCATCAGAGAGGCCCCAAGAGCCAACAGGCCTGTCACGGAACCACAGGGCCCCTGACAAGTTGGTGATGGCCGCACGAAGGCCTCGCGACGGAAGACGATCAGGTGGAGGAGGACGGGGGAAAGGTGTCAGAGGAGCCCCCCGCTTGCCCACCACCAACATTCCTTCCTGCCTTGCCTCCTCGTCCTCATCCTCTTCAACCGTCCTTGCTCTTCCTCCTGCTCCTCCTCCTCCTCCTCCTCCTCCTCCTTTTCCTCCTCCTCCTCCTCCTCCTCCTCCTCCTCCTCCTCCTCCTTGTCCTTCCTGAAGATCCACCTGTCGTGGAGTCTCACGAGGCCAGACTTCAGTCTGGATCCACCACCACAGCTTCAAATGCTCGACCATGAGACGCTGGCACTCGGCATCTCGTTACGGGAACGCGCCTTGCACAGGAGCGGAACGTCACGCGCAGCCGCGAATACGCGGGCTGGCGTTCTTCGCAACTGGATCCCAGAGCTCGGACGGGCATCGCTCAAGCTCTTCGAGCGTTTGCACAGAGTGGGAGATCC
The DNA here is from genome assembly GCA_963575745.1 of Prorocentrum cordatum. Taxonomy (NCBI): domain Eukaryota; class Dinophyceae; order Prorocentrales; family Prorocentraceae; genus Prorocentrum; species Prorocentrum cordatum. The sequence continues at coordinate 9,801 of CAUYUJ010011877.1, forward strand.
GCTTGGCGTCAGCACTTCAATTGACGAAGGAGAATGAATCTGCGACATGGGGCGTCGTCTCGGCGCGTTTGCTTTTTTTTTTTTTTTATTTTTTTTTTTTTTTGTTCAGTTGTTTTAAATCTGGCGGGGAAACATCGCTTCGGTTTACCTCTTCGAGTTGCAAAGCGAAGGCGGTTTATGCCACAAGGGGGGGGGGCATGAACCCCCAAACGCCGACGCCTTCGCTTTCGCGAAGCGGGTCGAGCAAGATGCGCGACTCGTTGTGGATACGCACGGGAAGCCTACCATCATTCTGCATCAATTCTTGACCCAGAAGCCGATCCAGAGGATCCAGTCGGGAAGCAACGCGGAACGCGCGCTCTTCGATTGCGTGGATCGAACCTGCGCTGATCTCTCACAGCAGCGAAGGCATCTTCCGTTCGGGGAACGCCGCAAGCACGCCACTCCGTTGCCTTGCCAAGAAGTGGAGCTTCAGACGCGCGCAAGGGCGTCGGCTCGCTCCGGCGGCACCACGGGCGCAGGGCTTCAAGCCAGAGTCCTCGCGGCGCGGCATTCGAGCGGCACGGGCGCTGCGCGCCCGCGCGTGTTCCGACTTCTCCCTTCAACCAGCAGCGCTGCGTCGCTGGCGTCGCCTCGCGGCATAAGCCGCGAGGGTTTCCCGCACTTCCATCCATTCAGAAGTCGCGCTTATTGGCGCAGTCTCGGGCAGCCCGCCGCAACGCGATGGCGACTTCCAACGGAACGCACTGCGCGGAAAGGGAATTGCCAAAAGCGCGCGGGTTTCCCGTGTGCCACTTGCGCCGGGCACTCGGTGAACCATCGCAGTCGCGTCCTAGTGAGGGCTCTAATTAGGGCGAGCTGGTCGAAGGATGCGGGGGCGAAGTGATCGTGTCCCTTGCGCGGGGGCTTGGTATCGCCCCCTCTCTGCCGCCGAACGCCACGGTTCTTCTCGCCGTGCCCGCGCGAGCATTCCGCCTCTCTCTTCGCGCGTGAAAGAGGTCGAGCATGTCGCTGTTGAGCTGGCATCGACCTAGTGCATGCGCGATGGGCAGGGGCAATTCGGAGTCGGACGGGGCCGCGACGCCTCGGGGTTGTCAGCCGCCGCTGAAGGTCAAGGCCGAAGCATCTTCTCGGTTGGCAGCAGCCAGGATGGACTTGACGTCGCGCGGCGCAACTTCGAAGCAGCACTTCCTGGCGGTGTCATCAAGCACTTATGTTGCGACGCGCCCGCCATCGCCGGTCCGACGGGCCCGACGCTCATGAGGAACGGGAAGGGGGTCTCGGTCGACGCCGAGTTTCGGCGCGCACTTGTCGATCCAATCGCGGGGAAGCATCGCTTCTCCATCGACGGCGCTGCGCTTGACGTCTGGTCGACTGGTCTCGAAGCTTTGCCGGCGCGTTTTGTTGTTTTGATCGTTGGGTCTCGCGCCTGCCCTTCCACCTTGCTTGGTCTTGTGCCGCGGTTCAAGCGCTCTTCTGCTTCCGCGGCTCTTCTGGCGCGGGGCCCCCTCCGCGCGCGGCGGAGAAGCCCCTTCCAATCTCCGCGATCGGAAGCTGGTCTATTTCGCTGGGCGAACTTGGAGCGCGGCCATTTTAGTCAGGAAATGGACGAAGCCTGACAGACAGCACCCCTGCTGCGCTCGTCGACGATCTCCTTTGCACTGCGAATGGTCTGACGAAACACGCGCGCGACAACTGCGCAGCGCGCGATCTTCACGACTTCGATCGACGCGCTCCGACTCGGCTCGGCCTTGCCGACGCCAGTGGATGGCGCGAGACGTTCGCGATCGGTTTCTCCGAACGCACGCGCGGCGGCCTCGATGTCTCTGACTGCTGGGCGTTCATGCCACCGGTTTTCTCGGACTGGGTTGCTCGCGCTGCCCTCGTCGATGAGCGGTTGGCCTCCTTTTTGTAGTTGCTTGTCGTATTGCTCTAGTGTACTCGCGCAGACACTTCGGCGCCCTCCGCCTTCTCGGCCCGGGGTCGCTCCTTCATGGTGGAAGGCGGGATGGGGTCGGCCACTTGGAAGCGAGAAAAGGAAACTGAACGCGTTCAATCAACGATCTGACCTGCAGCGCTGCGCCATGATAATATTGGGCCGGCAATCCGAAATTCAAGGAAGAACGCGCGAGCCATTCGAGTTACTCGCGGATTCCCACTGGTCGCGAAGTGCGCGCGGAGAAGCAGCGGGTGCTCGATGGCGCGCCGAGACGTCGGGGGGGGCCCAAATCTCGAGCGCCGCAAAAATCCCCCCAGCGCGCTTGGAATATTCACGCCGCTTCGCGGGGGGCGCGGCCGAACGCAAGCTCCGCCTGGCCCGAATGGCGGGGGTCGCCGGGAACCCCCGAGAACCCGAGGGCGCACTTCTCGGGCCATCCTGGGCCAGTCTTGAAACCACCTTCGGTTCTAGGCAATTTTCCTGGCGGGGCGCCGGGGCGCCGCCGTCCGGCGGCGCCGATGGCCGCCGCGCATGGGCGGGGCCCCGCGGCCACCCCCGCGGGCGGGGCCTGCGGCCACCTTGCGCGGGCGGGAACGCTGAGCCGCCGCCCACGGGCGGGGCCAGACGTCTGGCCACGGCCCGCGGGCAGGGCCGTCGCATAAGGGGGGGGGGGGCCGCGTGGCCGCCGTCAATGGGCGGGCCATGTGGCCGCTGCCCCTGGGCGAGACCGACTGCCTCATGGCGCGTGGCCGCCGCCCGTAGGGGGGCGCCATTGCCGCCGCGCGCGGGCGATTGCCTGCGGCCGCGGAAGGGGCGGGGCCCTGCTGCCGCCGCCCGCGGGCAGGACCTCGCGGCCACCGCCGTGGCCCGCGCCCGCGGGGCACTGCTGGGGGGGCCCTTCGATCCAGGCGCGTTCGCTTAGATCCCTGATGTCGCTTCGACGCGTGGATGCGTTCAACGCGGCGACGCACGCATCGGGCATTGTTTGCAGGGGGCCGCTGATCACATCCGCGACGCCGCGCTACGAGAGCGCCCGCAGCCACGCCGCCTACAAGAAGGGGAGAAAAGGCCCGCGCACTTACCAGGTAGGCCGTTGTAGACCTCGAGCGCGTTCCAGGACCCCGTCCGAGATCAATTTCGAAAGCTCGCCGCGCGCGTCCGCGGTCTTGCGCTCGTCGCGCATAAAATGATTGGCCAGGCGTCGGCGCTTCACATGGACGCGGGCGCGCCCCGTCACCTTCCGCTCGCCGCAGCTCCCAGCGAAGCTGCAGTAGTGGGCGACACCGACGACAGCGGCGAAGCCCGTCGCCCTGCGGGAGAACGGAAGCCCATCGAGCCCCTGCGCGGCCAAGTCGTTATTGATGGCGACAAACCTGCGTGCAACCATCCTCGCGGCAGCGCGCTGGGCGTCCAGGGGCGGGCGCCCGCCCCTGATGCGCTTGGCGTCGAGCCTCTTCTCGGCGCGGCCCCGGGGGATGGCGGGCAGGGGGCGGCGAGCGAGGGCACGCGCGCGCGATCTATCGCGCGGCGGCCAGCCGCGACGAAAACAATGCAAGGAGGGCTCCTCGGGGCATTCGGAGCTCCTTGGAGGCTCCCTGGGTCTTCTCGCGGGCGCCCCGGGGGCGCGGGGGGGGTGGCCAAGGCCGCCTCGGGGAGAGAGGGTAGACATGTTTGTCAAAATTGCCCCCCCTCCTGGGCCCTTTCTGGGCCTTTTTGGAGCTCTTTTGGGCCGTCTTGGGGGCCCCCGCGGCCGCCTCGGGGCCCTCCGCAATTGTCTTGCAGCACTCGGGGGCTTTGGCCTCTTGGGCCGTCTTGGGCAATGTCAAGACGACAAGTGTGAGCATGCTAAAATATGCGTTCTCCTGCGGGCATGGCGATGGCTGCCTCCTGGGGCCCTCTGGGCGGCCCTCTGGGAGCATTCTTGGGCCGTCTCGGGGTCCTCGTAGGCGGTCGCGAATCGTCTGGGACCGCCGAGGGGCTGCCCCTGGCCGTCTCGGCGCTCAAGATTGGATTATCTCGGCGATCTGTCTGGGCGCGTTTGGGCCGCCCACGGGATTTGGAGGCCCCTGGGGCCCCGGGAGAGGCGCCGGCGAGCTCGCGCCCCCCCCCCCCCAGGATGGCGCTCTGGATCGGGGGGCAGCCACATGTCCCGCGCACCGTGTCGCCCCTGGCAGGCGAGGGTCAACAGATGCACATGCCGTTGTTCGTTCTCAGCTCCATGTTGCGCGAATATGTTTCAAAAAGCACCGCGGCGTTTGTATTGGGCCTGTTAATGTATGGATGCAGAATTGCCAAGGCGAGCTGCGTTACTTGCATGGGCGAGATGTTCTAACCATCTCCTTCTTGCACACAGAACCCTTGATCATGTTGTATGCGGCGTTGAGTTGTAAATTTCGTTCCAGTGGCATGCGCCATTGAGAATGGTCGTCCTGAGATAGAGGCGGGGTCATGCAGCGTGCAAGGATTCGTCAATTCCAACGCTTGTAGGACTCACCCGAACGTCATCCAATATGTCTGGGGGTGTTGTTCGACCAACCTGTGTCATGAACGTTCGTGCACACATCCATATGCTTCATATTCGCACAACCGAATGTGTTCAGTCTCTGGCATGTTGTATTGGGTGTTGTACTGATGCGGCATGCCATAGTTTGTTTAACTTGTATATGTACCCGAGCATTGCACTATTACGTTTCATTGCTTCGAAAATTGGTGAGCGTTGCGTGCCAATGTATAATGATGCAGCGATGTATTTTTTCACGGCCCGTCCGATGCACTCTGCAATAGTTGGTTCCCTATGTTTTTCCGCAGTGAACTGCAAATGTGTCTTTTCTGTTGGAATGACAGTTTTTTGCTTGTAATGGTTTGCGAACAACTTTGTTGACTATGGTGTTCCATGTATAGTAAGACGAGTGTGGCCATTGAATTTAACACTTTCGTTTTTTCGTGATACGAAACTTTGGATGTGAACCTCCTGTTGTGTTCACCCGGGTGTCACGAACAACTGTGCAGTTGTTTGTGGCTTTTGGTAAATATTCGAGGACTGTCATAAGAAAATGGCAGCGGTTCGATCTTCTTTGAACTGTTGTGGTTATGTTGTATTGCGTTTGCCATGTCATCACTTCGCTCATTCCGGCGGCCCAGATTGCGGACCGCGGTCGACTGGCCGAATGGTCGTCGGCAGCGCGGAGCTGCAGGAGGCGGCGGCTGTTTCTCTGAGGCGTTGCGTTTGGCACTTTGGGGTTGAGGCAGCTCTCGCGGATAAGCTTCGCGTCGATTCGCTCGGGTCGTGGACAAACGCCTCTTTGGGAGTCGTCGTGGGGTCTTTTGGGAGGCCTCTCTGGGGCCTTTTGGCGGTATGTCTGAAGCGTCCTGGGGCCTCTTAGAGGGCCTCTTAGGGGGCCTTTGGGGGGCCTTTGGGGGTCTCTTAGGGGTCTTTGGGGGGCCTTGGGTGGCCTTAGGGTGGCCGTTTGGAGGCCTTGGGGGGGCGTCTTAGGGGGCTTCAGGGGGCCTCAGGGGGCCTTTTGTGGGCCTCTCTTGCAGGTCTCTGGGGAGCCTCATGGGGGCCTCTCAGGGGGCCTTTTGAGGGGCCTTTTGGGGTCTCTTAGAGTCTCTCGGTCGGCATCTTCGGGGCATCTTGGGGCCGCCTGGGGGCCTGTCGGGGCGTGCAGGTCGAAATGTCCGCTCGGGTCCCCCGTCTGGGCCCGCTCTTGGAGCCGTCTTGGGGGCCTCTTGGGCCTTTTTGGAGGCATCTGGGTCTGTTTTGGGGCCCTCTGGGGTTGTTTTTCGGGCGTTCTCGGAGGCCTCTTGGGCCGTGTTGGGGCGATTTGGGGGGCTTTGGGGGCCGTCCTTGTGCACGGGGAAGCCGAAAAGGCGAGAACGCCGAAATCCTTCAAAAGCCGTGGGAAATTTACTAACTGCTACTTTGGGAGACCCTGTTGGAAGGTCTCTGGGAGGCCTCTTGGGGCGTATGCAAGGCGTCTTGGGCCGTCTGGAGGCCACCTTGGATGTCTTGGACCGGTCGTTCGGTGACTCGGAGCCCTCTTGGACTGTTTTGGGGGCCTTTCGAGGCCTTCTTGGGGCGCTCCTGGAGCGCTCCGGGGGAGTCTGCCGGGCTACAGCTGGGCTGCTCCCGGTGTATGAGGGGTTTGGGGACCCCGAGGGGCCGCCCCGCACGCGCGAATCAGAAATACTGTGAACCAGTCGCTGGAGATCTCAGCACGCCTCTGGCCCGTCGGGCCGGCGAATTCTCCGTTGCATGTTTTACTCCGTGGGCACGCCGCCGCCGCAGACCTCTTGGCATCGCTCGGACGTGTGCATATTTTTTCCTCGGCGAGAACCATCGAGGACCATCCTAGACCATCGAGCAAGGAAAGCACGCACGATGCCGACGAGTGCACGGGAAATGGACGTCCGAGCGGCGCCGTGGACCTCTCCCGGGAGCGTGCGGATGAGCTCTCGGGGGCGCGTCGCCGACCTCTCGGCGAGAGGCCTCGCCGAGGCCGGAGCTCGCGCCACTGCGGGCGCCCCGAGCACGGCCGCGCCCGCGCGGCAGGGCATGCACACGACGGGCGAGCTCGGGGCGAGGCCGTGAAGCCGCGACTCTCCGCGCCTTGGCATCGCTCGGACGTGTGCATTTTTCCTTCGGCGAGGGTCATCGAGGAGCATCCTTGATCCTTTGGCGAACAAAACCACTCACGAAATCGAAAAAAAACAAATACAGGGAATGGACGTCCGAGCGATGGCGAGGCGCAGGCGCTGTCTTATGAGAAAATGCGCGCGCTGCGCCGCCAAGACGCAATGGCGCCGCGCTCTCGGTGAACTCTTCCAAGAACTGCGCGCCGTCTCGCCAGCCCCTTGTAGATATCTCCTCCCTGTCGCACCCCCAGACGTGTCCGCAGGGCGGGCTGGGCGTTCCCTCGCGCAATGAAGCTTGAAAGTTGCAACAGCTTTTCAGTTGGAGGTCGGGTCCAGTGCAACATGTTGTTCTCGCCTGGGCGCCGCGCGCATTCGTTTTAACATTTTGCAACAGCGTCTCGGATGGAGGGCGGGTGGTTTTCAAGACGCTGTGAACGCTGTAGCGCCGAACGCATTAGTCATAACATGTCGCAGCAGCTTCACAACCTCGAGCGGATCCTTTTTCGAGATGTGGCTCTCGCTTCAGCGCCGCGCGTATGCGTTTTAAAAGTTTGCAGCCGATTCAAAGGTCCGTATGGTCAAAAGCCCAGGAATAATGTTCTGGTGCGATTGAGGATTGGCAGGGATCAGCAGTAACGTCGATTCCTCGCGTTGAAGTCCCAGGAATTTTGTTTTGGCACGAGTTGGGACTGTCAGGACGCAGCAGTCACGTTGGTCCGCGGCGTTGAAGTCCTAGGAACTGCGTTTTGTCACGATATGATTATCAGACAGTTGCCTTCGCATGGGCCGCTGCCCGCAGTGACCATCGATGTTTAAGGTACCTGTGAACAGAGGGAAACTGGCGGGGAAAGCTCGTTGCAGCATCGTTGCGTTGCTGCGTCTTGGCCTTGCGCCGGCCCCTCCCTGGCCCACTCCCGCCCCCCACGCCGTCCAGACCGTGCACACTTGGATGTGTCGGGGGAGCGTAAGACCCGGGTTTGCCGGGACTCGGGTTCGCCATCGTTTTTTGACGACCGCGACTCGGATTTTGACGAGGAGGAGTTTTGTGGGATGTCTGCAGCGGGAGGCCTCGTCAAAATGCAGGCTCGGCCTCGTCATTTTTTTGACGACCTCGTCGGGGATTTCCGAGTCCCCCGTACCCGGGTCTTACGTCTCCCCGAATGTGTGAGGATTGTGGGGGCACCGCGAGAGAGCAATTTAGCGCTCGAGCGTGAGAGTGTCGCCCTGATCGGATCACCCGCACCAGGCGGGAGTATCTTCATCGATTTGCTCGTGGGCTCCCCCTAAGGCGGTACGTCGCAGGGGTTGTGAGTAGGCCCTTTTTCTTGTTGCTTCGCAGCCGTTCCGCTCCGCTCCGCTCCCCCCTGAGGACCTGGTCCTGGCCTCGGCCACGCTGCGGCGGCCCTTCCTGGAGGAGTTCGCGGCGCAGCTGGAGGCGGCGGGCTTCTCGTGCTGCGACCGGGACGTGTGCGAGCAGGCCGCCGTGCTGGCCTTCCAGCGGGGCGAGGCGGGCGAGTGAGGCATCCTTCTCCTCCTCCTCCTCCTCCTCCTCCTCCTCCTCCTCCTCCTCCTCCTCGTCCTCGTCCTCCCCCTCCTCGTCCTCCGCCTCCCCCCCACCTCCTCCTCCTCCTCCTCCTCCTCCTCCTCCTCCTCCTCCTCCTCCTCCTCATCCTCCTCCTCCTCCTCCTTCCTCCCGTCCCCCCCCCCCCCTCTCCCCCCACTCCCCCCCTCCCCCTCCTCCTCCTCCTCCTCCTCCACTCCTTCCACCCCTCCTCCTCCTCCCTCCTCCTCCTCCTCCTCCTCCTCCTCCTCCTCCTCCTCCTCCCCCCCCCTCCTCCTCCTCCTCCTCCTCCTCCTCCGCCTCCTCCTCCTCCTCCTCCTCCCTCCTCCTCCTCCTCCTCCTCCTCCTCCTCCTCCTCCGCCTCCTCCTCCTCCTCCTCCTCCTCCCTCCTCCTCCTCCTCCTCCTCCTCTCCTCCTCCTCCTCCGCCCCTCCTCCCCTCCTCCTCTTTCCTGCCTCCTCCTCCTCCTCCTCCTCCTCCTCCTCCTCGTCCTCGTCATCCTCCTCGTCCTCGTCATCCTCCTCGTCCTCCTCTTCCTCCTCCTCCTCCTCCTCCTCCTCCTCCTCCTCCTCCTCCTCCTGCTCCTCCTTCTCCGCCTCCTCCTCCCCCTCCGCTCCCTGCGCGGCGGCGAGGGCGCCGGCTGTGCGCCCGCGCCGAGCCCAGGCCGGGCCGATCCTGGCGCCAGAGTCGGCGCTCGAGCCTTCCGGGCCGCGCCCGTGGGAGGGCGCACATTCCGGTCCTGGTCGCAGGGGGACGAGGAGGAGGGAGGAAGGGAGGGAGGGAGGGAGGGAGGAAGGGATGAAGGTAGGTAGTAGGAGTCGGAGGAGGAGGAGGAGGAGGAGGAGCAGATGGGGAGAGGAGAGGAGGAGGAGGAGGCGGAGGAGGAGGAAGAGGAGGAGGAAGGAGGAGGGGGAGCAGGAAGAGGAGGGGGAGGAGAGGGAGGAGGTTTGAGGAGGAGGAGGAGAGGAGGACGAGGACGAGGAGGATGATGATGAATGATGATGATGTGATGATGATGAGATGATGATGATGACGTGGTTATGATGATGAACTGATGAGTGATGATGAGATGATGATGATGATGATGATGATGCTTATGAGCTTATAGATGATGGATGATGATGATGATGATGATGATGCTGCTGATGATGCTATGATGATTGCGGATTCATGCCACGATCTGCAGGCTGAGGATGAATGCTGATGATGCTAGATGCTCAGATGCTGATGCTGATAGCTGATGCTGATGCCTGATGCTGATGCTGATGCTGATGCTGATCTGATGCTGATGCTGATGCTGTCTGGCTGATGCTGATGCGAGGCTGATGCTGATGCTGAATGCGATGCGATGCTGATGCTGATGCCTGATGACTGATGCTGATGCTGATGCTGATGCTATGCTGATGGATGATGCTGAATGTGGATGCTGATGCTATAGCTGATGCTGATGCTGATGCTGATGCTGATGCTGATGCTGATGCTGATGGCTGATGGCTGATGCTGATGCTGCTGCTGATGCTGATGATGCCTGTGCTGATGCTGTATGCTGATGATGCTGATGCTGATGCTGATGCTGATGCTGATAGCTTGATGCTGATGCTGATGCTGATGCTGATGCTGGATGCTGATGCTATGCTGGATGATGATGATTCCTGTGCTGATGCTGATGCTGATGCTGAGCTGATGCTGATGCTGATGCTGATGCTGATGATGCTGAGAGGAGGAGGCGGAGGAGGAGGGAGAGGAGGAGGAGGAGGAGGAGGAAGAGGATGGGCCTGGCCAGGATCGGTGCACGGTCGGGAGCTTTTGGATAGCGTGTCGTTCCTCGGGCTCTGGCCCCGCACGCTTCGGTGCGACGCGCTGTCTACTTCGCGGTCCCCAGGCGTCCACGTCCCGAGCCTTTCCGAGCTTCCCGCCCCGCGGAGCGGAGCAAAACGCTCTCCGCTCGCAGCGGGTAGCGTGCCGCCGGGGCCGCCGCCGCGACACGCTGTGCAGATGTGCCCGACCGTAGACACCGATCCTGGTCTCCGGGTGAGCCTGGCCGGGATTGGTGTAGGCGAACAGTGGACGTCACCCGCCTGCGCGGGCGTGTGCTGCGTCTGGCCTCGTGCCCGGCAAACTCGGAGCCCCTATCGTCGTCATCGCACCAGATCGCACCATGATCCCAGACCCCTCGACGTCGTGATTTTTCCACAACGTCGACCCCCAGAGGTTTGGACCCTTTCCCCTGGACCAGTTTTTCACCCTGACTTGTTTTTTGACGGTCCCGAGGCCCAGAAAGGGCCCCCGGAGGCGCGAGGAGGTCTGGGATGGTCGGTGCGTCGCCCCATGTGCTTGCCATGGACGCAGGAAAGCGTCGCTCGGTGCTGCGATGGGCACGAGAGAGAGCGCGCTCCCGTGGGCGGCGCCGCCGGCTCCTCCCGCTGCCCACTCCGTCCTTCCAGAGATCCTCCGCGCGGCGGTGCAGCCTCCTCGACCGGCAGGCGCGGGGAGTAGGGGGAGGAGGAGGAGGAGGAGGAGGAGGAGGAGGAGGAGGAGGAGGAGGAGGAGGAGGAGGCGGAGGAGGAGGAGGATGAGGAGGAGGAGGAGGAGGAGGAGGAGGAGGAGGAGGATGAGGAAGAGGAGGAGGAGGGGAGTGAGAAGGAG
>CAUYUJ010011878.1:0-10000 GCA_963575745.1 Prorocentrum cordatum
CATCATCATCATCATCATCAGCATCATCATCATCGTCATCACCAGCATCAGCATCATCATCATCATCATCATCAGCATCATCATCATCATAACCATAATCAGCATCATCAGCAGCATCAGCATCATCATCATCAGCAACAGCATCATCAGCATCATCATTACCATCATCAATATCATCAACCTCAACATCATCATCATCATCATCATCATCATCATCATCATCATCAGCATCATCATCATCATCATCATCATCATCATCATCAGCACCATCATCATCGTCATCATCATCAGCAGCAGCATCATCGTCGACGTCATCATCATCAGCAGCAGCAGCATCAGCATCATCATCAGCATCATCATCATCAGCATCATCATCATCATCAGCAGCAGCAGCATCAGCATCAGCATCAGTTTCAGCATCATCATCATCATCAGCATCATCATCAGCATCATCATCATCATCATCATCATCATCATCATCATCATCATCATGAGCATCATCATCATCCCCCCCCTCTCATTCTGGCCCTTGCTGTAGAGTGCAAAAATTCCACCCCCATAATACCACCCCGACAAGCGAGGCCGTTTGGTAAACGCATCCCAAAGAAGGGATCGAACAGGGCAGGGCTGCTTAGAAAACGCCCAGGGCCGCCTAGTAAACGCCAAGTATCGGGTCTGGGTGGTTTTTCCTCCCTTGAATTCTCGGGACATTGCTGGAGGCGCTCGCTCCACTCGTGCGTCGAGGCTGCGTCGAACGTCCGTCGTTTTGAGCCGACCTTGAGTCGAAGCTGAGTCTAACCTGGGTCGAGCTTGAGCCGAACTCGAGTCGAACTGGGGTCGAGCTAGAGTCGAACAGATCTGTTGGGTGGGCCTCAGGACGGTCCCCAAAACGAGCATCTCACCCCGCCGCCTCCTCGGAAGCTCCACCCCCTCGCGCCACCGCCTTGTAGACGCCGCCACTCGAGCGACGATCGACAACGGGTCCTACGCGAGGTGACGTATTGACCTCACGCGGTGGCTTACGCGGGGCGCTGGCGCAGCACGCCACATTGGAGCCGAGGGCGCTCACGCGCGACCGTACGCGGGCAGCTTGCGCGCGAGTGTCGGCGCAGACGACCACGTGTTTTTTGCGTCGCTCAGTTGTCGCACTCCCCCACGATTCGATTTCCCGGGGGGTCTGGCATTCAGAAGAGGAGGTGACACGGTCGTGCGGCGCGTCGTCCTGATCGCTGCGTACTCGTCCTTGAGGTCGGGCTTGATGCACTGCCTGACCGCTCTGCCAGTGCCTCTTGGCGGCCAGGCCAGCGAAACAGCAAGGACATTAGAGCAGACGGAGACAGGAGAAGTCGACGAGACAGATGAAGATTGACTGAGGAGGCGCCAAGGAGGCGGAGTGCTGGAGGCCTGGAAATGGGCACCAACACCAACACAGGAGGGTGCCCCCACAAGGGGAAGATGATCCAAAATTCCGGTGTTGGTGGTAATATTTCGGCCACCTAGGAATCCCCAATATTACCACCATCACCGAGATCGGGATCTTCCTCCTTCGGTGGAGGTGCACCGCCGAAATTGGTGTTGGTGTCAACCTCTAGGCCTGCGAGAGTGGAAACAGCGCTCAGATCGTTGACTCTCACACGGGGCGTGAGCGCACAGGAGCTAACACAGCGAGCAAGGCACGGTGACAATGAGCGCGCTCCGCGAACGAACGCTCCACACATCTTGGCGGCGCGCACAAGGGGGTGGGGGGAGGGGGAAGGGCTTCTTAGAAGCAGGCTGCTTCTTAGAAGGCGCTGGCCTTACATCTTTAGATAAGGCCCGCGCCTTCTTAGAAGCAGGGGTGTTTCTAAGAAGCCCTCCCCCCTCCCCCCACCCCCCTCTGCGCGTGGCTGAACATCTGCATTCGATGTCGGTGGCTCCACGCGTCACGCTGCAAAACAGAGAGATGGTTTCTCGAAGCGCCAGCTCTGCAGGGGGGCGCACCCCATATGAATCTTGTGAGATCGCTCCTGTTGATGGCCTTGCCGGTCTGCAGAATGACGCGGATGCGGGCGGAGCGCTCCTCTGGGCGCCAGCAGGGATGGCCGGGCGCTGGGGCGACGCCAGAGGAGCAAGAGACAGCATGAGCACACATCTGCGGAGGTCCGCTCGGAATGCCTGGATCGGCGCCGGACCCTCCCTCTGCCTGGCGCGCGGAGCTCGCTCACTGCGCCGCCGGGGAGCCCAGCGCCGATGCGAGACAGCCGCGCGGCACTCCGAAAGTGTATGCTTCGATTGTTCCTTCTTCTTCTTCTTCTTCTTCGGGCAGCAGCGGAGGAGAGGGCGCTGGCTGGGCATCGCAGCGGCACTGGGCGCGGGGCGAAGGAACAAAAGCATGTTCCTCGGCAGCGGCGACGGCCACAGGCGCGGGGTCGGTACCGGCGGGGCGCGCCGGGCGCGGTGCACAAAGACGACTGGAGAAGAAGAAGGCAAGGAGGAGGAGGAGGAGGAGGAGGAGGAGGAAGATGAACATAGGAGGAGAGGAGGAGGAGGAGGAGGAGGAGGAGGAGAAGAGGAGAAGGAGGAGGAGGAGGAGGAGGACAGAGGGAGGAGGCCCGACCGCCGAGAATCGGCGGGGTCGTCGTCGTCGTCGTCGTCGTCGTCGTCGTCGTCGTCGTCGTCGTTGCGGTCGCGGTCGCGTCGTCGTCCTCCTCCTCCTCCTCCTCCTCGCTCCTCGCTCCTCGCTCCTCCTCCTCCCTCCTCCTCCTCTCCTCCTCCTCCTCCTCCTCCTCCTCCTCCTCCTCCTCCTCCTTCCTGGTGATCGGCACACCTCTCAAGAAAAACCACACCCACAGCGATTCCAGGAAGTAACGGTGGCGGCGAACCGCCAAGACTGCCAACATGTGATCGTCGCGGCCGGAATCCAAATAATAAGCACGGCGGCGACAATGACGAGGAGCAAGACAGCTGCGCACCAAAGGACGTCAATTGCTCGGACTGGCTACAAGACAGACTGAGTTCAAGGCTGCAACAGCCTCGTCGACGACGAATCTGACGAAAACGACGACGACGCGTCCAGCGTTGACAACGACAACTGCCATACAGCCAACCCGTATAATAAGGACGCGCGATAAGGAGGCAACGGCCTTTGGAATGGCCATGTCGACATTGTGCGAGCGGGGCGCAGCCAGCGAAAGCGGCCAAGGATGGGCTGAGGGGGAAGTATGCAAGGATAACCTTGGACAGTTGCTCACCCTTACTCTGCGAATTGACTATAGCGACATAACCCATCAGAACCAACATGGCCGAGCCGAGCAGAAGAACAATCCAGACCAACCAACGCGGCGTCGCATCGGTTGCTCTTCTCATCGCCTTGGCTGGCTCGACTGCTCTGAGCGCCCCCGCTGGCCGTCCGGAAGGCCAAACAGCCCAGGGCCACCACTTCTGGAGCAGCATGCCAAGGAAGTGGTCGTGGCAAGGAGCTCCACAGCGCCAAACATCACCATCAAAACCTGTAACTCCCTTCGCCCAGCAGGAAGAGCAGGAAGGCGGCAAGGAGGGAGAGAAGGTCGAGGAGAAGGGAGGAGGAAGGCCGACGGGGGAGGCGGAGGAGAAAGAAGAACAGGGGGATATTTCACAAAGGGGGGTGAAGAAAGCAGAACCCTGGCTGCAATGTCTGGTTCATGGCATGCCCCTGGGGAACCCTGTAGCAGGGCGAAGCAGGCTCTGGGCGCGGTGCGCGTGCCGACGCAGACAAGCCCCGAGCGCAACCCGAAGCTGCGCGGAAGGACTGCTGGCAGAGCTGCGCGCCCGGGGCTACGCGCAGTGGCTGGCAGCCGACGACAGTCGACCCTGGACGGCCTGCAGAAGCAGACCGCTCCAGGACGCCCAAGATAGGCCCAAGACGGCCCGAGAGGCCCCCCAAGGCAGTCCACGACGCTCCAAGACGCCTCTCCACAGCGCTTCAAGAGGCCGAAATCGTCAATTTCACGAAGGTTTTCGAACGACTTTGGCCTTCCAGCCTTTTCGGCTGTCCGACGTTCCAAAACGGCTCAATAGGCCCCCAAGAGCGCCCCAAGACGGCCCAAGAGGGCCCCAAGACGGACTCGGTCGAACGGGGCAACGGGAGACGCGAGGCACACCAGAGCTGGGCAGGTTGGCGCGCGGGGCCAGGATAACTGAGAACGGGGACGGCCTGGGACGAGATGGGAAAAGAGACGTCCACTCCACAAGCCCCCTGGGCGCGAGTGGTTGTGGGAGTTGTCATGTCCACGTTTCCTCATCCCTCTTCTCCTCCAGGGATCGATTTGCACCTCCCCATACCCCCTCCCCCTGGGTCTGGGGGGGGAGCCACGGGGTGTCAGAGGGCCTTACTTGCCCTCGACGGAAATCCAAAATCACTGATGTTAATGGGGCCTTGGTCACATTTTGGCCTCTTTGGGAGGGATCTGAATTAAGGAGTTTCCCTCCTTTGATCGATCTCCTCCTAGATGGCCCAAAGATGGCCCCCGAGGCTTCCAAGGGTGCCCCTACACGGCCCCAAGGAGGTGCCCAAGAAGCCCCAAGAGGCCTTCAAGAGGCCTTCAGAATGCCCCCAAAAAGCTTCCAAGATACACCGAGGACGCCCCAATACGCCCCCCAGAGGCACCCAAGACGCCCCAAGGGCCTTCGGAAAAAGGCCAAACTCACTGATGATATCGAATTGTGGGCCACATTTTGGCCTCCCGGGGGGGGGACTAATCCCCGCCAGCCCTCCGGGCACGAATGGTTTAGAGCGGTCCGTCTTGCACAATCACCACGATTCCCCTTCGGGGAGGGGCTTCGGGCCTGGAAGGCGGGGGCGGGGGAGGCGAGGGGTTAGACCGGCCAAAACGGCCTAGATCTAGATCGCCCAAGAAGGCCCCAACGAGAAAGCAACAATCACTGATGCCACCTCGGCGCCAGCCACATTTTTGCATCCTGGGGGGGCCGGGGGGGGGAGAATTTACAACGGTCCCTCCTTTGATCGATCTCCTCCAAGGTGGCCCAAAGATGGACCGACCCCGAAGCTCCCCAGAGTGCCCCACGAGGACCCAACGAGGTGCCCAGGATGCCCCTCGAGGCCCGAAATATGCCACCATGATGCCTCCACGAGGCCCCTGGAAGACTCCGAAGAGAACCCCAAGAGGTCCAAGCATGTAGTTTGCCAACACCTCCGCAACCCTGTAAACTCTTCGCATGCAAACGCGTTGCAAGATACAGGACACACAACTCACATCCTTTTGGTCACGGACGTCAGAGCATGCCCACGGCGAAGGCACCCTGGGCACCCTTAGTCCTGTCCGTCTCCGGCTCACCTGCCCACCCAAGCGTGCGAGCAGTGCCGAAGATGGGCACCCTTTTCACACTTGACGCCCATGCCTTCAGGGCTTCAGGACGGCGCTGTCACGAATGTCAGGGGCGTGAGCCACCTGACCCTTGTAGTTAGGCACTCGTGGGACCCTTCGCAACACAGACAGAATGAGGCTGCGACGCCTATTTTAGTGGCGACCATTGCTACTTTTCCATCTGTCATGACGCACCCTTAACGCTCCTTCTTTAGGCGACCGACCAAACAAGCTGGATAGGACTGCTGCGGCTGCGCTGCGCTGCGGCAGCCTGCGGCTGTGGTTGGGGATGCTGCGGTTGCGCTGCTGCTGGCGCGGCGCTTCTGCTGGTCTCATGAACGGCCAACACACTGGCATAAGAACTCAACGATCATTCGAGAGATCCGCCGGAGTCCAGCTCTGGCGCGCTGAGCATTCGCGCCATGCCGAAGACGAACTCGGAAGAGACACTCGGCTGAGAACCTGAACTTTGCCAGAATCTCCACAACAATGTGAACTCTTCGCGTACAACCGTGCTCCAAGAAACAAGACACACAACTCACATCGTTTTGGACACGCCCACTTTGAGGGCACCCTTGGTCCTGTCCGTCTCCAGCTCATCTGCCCGCCCCAGCGTACGAGCAGTGCCAGTGACGGGCACCCTCTTCACACTAGACACTCCTGCCTTAAGGGCTGAAGGACGGCGGTGTCACGAACGACACTCGTCTCCGACTGTCTGCAGCGTCTGCTTTCACATCGGGTTGAACCGGCGACGTAGTAGGAACTGCCTCCAGAGAAAGGGGGAAACAACCAAAGAGGCTCCCCCGAGCACCTTAGACGCTTCAGGTGGTCCCATGGGGCCCCCAAGAGGCCCCAAGAGGCTTACAAGATGTTTTCAATAGAAATCCGAAGAATCTTCGAGAGGTATCCACAAGGCATCTAGCCTCTCTGCTCGCCCTCCCCTTCCTTCTCCTCCTCCTCCTCATCATCATAATCATCATCATCAGCAGCAGCATCATCCTCATCATCAGCATCATCATCATCATCATCATCATCATCATCATCATCATCATCATCATCATCATCAGCAGCAGCAGCAGCAGCAGCAGTATCAGCATCATGATCAGCAGCATCATTATCAGCAGCATGAACATCATCAGAATCATCATCAGCAGCAGCATCAGCATCATCAGCATCAGCATCATCAGAATCAGCATCATCATCGTCGTCGTCCTCATCCACCTAGTACTCCTCCGCCTCCTCCTCCTCCTCCTCCTCCTCCTCGTCCTCCTCCTCCTCCTCCTCCTCCATTCTCCCTCCTCCATTCTCCCTCCTCCCTCCTCCCCCTCCCCCTCCCCCCCCCTCCTCCTCCTCCTCCTCCTCCTCCTCCTCCTCCTTTTCCTCCTCCTCCTCCGCCTCCTCCTCTGATTCCATCAGGGCAACTCGCCTGGGCATGGTTTCTGGATGGGCTGGTGAGGTCACGCGAAGCGTCTAGAACAACCGTCCTTGCGCTACTGTGGCTATGGAACTGCCCAACATGCTACCATCCAGTGCCACACACACTACCCAGCAAAGATTCCCATCCCCACCGCACGGTGATCACCCATGGCTCTTCCGTCCCATAATGGTAGCGCAAATATCGATCGGAAGGGGGAAGGAAGCCTTTTGTTTGTGCTGCGGGGGCCGTGGAGCTAGGCGCGGAATCCCAAAACTGGGCAGGCGAGCCTGCGCCAAGTGAGTCCATCCGCTCTTCACGCACCGAAAGAAGCCGCCACCCACACACACACACACAGCGCGCGCGCGTAATCACTCACTCACTCACTCACTCACACACACACACACACACACACACACACACACACACTCACACACAGACACAAAAATTACTCCGACGGAAGAACCCCACATAAGAATCCTCTGGGCGAATCTGGAAAAAGCCATCACCGTCGTCCTCGTGGTTGGCGAGGCGTCCTGGCTGTCTCTTCTGCGTATATTTCCTCTCGCCTTGGCGCGGGCCCCCCTTCCACTCCTTACGTTGTCCCCATCCTCGCCCCCCTGTTTGTTCCGCGCCCCGCCACCTCCTCCCCTTCCTGTTGCATGAGCGCGCATGTCGATGTTCCTCGGCGCCGTCGCCGCCACGGCCAGCACAGGCGCGTTCTCTACAGGTCACGTCGCGCAGCCGTTGGGACAACCCCGCGGGCCAGGCTGTCGGGACAACCCCGCGAGCCGTTGGCGCGCAAGACCAAGCCGTTGGGACAACCCCGCGGGCTTCGAGCGAGGCGCAGCCGCGCTCAGGCGGAAGGCAGCACGAAGCCCAGCTCTGCCGCGAGCTGCTTCGCCTCCGCCCTGGACAAAACCGTTCTCTTGTCGAACTCCAGGAGCGCCTTCCGCAGGGACGCCGGCGGCCCGCACTCCAGGAACTCTCGCGGCGGCGGCCGCAGGATCAGCATGTTCCGCATGCACGTGGCGCGGGAGAACATGACGTAGAGGTGCAGCCACCACTGCTCGTCCGACATGCCCGTGCGGCCAGCGTCCTCGTCTCTCGCGCAGTCGATGGTGACGCCCTTGCGCAGCGTCTGGCCCTGCGACAGCGTGGAGGTCAGGTAGGACGCGTGCGTCAGGGTGAACCCCGAGCGGCGCACGCTGTGCGCCCCCGAGCTCTGCCATGTGAACTCCCTTTCGCTGGGCCTGAACATCAGCAAGCTCCGCGCCCGCGCCTCGGCCTGGCCGTCGTCGTCGGCGCCTTCGGCGCCCTGTCGCAGCACCTCGGCGACCTGAGGAGCCCAAAAACTTCCTTGTTGCATCCAAAGTGTGGCCTGGGAACTGCGTTCTGGCAGCGCGAGAACCCAACATTGACGACAGTTACAGGTTTTGGATGACCTGCTCGGATTACCAACATGATCTGCGGGCCCCATAGGGAGGGGGCTCCCGCCTGAGACTTCCTCGCAGTTCACTCACAGACGAGGCTCCCGCCTGAGACTTCCTCCATATTCAGGCTTGAGGAGCCCAAAAGTGACGACAGTTACAGGGTTCCGATGACCCGCTCGGATTACCAACATGATCTGCGGGCCCCATAGGGAGGGGGCTCCCGCCTGAGACTTCTTCACAATTCACTCAAAGACGAGGCTCCCGCCAGAGACTTCCTCCAAATTCAGGCTTGACGAGCCCAAAAGTGACGACAGTTACAGGGTTCCGATGACCCGCTCGGATTACCAACATGATCTGCGGGCCCCATAGGGAGGGGGCTCCCGCCTGAGACTTCCTCGCAGTTCACTCACAGACGAGGCTCCCGCCTGAGACTTCCTCCATATTCAGGCTTGAGGAGCCCAAAAGTGACGACAGTTACAGGGTTCCGATGACCCGCTCGGATTACCAACATGATCTGCGGGCCCCATAGGGAGGGGGCTCCCGCCTGAGACTTCTTCACAATTCACTCAAAGACGAGGCTCCCGCCAGAGACTTCCTCCAAATTCAGGCTTGACGAGCCCAAAAGTGACGACAGTTACAGGGTTCCGATGACCCGCTCGGATTACCAACATGATCTGCGGGCCCCATAGGGAGGGGGCTCCCGCCTGAGCCTTCCTCAGAATTCACTCACAGACGAGGCTCCCGCCTGAGACTTCCTCCAAATTCAGGCTTGAGGAGCCCAAAAGTGACGACAGTTACAGGGTTCCGATGACCCGCTCGGATTACCAACATAATCTGCGGGCCCCATAGGGAGGGAGCTCCCGCCTGAGACTTCCTCCCAATTCACTCACAGACGAGGCTCCCGCCTGAGACTTCCTCCATTTTCAGGCCTGGGGAGCCCAAAAGTGACGACAGTTACAGGGTTCCGATGACCCGCTCGGATTACCAACATGATCTGCGGGCCCCATAGGGAGGGGGCTCCCGCCTGAGACTTCCTCACACTTTACTCAACGATGATGAGGATGAGGATGATGAGTGGTGGTGAAGATGAGTGGTGAAGAGGATGATGATTGATTGTGGGTGGTGGTGGCGATGATGATGTTTGAATGAGGATGATGCCGATACCGATGATGACGATGATGTTCGTGAGCGTGTGAGAGAGTGCGAGTGATGATGATGTGTGTGTGTGAATGAGTGCGAGGAGAAGAGGGGGTGAGTGAGATCTCTCTCCTGCGCGGGGGTGTGCAGAGAAAACAAGAACCCCACTTTGGATGTGGGGAACAAACACAAACACAAACACACACGCACACACACCCACATTCACGGAATGTTTGGCCTCCCAGCAACGCGTGCAGCGACGCGGCGGAGTCACACATAAAGACACATCAGAAATCTCATTGAACCAAAAACAGCCACAATAGTAACACACACGCACACACACACACACGTCCTACTCAGGTTCACATGTGGCCGCACGATCTGTAAGAGCACGCGTGTGGGGTCGCGCATGTGGCACGCGCATGTGGCACAGGGATGAGACTGTCGCGGTGTGAGACACTCGTTGGCTGGCAGACACGTTCACATTCAGCGCGCGGGTCAGGCTCTGGAAAGCAGCGCGACCGCCGCCCTTTGCGAACACCCACGTACGACGAGCAAGAGATTCAGGACTGCTCCAACCAAAAGCGGACGCCAAGCCGAAGATCAAACCGCGCGATCTGCACAATGAGTTGTGCGTGGCGTGGCGACGCAGCGCGACAACGACGAAGGACCTG
>CAUYUJ010011878.1:15000-17500 GCA_963575745.1 Prorocentrum cordatum
AAGCAGGAGGGACAGGAGGCGATCCGCCTCCTCCGCTTCCTCCTCCTCCTCCTCCTCCTCCTCCTCCTCCTCCTCCTCCTCTTCCTCCTCCTCATCATCAGCAGCATCATCATCCTGCTGCTAATGTTCCTCCTCCTCCTGCTGTTGCAGTTATTCCTCCTCCTCCTCCTCCTCCTCGTTGAGGGCGGCTCATGTTCCAAATGGATGGTTCTCGCCTTGGCGCCTCGCACATTCGTCTGGAAGATACAAGAGCTTCACGGGTTGAGGGCGGGTGGTTTTCAAAATGTGCCTCTCGCGATAGCGCCGTGCACAATCGTTTTCGTATGTCTCACGTACCAGAAGTGGTGTGTTGGAGGGATTCCGGATTGTCAGGGCGCAACAACTACGTTCATTCGCGGTGTTGCAGTCCTATGGCGTTCTGGCGCGATTCAGGATCGCAAATACGTAACAGACATGGTAACTCGCGGCGTCGAAGTCCTGAGAATGTTGTATAGGCAAGCTTCAAGATGCGCACACGGTTGCCCCCCAACGGGGCAATTCCCCTAATGGAAATGACCCCTGGCTGGGGTCTATGAAGAGCGCTCTTTGAGGGAGGGTGTATTTCGACATCGCTGGTGGGTCTTGGGTTTACAGTGGTGCTCCCCCAAATCCTCCTCCTCCTCCTCCGCCTTTCCTTCCTCCACCTCCTCCTACCCCTCATCCTCCTACCCATCCTCCTCCTCGTCCTCCATCCCGAGGTAGTTATCCAGAAGTCCTCGGAAGTCTTAATTATCCACAAGTCTCCAAAGGCCCCCCGAAGACTCCACAGAAACTCCGAGGCCAGAGAAATGCCGGAAAACGTTGATTTTCACTTCAGCAAGGCTACCACCAAGGTGTCTCCAGTATTACATATGTATCACATACACATCACATATTGGCGCAGCCTATACGTTTGCCACTGTGTGTACGCGCTAGATACAGCTAAAGGATGCGTATGACCTCCGTTCCTCACCCGGCGTCTCGCCTCGCGGTCAGCGAGGTCTAGCGCAGAAACTGTTTCGGGCGAGAGGGAGGGAGGTGGGTCCAGCACCAGCTGCGACCAACACTTCTGACGCCGACTGTCTGAGAGGTGGGCTGTACATCTCAGCAGCTGCTTGAAATCTGTCTTACATACAGGCATACAGGACATAAGCCACGTGCATCAACATACAGAGGAGCAGGGCAACGGAGTCGGTGCTTCATTCTCTGGTGCATCTGCAACGCTTTGCCAGTAAGAAGGGCTGGGCGCTCTGGGCAGAGGCTACACACAAATGGGCACGGGGCGTTTTCCGTCGAGCTCTTCTGCTGTGCGCCCTCTCCCGACGAATCGCAAACGGAGGTGTGAAAAAAACGCTGCACTCTTTCTCTCTCTCTCTCTCTCTCTCTCCCTCCCTCCCTCTATCTCTCTCTCTCTCTCTCTCTCTCTCCCTGTCGCTCTCTTTCTCTCTCTCTCTCTCTTTCCCTCTCTCTCTCTTTATCTCTCGTTCTCTCCAGGCCAAAATACCATGCAGGATAAACTCTCGCCATACATCAGCATAGAGGATGGGGTCAGGCAGGAAGGCGAAGGCAGGTATAGTCTTCCAAACATGCTGCAAGTCGCTCCGAATCTGTTGGACCCAGTCTAGGGCCTGCTCCTTGAAGCGATACTGTAGCACGGCTTGGAGCGGCCCACGGGCGAAATGACTCAGGCGGCCCAAATCCAGAAGCCTCTTGCGCAACACAAGACAGTCTGTGGACGGGCGGCCGAGGAGCTCACGCATCTGCACGTCGGCGTACGCAGCTTCGCCGAAGCTCGGGTCGCCAGCGATGCGCCAGAGGATGCGCACGTGTGGGCCGTTCAGCGCTCGAAGGTACTGTGGGGAAAACACACACAAACAAAAAAACAAAAAAAAGAACAAACACACAAAAAACACACAGTCTGTGGGGAAAAAAACACACATGGTCTGTGGGGAAAAAACACAACACGTGGGACAAAAACACATGTGGGGAAAAAAACACATGTGTTTGTTTTCCCCACGTGGTGTGTTTTTCCCCACATGTGTTTTTGCAACACATGGTATGGCTATTAAACAACAGCCTACCGTGAATGAGAAGGGAGTCGGCGAGAGCCAAACGGACACTCTGACACAGCTCAGTGGCACCGAACACTTTACAGGCAATGGGGGCGTACGCGCTCATGGTCTGGGCAACCTTGTGATCCGCATCTCGTTCCAGACGACCATCTGGAGTCGAGGCACATCGAAGGTATTTGTACTCATTTACCACATGCAATGCTCAGGAAATTCAAAGCACCGCTGGTCGCCGTGCTTCTATCGGGCATAGTATTTACTGCTCTGCTTTCCTCTGTACAGGACCATGCACTCACATTTGCCAGGCTTCCAGTTAATCTCAAGAGGGAACGCAACAGAACTCTGAACCACAGCTTTCATTAGCGTGTATGGCAGCATTCAACCTTTCTTCTTATATACGTCTACAAGCCTAC
>CAUYUJ010011879.1:0-5000 GCA_963575745.1 Prorocentrum cordatum
GAGGGAGGGAGGGAGGAGGGAGGAGGGAGGAGGGAGGAGGGAGCAGGGAGGAGGGAGGAGGGCGGCGGAGGAGGAGGAGGAGGTGGAGGAGGAGCGAGTCCCTTCCGAGCCGCGATCGGTCTTCATCTCAGCGTCTTGCCTGTACGGGCGCTTCGCGGGCGCCGGGGTGTCCTGACTGGGACCTGTGGGCTCTCGGCGGGTGCGCGCCCCGCGCCTGCACCCACTGGCTTCGGCCACACGCAAGCGTGACCCTAGGCTTGCGGATGCCATGACAATGGACACTCTAACAATCCTATCATTGAACTACAAGTTGTAGACTACAAGTGTGTTTCAAATGTGTAAAACATGTTCTAAACATGTTTCAAACATGTTTGTAATATTTTAGACACGTTTGAATTATGTTTTAGACATCTGGAAATTATTTGGCAGCATGCTTCCTCTCCATTAATCGACTTCCACAACCCTAGGCAAGAGTGACCACACGTGTGCGACTTTCGGGGGCCGCGGGGAGACCGAGTCGGAGCGCGCCAGCCGCTGCTGTCGCATCGCTCTCGGCACCAAAGGTCACTCCGGCGAAAGGTCACTCTTACGAATAGCCGATGATTCCCCTACGTAATTGGATGGTAGGCCCGGGCGGCTCTTCGCCCGGTGCCCGCCCGTGGGCGCCTCGTGCGCACATGGGTTATGCTATCTTCTTTTTTTGTCTTTTCCTCCTCTGTTTCCTCTCTCTCTCTCTCTCCTCCTCCTCCTCCTCCTCCTCCTAGACCTCCTCCTCCTACTCGCTCCTCCTCCTCGCTCCTCCTCCTCCTCCTCCTCCTATCCACTCCTCCTCGCCGTCCTCGAGAACCTCGCCCTCCTCCTCCTCCTTCTTCTCCTCGTCCTCCCCTCCCTCTTCTCCTTCTCGCTGCCTCCTCCTCCTCTCCTCCTCCTCCTCCACTTCCTCCTCTTCCTCCTCCTACTCCTCCTCTCCTCCTCCTCCTCACGCACCACCACCACCGACCACCACCACCACCACCGCCATCATCATCATCATCATCATCATCATCATCACATCATCATCATCATCACATCTCATCCTCATCATCATCCTCATCATCAACCTCAATCATCACTCCTCATCATCATCCTCATCTCATCATCCTCATCATCCTCATCATCATCCTCATCATCCTCATCATCCTCATCATCCTCATCCTCATCATCCTCATCATCCTCATCATCCTCATCATCCTCATCATCATCATCACCACCATCACCACCACCACCTTCATCATCATCCTCATCATCATCCTCATCCTCATCCTCATCCTCATCAGTATCATCATGAGGACACCATCATCATCACCATCACCATCACCATCACCATCACCATCATCATCATCATCATCATCAGCATCATCATCATCATTATCATCATCACCATCATCAACATCATCGACATCATAATCATCACCATCATAATCTGCATCATCAGCAGCAGCATCAGCATCAGCAACAGCAGCAGCAACATCATTATCAGCATCATCATCTGCAGCATCATCAACATCATCATTAATCTCATCATCTGCATAGTCATCATCAGCAGCAGCAGCATCAACATCAACATCAACATCAACATCATCATCAACATCAACATCAACATCAACATCAACATCATCATCATCATCATCATCATCATCATCATCATCATCATCAACATCAACATCATCAACATCATCATTCATCATCATCATCATCATCATCATCATCATCATCATCATCATCATCATCATCATCATCATCATCATCATCATCATCATCATCATCATCATCATCATCATCATCATCATCATCATCATCATCATCATCATCATCCTGCGCCCAAGCTCGGGTCACTGCAAAAGATCCTGCGAGATCCTTCAGGATCCTGCTCCTCAATCCGGGTCGATGCGACCCTGGCCCTGCAGGAGCCTGCAAAATTGGGCGCTCTGGCTGCCCCCGTTGCATTGACCCCCGTCTCGAAGCTCCCGACTCGCCCCTCCTCCTCAGGCGCCGGGGGGGCACCAGCCCGCCGTGGTGCGCCGCAATCTCGCCCAGCTGCTTGGACAGCGACCCCTGCAGTCTCGGGTGCTCCTCTTCCTGGCGGGGCGGCGGTGAGGAGGATGAGGATCCCCTCCTCATCGCCCTCTTCCTCGTACTCCTCCTCGTACTCCTCCTCCTCCTCCTCCTCCTCCTCCTCCTCCTCCTCCTCCTCCTCCTCCTCCTCCTCCTCCTCCTCCTCCTCCTCCTCCTCCTCCGCGAGCACCAGCACGGGAGGGGGGGGGGCGGGAGATCCAGGCCACCCTCTCCTGCGTAAGATCGTTGCCGTTTCCTGGAAGGGTTGGCGGCGCGCGCAAGGGAGTGGAGGGAGGGGGAGGGTTTCTTAGAAGGAGGCTGCTTCTGAGAAGGCGCCGGCCTCACGTCTATAGATAAGGCCCGCGCCTTCTAAGAAGCAGGGGTACTTCTATCTAAGACGCCCCCCCCTCCCCCCACCCCCCTCTGCGCGTGGCTGCAAGGGGGAGGGAGGGGGCGGCCCACGCAACGAACGGTATGCGCCAGAGGATTCGCGCAGGCAGCACCTGTCTCGCCCTCGTTGTAGACGGACTGCGTGGTGTGCTCAGCGCACGCTGCGGAGGCGCGCCGAGGGGGGGCAACGAGAGGGGGCAGGCCCCGTCAGAAAGGCGGCGGGGCCTCATTATAAAACGAAGCCTTAGACTCGGCCAACATCGGACAAGGACACAACGGGGACCTCTGAGATCCGGCGGCTCTGGAGGATGCATCGGGCGCCGCGGCCTTTTCAGGGCGATCCAACATTGTCTGAGAGCGTTCTGGAACGCTCTGGAACGACTTACCTTTGTCCTGGTTGTCCTGGCCCCACCCGACAGAAGCCCGGTGGCCTTCTGAGAAGCCCCCAGGAGCTTCTTGGAAGGCCCGAGGCCTTCTGAGAAGACCCGCCCCCTCTGGACGCGCCGCCGACTCTCTCGTCCTCCCCACTCTTCTCTTGATCTCCCAGATGCTGCCAGGCGCACACCTGACAATGCCGCTGTACTGCTGCCTTGCCGGCATCCAGTGAGGCCTCGCCCTGCCCTGGGTGCTGGCAGGCGCGCCACTGACGCAACTTTCCCGTGCACGTCGGGGGTCCAGCGAAGCGCGGTCTTGCGGAGATGCAAATGGGACCTCGTCCTCCCTGGGTGCTGCAAGGCGCGCACATGGCGTCACTTTCCAGCGCCCCCTGACAAGGCGGTCTGGCATGGATGTAATGTGAAAACCATAGTAAGGACGGGTAAGCTTCCCAAGGGCACCCTTGCGTCCTTAGATTTGTTCGGCAATGCGCCGCCAGAAAAGCCTCAACTTGGACGTCCAAGGTCCTTTCAAGGGTCTCGCGTCCTTTTAGCGCGTCCGTACTACTTACAACTGTTGACTGTAAGGAAATCACGCCCGCCCTACTTGCTGCCTGGCACGAGACGGGTGCTTCGTTCGAAATGCCCCGGCCGGGTCCGCGCGCGCCACTGCCAGCCTTAGGTCGGGCACGTCCCCCTACAGGCAGATTCTGGAAAATAGACCCTCGTCAAAAATGCCCCCAAAATGGTCGAACAATACAAAAATCGCCCCCGTATGGATTTTTTTTTGTGTGTGTGAGACTATGTTTGAACATTCCCCCCGTAGAGAGGCACGCCCGACTTAAGACTGGTGCTTCGTTCGAGATGCCGTGGCCGGGTCGGCGCACGTCATTGGCAGCCAGGGCCATGCCGCGAACGCGAGCCCCAGCCAGCCGCTCCGTGGCTCCTAAACCTGGGCCAGCGGAGGGCGGGAAGAAGGGATCAGCCCCACGTGGCCCCCAAGGCAGGGGATGAAGAGGACTAGAAGAGGAGGAGGAGGAGGAGGAGGAGGAGGAGGAGGAGGAGGAGGAGGAGGAGGAGGAGGGGGAGGAAGAGGAGGAGGAGCAGCATGACTAGAAGGAGGAGGATGATGAGGAGGATGAGGATGAATTGAGATGAGACGGCGCCTCAAGACAGTCGAGACGGAAGGGACCAGCCCAAGAGAGAGAGACAGAACATTGCTCGAGCACGCACGACTGGCGAAGACTCGGGACGCAGGTATGCGGCGTCACTTGGGGCTGCGCTGCTCGCGCTACCCTCGAGGCCGTGCCCCCCTCAAGACGAGGGAAGACCACCGGAGCCGCTCCCTCAACGCCGCGATCAGACAGCCTCACCTGCGCGCGCCTCGTGGTTAAGGAGGATGAGGCGGAGGAGGAGGCTGAGGAGGAGGAGGAGGAGGAGGAGGAAGAGGAGGAGGAGGAGGAGGAGGCCAGCTCATATACAACGAAGCGTTTCGCTCCTGCCTCTCTCGGGGGGGGGTCCAGCGGGGTGCGGTCGTACAGTCGGACCAATAAGCCAGAAGCACGTCCCTCAAGAACATCAGACCCTCCGCCGGCCAAAAGACACAGAACATCCAAGGGTACAGTGGAGGCCAGTCCACAAGAAACCTTCCACGAGAAACCCAACCCTGAGACCCCAGGACATCCATTGGTTTTTGATGTGGGAACGTCGCGCTCTCCATCGCAAGACCGAAACCCAAGAAACCAAGAAACCCAGGGGCCCCTAGAGGCAAGCAAGGTGTTTCTTGGCACGGGCCCCCTCAGTACACCGAAGCGTTCCGCTCCGGCATCTCTGGGGGGGGGGTCCAGCGGGGTGCGGTCATGCAGTCGGACCTACAGGCCAGGAGAGCCTCCCGCAAGAGCACCAGACCCTCCGCCGGCCAAGATGCACCGAACTGACTACCTACCAGACCACCCCAACCCAACCCGAAGACCCCAATTTCGGGTTGGGGGGGGTACGGGTTCCATATGTGTTTTTTCAATGTTCCCCGATCCCCCCCCACTGGAAATCGACGGTAAATTTGAGCCTTCGGGTTGGGTTGGGGTGGTTTGGTGGGTGGTGACGAACAGCTCCAAGGGTACCCTCTCCCAGGATGCACGAGAG
>CAUYUJ010011879.1:10000-20575 GCA_963575745.1 Prorocentrum cordatum
GCGAGCTCGCACACGCTGCGACCCCGCCAGAGCTTGAGAACGGGGGGGCGTGCAGGCGGGCGCTGCATTTTTTGTTTAGACTCCCCCTCCTCCTCCTCCTCCTCCTGCTCCTCCTCCCCCTCCTCCTCCTCCTCCTCCTCCTCCTCCTCCTCCTCCTGCCTCCTCCTCCTCCTCCTCCTCCCTTCCCTCCGCCTCCGCCTCCTCCTCCTCCTCCTCCTCCTCCTCCTCCACCTCCGCCTCCTCCTCCTCCTCCTCCTCCTCCTCCACCTCCTCCTCCTCCGCCTCCTCCTCCTCCTCCGCCTACTCCTCCTCCTCCTCCGCCCGGCCTCGCGCCCCAAGATCATCGCAGATCCATCCGGCTCGAACAGTTGCTGCAGAAAGGGAGGGGCCCGGAGCTCTGGTCGTGATGCTCCGCGATGCTGCAGCGTGCTCGCAACGTCGGGGCACAGGGGGGGAGGGCGAGCGGCGCGCGCGCTGAATTCTGCTGGGGGGGGGTATGTGATCCAAGGTTGCCCCTCCTCCCCCTCCCCCCTCCCCCAGTACGTATGGGATCGAGCACCCGCCCCAGCTGGATGGGTACGCCCGTGAGCCTCGCGAAGGCCTTGCGAATGGGATCGCTCCCCCCCCTGTGGTCGTGGCCCTTGTGGGCGTGGCGTGGTAAAAAGTGCAGGTGCACCCCTCCTCCCTCCCCGTGTGTGTGTGTGTGGAATGGTTCGTCGTCGTCGTCGGCGGAGTTGGCCGGGATCATATATGCCGTTCTGGAGGCACCCTGCCTACCGAACGACCCCCGGAACTCCCGTGGATGGAAAGGAGGCGGAGGTGATCTGGCAGTTGGGACTGATGCCGTCCTCGAGCAGGGGATCGACTAAAGTTTCGCTTCACCTCAAAATTGAGATGGTCGTCGAATCTACGGAACCAAAATTAGTGCAATGCCTCGTAGATCCACGAAACATTCGACGCGATTTTCGCAAATTCGGCGAACGAATGACTTCTGGGGTAAACCAATCATGCTTTCGATCCCCTACTCGAAATCAGGAGTGCTGACAGGATGGTCCTGCGCAGATCTTCGCTCGGTTGAAACGAAAAACATGCAAACATACATATGGAACGTCGCAAGGGAGTTCCAATGCATGCAGGCCCTCGGCTCGAGACCTCCCTGCAGCATACATGCGGAAACCCCAAAAAGCCTGCCGTACGGGCCAGACCCCCTCCCTGGACCCCCCCCGACTTTGGGCACCATGCAGGACCTGCTGTAGAACTGGAACATACCGTAGACGGATCTACCCTTTCTCCGACCTTGTACTGCGACGAACGCAAAGGCCATGTTTCGAGATCCACCAAAAGGGGGGTGACCTTGAGGGGGAGCGTGAGTTCGATCCGCTGGTGCACCGACCTGCCGCAAACAGATGCCCCCCCGCATGCCACACCTATCGGCAACTATCGGGAGCTGCCGGCGGCCGGGGGACATCTGTTTTGGGCGGTTCGGTACAACATCCGATCGAACTTCCCCCCCCCCAGGGCACACACACACACACACACACACACCCACACACACCTTGACGGGATCCCGACTATAGACGCATCCACCACGAATTCGCCCATAGACGCAACGGCACCCAATGTGTCCGTGGGCGCTTGTGGCTAGAACGCGAGAACGAGAGTGGCGTTCTAGAAGCAGGTAGACTGGGCCCTCCATAGACGAGCGCGTTCCACTACTCGCAAAGTAACTAAGTACTCGCAAACGTCCTCTATCCGCCGCGGGGATTCACGATCCATTACATCGAGGCGAACGTGTGTTCTTCGGACGTTTGCGAGAAGACACTTTACACGTAGTGGAAATCGCTCGGTGAAGCTCCCAACGTCCCGCCCTCCAGTGGAACCCTGCTGGACCCCCTCCAGAACCTCCCGAGGGAAGCGAACTCCATACATCGACGCTATTTCTGGCCCTGTACTGAAATTCGAAGCCAGGAAAGCGGATCCTGGTGTATACGGGACCCTGGTGTATGCAATTTTCGTTGATTCCCCAGGGAAACACGGAAGAAGTATACACCACACCACCGCGACGTCGTTCCCGACCCTAAAAAATCTTGGGAGGAGTGAAAATCAGCTCGCCACCGGTAATGTATATGCTCCAGTTTCCGACTCCCGCCCCCTCAGGCACCTCCCGAACCTCTCCCCGGCCCCTCGCCCCGACCCCCCCCCTGCAACGCCCCAAATCCTCCAGAACCTTCCCGGACCCCTCCCCAAATCCTCCAGAACCCTCCCAGACCCCTCCAGGGAACCCCTGGACCGCCACTCTCCATGACCTCCCCACGGAATCCGCCAAACTTCTTGGTGGAATCCCTCGGCAGCCCTCGGCGGAATCCCTCGGGGCCCCCTGGAAGAACCCTTTGGAACTCTCCTGGACCCTTGGAACCGGAAGCCCTTCCCGCAACCTCCTGGACCCCCCCTCAACCAGAACTCCCAGACCACCACGCAGGCCCCCCAAAACTACAAACAGGCCCCCAAGTGTCCTTGTCCTCACGGTCCTCATCCCCCTCCTCCCTCCAGCAGGGGATCACGCTGAGCCGCAAGCCAGCGCCAGGAGCTCGTCAGGGGTGGCCACAGCAGCGCCGATGCCAGACTGAGCGCAGGGGGGGGGGGCGGCAGGATGCAAACGACGACCACTGACCAAGCTACCAGGTCTGTGAGGAGTAGGAGGAGGAGGATGAGAAGGTGGAGGTGGAGGTGGAGGAGGAGGCAGGAGGAGGAGGAGGAGGAGGAGGACGAGGAGGAGGAGGAGGAGGTGGAGGAGGAGGAGAAGGAGGGAGGAGGAGGAGGGAGGAGGATGAGGAGGAGGAGGGAGGAGGATGAGGAGGAGGAGGTGGAGGAGGAGCGGGCCACCCACCATTAAACAGCACCTCGGGTGCGCCACGGTCGCGGACAGGAGCTGCAACCGGGGGAACACCCACTGCTCGGGGATGACCCCAATTCGCAGCCTGTAGCTGGAGGTTGCGAGCAAAGGCCCGCCCTGCTGGGATGAAGGAGGGAGGAACGAGCGAACGAACGACCGCGCGAGACGTCCTCGGGAAGAGACGGGCCAGCTAGCGGCCTGGTACGGAGCGACCACGTAGCCGCTCAGAGCTCCCTCCTGGTGCGATCCAGAAACAGAAATACAAAAGTCATCCCGCAAGTCGAACAATTATTTGCTTAATGCTGTCATAAAACCATGCGACGTCATTTTTGTCGTATTGTTGGTGCCGTCGCGGTTGAATGGCACCTGCAATGTCGTACTGCATCGCTTCGTCGCCGGCTGATTGTCACAGGCTGTAGACAAGCTTCCGTATGTCATGTCGTGTTCTCGTTCAAGACGGGATTC
This sequence comes from Prorocentrum cordatum, assembly GCA_963575745.1. Lineage (NCBI taxonomy): Eukaryota > Dinophyceae > Prorocentrales > Prorocentraceae > Prorocentrum > Prorocentrum cordatum. The sequence continues at coordinate 13,359 of CAUYUJ010011879.1, forward strand.
GTTATACTAAGGCAAATCTATGCGTAGAGCATCATCCCACCATTTGTGCTGCATGCAATGTCGCCGCCATCCCTGTTGCCTCGCGATTCCAATCAAGGGCGCGCTGTGTCCAACGGGACGTCGGGTGATTCGCAACTTGCGCGGTTCAACGCCATGACACCTCGCGTTGCAACTTCGCAGCATCCAGGATGCCATGTCTGTCGATGAGCTCTCATGTCCTGACAAAGCTCCTCTGTGTGAAGGCGGCACATAATTCCATGCCTCTGACGATTATCTGGTGGCTGGGTGTGGTGTGTTACTGCTGTCGCTCTCGCATGTAAAATTGTCGTCGCAGTTCGTACGTGCATTGCTGGACACGTAGTGGTCGCTGCAAGGAAAAAGGGAAGGAGGCCTGGGGAGTGTAATGAAAGGAGGAGGCATGGAGAGACAGAAGGAGGAGAAGAGAGGATGATGACAAGGAGTAGGAGGAGGAGGAGGAGGAGGAGGAGGAGGAAGAGGAAGGAAAAAAAAGATCATGGGAATCATATGATACGACGGGGGGATCGGGAGGATACGGAGACGTGCAACTGACGACGCGGACAAAGCACAAGAGGATTGAACTGGTGTTGCGTCTCCTCTTGTGGTTCCTCAGAGAATCAATGCTTGCCACGCGTCGTTCTGGCTGCGGATCTCTCCTACTCCTCTTCCTGTTCCTGCTCCTGCTCATCATCCTGCTCCTCTTCCAGTTCCTGCTCCTGCTCCTTGTTCTCCTCCTCCTCTTTTTGCTCCTCCTCCTCCTCCCTCACTCTTCCCTCCTCCATTCTCCCTCCCATCTCTCGGGCCACATTCCCCGCACACAACTGCAGCGTACATTTTGCTATAAGGAACCCTGAATAACGAACGAAACCTCGTCTGGGCCTCGGTTGAACCCAAACGCACATGGAACGCGAAAGGAGGACCCACAGAGAGACCCCAGGAACGTCGAGCCCCTTTCGAAGCCAATATGGATCTCAATTCAAAGCCTTGGCTGCACACCATTCCCAATTTCCACGTTATAGTCAACCCGTATGAAAAGGACGCACGATAAGGATGCATGGGCCTTGGAAGGCCATGTCGACACTCTGCGGGCGGGGCGCAGCCAACGAAAACGACCAGGGATGGGCCGAAAGGGAAGGATGCCAGGGTACCCTTGGGAAGCCGCTCATCCTTCGTATGCGAGTGAACTGTATCCCATCTCCCATTTCCCCTCCCCCCCCCTCCTCTGCGTCTCCGTCTTCGATCCTCCCTCCTCCCCTCTGTCGGCCATCTTCCTTCCTCCCTTCTCACCCCGTGCCTGCCCCATGCTGTTTCTTCCTGAAAATATGGCAGGACATGCTTCGCGAGAAAAAGATAACACTTGAGCCAAAGGCGAAGTGTCCGGAGAAGGCCTGGCGGGACACTTCTCTGCGAACTGCTTTACATTGCAGAACCAGTGAGACCTTCTCTCGCAATCATACAGCACGCTATGTACGAACATCCCCTTTCGGCCAATGTCTGCAATCTCGATCGCATGAGGCTCTAGCGGCCTCCTTGACCGCCGCGATGGATGAGTCACCCTTTGCGGACCACTCCTTTGCGACTGGTGCACAATAATGTTCCGAACAACCTTAATCGAACATGGACCCACTCCGTTTCTGAATGAAGCGCGGCCCCACGTTAACGTGGCGCCCCGGCAACGCAGAACTACAATGGGATTCCCTTTTCCCGTTTTGCCTACCATCCAACCGCGTGTAGTCGATTGAGGTCACAACGCGTACCCCTTGCCGTGATTCAGATCCTCCGTTCGCGCGCTCCCCCCCTTGCCCTGCCTCTGACGCAGTCGGGCGCCGTCTCCGATATGGCGGATGAGCTTCGCCATGGAGCTCGACTTCTTCTTTGCTCGGCGACGAAACGTGCGCGATCGTCTCGGGTGCTTCGGCCTCGCCTCCTGCGAACGCGTCCTCGACGCCACTTTACTCGCTGCCCCCATCCTCGCCCCCGTGGTCGTCCTCCAGATTCATGGCGACTGGATTTTGACTGGGGCTTACGGGTTCGCCATAGGAGTTCACTGCCTGGGAAAACCCTCGCGCGTTCACTCACTTCTCCCACCTCCCTCGCCCCCTCTCGACTCGTAGCTCCTTTCGGGCTCCCCATGGTAAACAATCCAATGTTGTTCCTTGGTCGTCGTCTTTTGCCCAGTTGAATTGCGCTCGAAGAATCTGCAGCATCGCGCGCCGTTGTCGGTCTAACAAAACGCGGCCCCCCACTTCGACAATCTTACGAACGGGCCTGATCTTTACACCGGCTACTTAGATGGGCATGCTCACCGTGGACCCCTGATCGTTTCGCCCTGCAAGAATCCGTTGCCCGTAGTTCCTGATGACTGACCCACTCGCTGCACTGTAATGCTTGCGTTCTTGGAAGCCGGAGGCCTCCGTGGCTTTGACCAGGGCGCGAGTTCCTGCGGGCCCATTAGCGTTGTAGGCCCCTGCGTCCACAAAGGCAACAATCGTCTCCATCCCGCTTTCCTGGCTTCTCACTGGTACCTCGTTGACTTCTTTGTTGGGCCCCCCATCTCCGCTAACTGTTGATCGGCTCATTTTCCCATCCTGCTCTCCTCCTGCTTGATGCGCCGCAGAAATCGGCAGTTCCACGCGGTGCCGCGGTGGGGGTCAGCGCCGCACTCATGCAAGGCATGCTGCCTCTTGATCCCTATCCTGGCTGCCCGGCCCCTCTTGTTCATCGCCTGGTCCTGCGCCCTCCATTCCTGCGCCCCCCAAGGTGGCTTCAACGTTCGACTCGGATGCTGGGCGAAGGCCAGCAAATCCGCAACTGCTAAAACGATCGTCCCGGACGAAAAACAAGTTCCCGGGGCGAAGCTCAGCGCGCTAAGTCGCGGCCAGGCTGCTCCCCAGAAGAAGAAAACAATTTCCTGGCAATTTCCCGGAGCAGCGATTCAGCAACCAGCTTCTGATCGACGTTCGTCAGCGCCTGCGCCTTTGCCGGCAACTCCGCCGAACTCGACGCTGCAGAGCCCTGGCCCTGGTAGAGCCTGCCGCGACACCTGCGCGGGTTCTCCTGGGTCGCCTGCCACCCCCCCTTGCCCTGGAGTTACTCCATTGGCGTTTTGGGGCAGCGGGCTGCAATCAGATCGGCGCAAATCCTTCCTTGCCTCTTCATTTCCCTCCAGGGGCTTGGCTCCCATGGCAACCTCCTGGGGGCCCCCCTTTGCAGCTCCCCTGTGCATGGCACCCCGGGCAAACCCCGGCGCCGCGCTATCCGTCTTTGCATCCCCCGCGGGCAATCCTTGGTAACCCTTGAATCCTTTGCGTGGTCCTTTTTCCGCCTCCTTTGCCTTGAACGGCCCCCTTAGCGGCGTGGACCTTGGCGATGCGCCCGCACCTTCCACGCATGTGGCACGTGGACTCTTTGCGCGTGCCCTTTCCAATGCTGCCTCCGTTCGCGTTGTCGTTTTCGGTCTCGTCCTCCAGAGTCCAGGGCCGCCGATTATCCATCTCGTCGCATTAGCCTGCGTCGTCTCCAGTGGACTCCAAATTTCCACTGTCGCCATCGTTAACCTGGCCAATGTCCATAGCATCGGCGGTCTTCGCGTCGGCGTCTAGCCTTTCCTTCCTAGCCCAAGCCCTCGCACGTTACGAACAGCTTTTGGCACGTGCCGATATTCAGCAACTCTTGGGTTTTAAGGCAATCTTGCTGCCAGTCAGCAAGACCATCGCAGGCGCGTGTCACAGTGACCCTCAAGGCGGTAGCGTGAATGACAGCGGCGGCTGGATAGGTCGACCTCTTGTTGCCCGGTGCTTCTACTGATGCACTCCACTGTTCAAGCTGCACAACCACCTCATTCATGTTCTTCGGCCTTCCCGGGCTCGCCTAGTGCGAAAGGATAACCCTGGTAACCGCAAAGTGCAATTTGCAGATTTTGGGATAGGGCATCAAAGCATCCCGTTCATGCAGGCCCTTAGGCTCCCCCCCGAGGCCCTGTTCCCTCTAGCTTGTCGTTCGCAAACATCAAAACCCTCGTCCAGCTTGGAATTGTCGTTTTCATTATACTCAAATGTTCCCTATTCGTCGTCTTCGCGTCTTCTATTTTCTGACGCTATGGTGTACTCGCTCAATTTTAACCTTCCTTACATGGTTATGATCAGATCGTGTGCTTTCGTGCTTGCTGTTCAAATGTTTGAAGGTTTTCCGGTAAACGTGCTTTTGTTGGGCGCGTGCATTCAACAATTTGTTGCTCCATTCTCTAAATTTGGAATGCTGAACAATTATGTTTTCGTTCACGTGCTTGCTGCCACTCTGCCAGCCCTGCAACTTCCTGTAGACTGTGTTGCCTCAACGATATTGGTACCATGCTCCAGAGTGTTCTGCTGATGTTGGAACTCAGTCCTCGCATACTTCTTTAAGTTAATGAGCTATTCCCCGCAGGACATGTTGCGATTGATAATAGGGATTAGGAAGGCTCACGTATCTGAAGCCCTCGTTCCCGTAATCTGCGCTGCACAAGCCCGCGGACATGTTCCTGCCCAGGTTGTGTCAAACGTTGCGTACTTCATGTAACGGCACATCATGACCGGGACCCTGGTTCCAGGGATCGCGGGGGGCAGCTGCAGCTGCCGCCGCCGCCATCTCTGCTCTGGAACCCATGGTGCGAGGCACGGGCCCTGCTGCCATGAAAATATGGCAGGGACTTTTTCGCGATAAAGCGACAACATCTGAGCCAAAGGGCAAAATGCCTGGTGAAGGCCTTGCCGGACACTTTTCTGCGGACTGCTATACAACTGCTGAACACATGCGCCCATATTACCCAGTCGTAACGCTGTGTACACAGACCTCCTCCTCCTCCTCCTCCTCCTCCTCCTCTCCAGGGTGGCCCCGATGGCCTCCAGAGCACCCCCCACGAGGCCCAGAGGGGCCAAGGGGCTCCAAGATGTAGCGGTAGGCTGGGGGCACACTGGGTCAGGGACACCATTTGACCCCCTCGAGCATTGCCCCCTGTCCGCCGACCTCGATGTCCGACAGGATGCTCTCGCACGGGTCGACGCAGCAGACAAGGTAGTGCGGCGTCGTGACTATGCAGTTGGACCTTGGGAGACCAGGGGGGGAGGGGGGACGGGCTGGCCTGAGGGAAGGGGAAGGGCGGCGGGAGGATAAAGACAGGGATGTCAAGACAGGCACGATCGGTCAACATCGAAGTGGATCGGCCGCGCCAGAATGCACAACGGCGCGGTGCAAACATCGGGCCCGCATCGGACCGCCGGAATATCAAAATCGAACCGGGCCTGGACAGGCGACATCGACTTCGGATCAACGGAATCGGAATTGACCACGGGGGGTCAACTCCTTCCTTCGCCCTCGCACTCGTCCCCTCCGCCCCTCCTTCCACCATCCCGCCCCCTCCCTACCCATGCTGCTGCTCCTCCTCCTCCTCCTCCTCCTCCTCCTCCTCCTCCTCCCTGCCTCTCCTCATTCCCCCCTCCTCTCCCCCCCTTTCCCCACCCCTCCACAATTACTCCCCATTCCGCAATCAAATTGGGGAGGTCTGACTTGGGAAACGGTCTGATTTGACCAGTCTTGGAGGGTTCCAGGCGGTCTGGGCAAAAGGCCGCCCTTTCGTGACTGGTCTGGGGGGGTCTAAAATTGCCCGTCTGGGAGGGTTGTGGCTACTTCCCTTTTATGACGACATGCGGAGCACTCGATATCAATACTGCTCTCCTCTCCCAGGATCCAGCCCGAGGAAGGCAACGTTTCTGTCGCGTCCAGTGTTCCACACATTCCCAGATTTCGAAAAATATGATTGTCCCCAGACAGGTCTAAAGGGAAATTAGGACACACAAAAAAATACACACAAATAAAAATAGTCCCCATATTTTCCCATATTTTCTGGGTTTTTGTCTTCCCCCCAATTCCCATATTTTCCCATATTTTCCTGGGAATCGAGGATTAATTGTGTCTGTGTGTTTTTTTCCCTCCTGAAGGTCTGAGGGGCCCTTACTTCTGCCACTATGGGAACTGCAGGGGCCCGCCGAGGTGTCACTGTGCCCCGCCGCACGTGGCCACCTCGTGGCCGCCCCGCTGACGCCCACTTGCGGGGTCCTCCGAGGCTTCGCCGCGCCGCCGCCTCGTGACCGCCTCGTCGCCGCCCACTTGGGGGGTCCTCCGAGGCTTCGCCGCGCCGCCGCCTCGGGACCGCCTCGTCGCCGCCCGCTCATTGGCTGGGCCCTCCGACGTTTCGCCGCGCCTCCGCCCGTGGCCGCCCGGTTGCCGCCCGCTCGGGAGGTCCGCCGAGGTTTCGCCGCTTCGCCGCCCGCGGAAGCCTGGCAGCCGCCTCGCGGCAGCCTCGTTGCCGTCCACTTGGGGGGGGTCGCCCACCGCGCTTGTGGGGTCCGCCGAGGCTTCGCCACGTTGCCGCCCGTGGCCGCCTCGTGGCAGCCAGCCGCGCTGCGCTTACACTTGTTTAGGGCCTCGTGTCTACTCATTGGATGGGCCTTCCCCGGACTGTGCGCGCACTTAGGGGGGTTCTTACTTCTGGTACTGAAGAATTGGATGGGTCCAGCGAGGACTTGCCACGCTGCCGCCCGTTGCCTCCAGTTGCCGCCTCGTTACCGCTTGAAGGCTCTGCCGAATATTCGGAACGTTGCCGCCCGTTGCCGCTTGGAGGGTCCACCGACGATTCGCCACGTTGCCGCCCGTTGCCGCTTGACATGGCCACCCCGTTGCTGCGTCACCACATAACTCACACAACAGTGAGCACCACGTATATTGCGCCACAGAGCTTGCACCGCATACCTTGCACCACATAGCGTACACCACACAGCTTGCACCGCATAGCTCATACCATATAGCCTACTCGTCCACAGTGTAACAATTCACTGGCTTGGGGTCCGAGCTGGCGAATATGCTTCAGATGGCTGGTCTTCCAGTCGGAGCGTTTCCAACGACTCGAAATGGTGTTGCCGTTGCATTAATTGCATCGATTTCGGATCGACGCTTTGCCCCCGTCGTTCAGAATGGCGATCTCGCCCCAACGCGGACCTCCTCCCCTCCCTTCCCATCTCATCTCATCCGTCTCTCATTCCACCGTTCGCCGGTCGGCTTGCGAAGGTGCGGCGGCAGTGAGGCCCTTCCTGCTCCTCCTCCTCCTCCTCCTCCTCCTCCTCCTCCTCCTCCTCCTCCTCCCCCTCCTCCTCCTCCTCCTCCTC
>CAUYUJ010011880.1:0-31504 GCA_963575745.1 Prorocentrum cordatum
TTTGCGGACCGCGCACTTGTAACCCAGGGTAGGGGCGTTTTTGCATCCTTCAATGTGCGGACGTTCTCGTCGGTTCTCGGCGGTTTCCCAGCCTCGGGACGCTTGCCAGCAGCTGAGCCTCGCCGAGGGCGTTCCAGGGGTGCCGGGATCGTTCCGAGCGGCTGCTGGCGGCCCGAGCGATGACCCCAAAGCCAGATTCGGCGACACGCCCAGGGGGGAGGTGAGAAGGCGAAGGCCCTCTCGGAAGGCGGTGGGGCTCCTCAGAAACCCTCCGGCCTTCTACATTCAGGATGGGAAAAAGCACACAGACACAATTAATCGTCGATCTCTAGGAAAATATAGGAAAATATGGGAAGTGGGGGGGAAGACAAGAATCCAGGAAATATTGGAAAATATGGGGAATCCTGTTACTTGTGGTTACTTATTTGCGTGTCCCAGGGCCACTTCATGCATCGCACATGGCGCAAGATGGTTGATCGGAGGCCTTGCGCAAAGGGTCGGCTGCGAGGGAGCACTTGTCGGCGGCGAGCGAGGGGGGAAATGAGAAGGAGAAGGCCCTCTCAGAATGGGGGGGGGCTTCTCAGAAGCCCTCGCGCCTTCGGAGAAGTTTTCTGCGCCTTCGGGGAAGGCTTAGAGAGCTTCTCGGAAGGCTGGGGGACTTCCGAGCCTTCTGAAGAGGCCCGCCCCTTCTCACACACACCCCGGGGCTGGCCGCCGATCAAGGGTGAACGATGCACACGGTGTCAGAAACCAACGCGGACGTCGCCATGGCACAAGTCTGCCGGAGACAGGAAAGGGGGGAAGGGAGGGCGGAGTGCGGGGGCGGAGGTTTGGGATCCGAGGGAAATTCATCAGGACTGGCGCGAATCCGAGTCTGCCACGCTGCCATGCCTCAGCGTTGCCCCTCACCTCGTCAGGATTTGGGTTATGGTCCCGAACTTCTTCGAGGGAGGAAGACACTTCGACCCCCGCAGCTGGCGTCTGCTCGACCGCCCTGGGCATTGACTCGGCAGTTCTGCCCAGTCTGATTCCTGCTCTGAGGTGCGTCTACTAGAGGGCCTCGCTTGCAAGAGGTGCTCACGGTGAGGAGCTTTGGGTCAGCGTGCCACTCCGCCAGTTCTGGCCCACCACGCTTCGGTGCGACACGCTATTCTACGTCCCCGTTCCAAAGCGCCAGCGTACCGAGTTCTTCCCAGCATCCCGCCCCGCGGGGCGGAGCGACACACCATCCGCTCGCAGGGCATAACGTGTCGCCGGGGCCACCGCCGCGAGTTGGCTCGACACTCGAGTCATCTCCGTGGCGCGGGCTTTGCACGGTCACCGTTCCGCGATTGGCTGCAGCGGATTGCCGTCGTTTTGGGGCGAGCCATTGCGGTGCTCGTCTCCCCCGCTATTGCACCAGCGCTTTTGAATAGTGGATCTTTGGTGCGCCATTCCTTGTGCAGGTGGTGCACGTCGAAGCTTGTCCGCACAAATGAGCCCAAAGCCAACATTCGGCGCTCCTGTGGAGGAGGAGGAGGAGGAGGAGGAGGAGGAGGAGGAGGAGGAGGAGGAGGAGGAGGAGGGAGACGTGGAGAAGGGGAACATAGTTACCTCGCCCCGAGGGGTCGTCGCGCTACAGGCTCTCTTTCGATCAAACCCCGCCCAGAGGGGCGACCGTCCGGGGGTATGGTAGCATCACATGGGCTTCAGATGCCAGCAGCGCCAGCGTTACGTGGAGGGAGACGGGGTAGCCCTGCGCGTGCTGCGTTGAGGGCGCGGGTCCCTGTCTGTGCTGCATTGGCGCCCTTTCCTTGGTGCTTCTCTGAGCAGGCCCCTCCGCGGGATGCCTTTGATGATGGTCCCGGCGTGCAGGTCGCCTCTCTGGGGTGTGTGGGGGGGGGGGATAAGGGCATGTTGCCCAAATCCGCTGCATTTGGCTGGTCGCGGCCCCGCCGTAGTGCATTTCCCCTCGATCTACTGAGCAGCCCCCAGCGCCGGGAGGCGCTGGGACTGCCAGCGAAGTGCAGCTGAAACCCCTGTAGTGCCCTCCTCCTCCTCCTCCTCCTCCTCCTCCTCCTCCTCCTCCTCCTCCTCCTCCTCCTCCTCCTCCTCCTCCTCCTCCTCCGCCTCCGCCTCCTCCTCCTCCGCCTCCTCCGCCTCCTTGCCGCCTTGCGTCCAAGCCGATCCCCCTCCTCCCTTCCCGTCCTCCGGGCCCCCGTGGCTCCGCTCCCGCTTCCCTCCCTGGCCACCCTCATTCTCCGTCCACCCTTCCCGCTCCCCTGGCTTGCTGGATCCTCCTCGGCCACCCCTGGCTCCCCTTTCCTCCCTTACCCCTCCCAGCGGCCACCGCGCATCACGCCGAATCGGCTGACGATAGACGGCACAAAACAGATTTCTCCGCCGCAGGGATGCTTGCCCCGAGGCAGCTTGAACGCTTCAGCACCCCAGGCGGCTCGTATGGGCATAAACGTTGCAGCTGTTCCGGGACAGACGCCCTCCATGACGGAGAGCCTCATGTAAAACCGACATGCGTCCGTGAACTAGTCCTCCTTCCTCCCCCTCGCCTCTCCTCCTCGGAGGAGGAGGGAGGGTCGGGCGAGGAGTGGGGGGGGCCAGTGCAAACCTAACCCTCATCAGCGACATTGCAGTCGACACTCCCCCCAAATTCCCTCTTCATAGATCCCTACAGGGATATCCCCTCCTCCCACTCACGCCCGAAGAATCCCACAAAGGAAGGACTCCGTTTCCCCCGATTCCAAAGAAAGCACCGCTTCAAAGCAATATCGCAACAGTTTTGTAGTACAAGTTTGATAGGTTGCGGCCACCAGTCAGTTTCCCAAATTGCTGGGGAGCCAAGTAATGCCAAAGCACAATGCTTGATACTTCAAGGTCGCGAATCAACGTGACTACTGCGTCCTGGCAATCCTAAAACGTGCCTAAAAACCATCATGGGACGCCAACGCCGCGAACGTACGTAGCCGCTGCGTCCTGACAGTCCGAATCGCACCAGAACGCCGTCCCTGAGACTCCATCCCTGCGCGAGGAGTTCACAATCGGCCGAAAAGTGCGGCAGGCAGGGCTACAGGCGCTGAGGCGAGAGCCACACTCGGGAACGGAACCGTGCTCCATCTCTGAAGCTGCCGCAAGAAGTGTCGGGGCGAATGCGCGCGGCGCCAGGCACGGAGCCACAGTTTTTGACAACAGAGGCCCGCCCTCCAGATCGTTGACACTGCTGCGGGTCGCCAGCCTCGGGACCTTGAAAAGTGAGGGAGTCTGACGCGAAACGCCCCGGAGGGAGGGAAAAAAACAAACAAATAGATATATATATATATATATATATATATAAAAACAAAAAACCGACGCAGTGAAGCGTCGATTCCCAGGAAAATATGCGAAAATATGGGAAGTGTGGGGGGGAGACAGACACCCCGAAAGTATGCGAAAATATTGGGAATCGTGGGATTTGTGTATTTATGTGCGTTTGTGGGCGATTCCGGGGCTCTGCCCCCTTCTGGCCTTGACGTGCGGCCCCTCCTTCTGCCCCCCCTCTTTGTTAATTCAAACTGTGCGCGGCCCGCTTAGCTTCGACCGGAAGAGGTGCGCTCTCGACCCGCGAATCAAAAAAGTGTGTTTGTGGGCCCCTTCAAACGCCCGCACAGACTACGGAAATGCTTGGGGTGAAGGACATACACCTACTGAACAGGGTAGAGGGAGAGGAGGGTGACCAGTGTAAGCCAAATGTGCGCAAGTTCTGTTGCGAAACACGTTCCCGCCCCGGGCCCTCGCCCCATGCGCCCTCACGAGTCTTTCTTTCAATGACAGGAAGGGCCCCCCCTTTGAAAGACCAGCACAGTTGGGCTTGACATCTTGGCGAGGACCCCTCTTTGAGAAGTAGCCGCGTCGCATCCGTCTGGCGCGCAGGCAGGCACGCGACCAAAAAAAAATGGCCATGCAGTTCAGCGAGGTGTCCAGAGATCTCCCCCCTTTCGAAAAAGGACCGCTCCCCCCCAACCTTCCCCTCCGTGCACCCTTGTGGCCATGAGCTCCGAGGGAATCCAGCAACAGCCCCATGTTCAAAAAGAGCCGCCATGGATCCGCGCAGTGCTGCATGCGCAGAGTGTCGGGCCCTTTCAGTTTGGCGAAGTCAGGCGAGAACTCCCTTTTAGAGAGGAGCAGCCTCCATCCAGCTAAACGTCGCAAGACAAAACGAGTGTGCGCGACATTGAAGCGGGAGCCCCAGCTGAGACGAAATCACCATCCATCCTCTACGTTTGTGCGAAGGTTCAAGAAGAGTGCGCGCGGCTTCACGGCGAGATCACCATTTTGAGAACAGCGCCCCTCCCACCAGTGAAATTGGGGCAGAAGTCGAGAACGAATGTGCGCGGCGCTCGTGCGAGAGCCACATTTTGAAAACCACCCCCATTCCCATCCTGAGAACGGCTGCACGCGAAAGAGGCGACTGTGCGCGGCGCCGCTGGGGCAAGGGCAGTCTTTTTGAAAAGACGCCGCCCTCCATCAGTGAGACTTCTGCGATGGTTTAAGCCACTTGGGCGCGGCGCTAACGCGAATGCGCGCAGGGCTAAGGCGAAAGCAACTGTTTGAAAACGGCCTCCCTCCATCGGTGGACCGGTTGGACAATTGCAAGTTTCAATATCATAATTGGTGAGGGGGTCTGAGGCGAAACGCCCGCCCCGCCCCACCTACATGCCTGGGAGCGCGACAGGGAGGAGTTGTTCCCAACCATTATGTGGTGTTGGGTCTTCGTTTTGAAAAGACAGCGCCCCGCGTCCCACGTTCTCTACTCTTCTCTCCTCCTCCCGCTCCTCCCTCACATCCATGCCTCTGCCATCCGCACCAGTCAACCATGTTGGCTCACTCCTCACACGCTTCGAGGCCCCGGAGCTCCACCGAAGGCCCCAGTGGCGGTGTTCGCATGCGTTTCCCACACACAGTACAACGCTTCGTGGCCCCATTGGGAGCCCCACCAAAGGCCCACCTGCCAGCGTTCGCATGCGCCCACCGCACCCATTTTGGCACACCCCTCGCACGTTTCGTGGCCCCATAAAGGGGGCCCCACCGAAGGCCCAAATGCCCGCGCTCGCATGCGCCCACCGCACCCATGTTGGAACGCCCCTCGCACGCTTCGTGGCCCCATAGGGAGCTCCACCGAAGCCCCAAATGCCAGCGCTCGCACGCGCCCACCGCACCCAGGCTGGCCAACCTCTCACACGCTTCGTGGCCCCATAGGGAGCTCCACGAAGGACCACATGCCACCGCTCGCATGCGCCCGCGGCGCCCCTGCTGGCACACCCCTCACACGCTGCGTGGCCCCATAGGGAGCTCCACCGAAGCCCCACATGCCAGCGTTCGCATGCGCCCACCGCACCCATGTTGTTGGCCAACCTCTCACACGTTTCGTGGCATCGAGTGCGGTGCACACAACGACGGTGCCCACAACTGCATATGGTCGGGTCCTTCGCCAGGCTGTGTTTGGAGAAAAAACAAATGGAGGTGAAGGAGGAGGGGGCAGAGGACGAAGAAGCCCACCTCCCCTCCCTCTACAACTAAACCGTATGAATACTACGCTCACTCCTCCCATGAAGTTGTCCACAAGATCTCCCGCCCCCTCCGCGTGCTGTTGTTTTACACCAGATCTTACGTAGCAACCCGCAGATGCGGATAAGAGTGAGGGGCCGGTGGAGACGTCGGCAGTCTGCGAGACTCTGGGGAAGCCCGCCGCAGGCGGCAAAGTTTCACAAATTATACAACGAGCCCGCCGCAGGCGCCGATCTTCTCTTCGAACCAATGTGGATCGGTCGCGGGCGGGTCGCGAGTAGGTCGCGGGTGGGGCGCGGGTGGGGCGCGGGTGGGTCGCAGGTGGGTCACGGGGTGGGCCGCGGATGGGTCGCGGGGTGGGTCGCGGGTGGGTCGCGGGGTGGGTCGCGGGTGGGTCGCGGGTGGGCGCCGGGTGGGCGCCGGGTGGGTCGCAGGTGGGCCGCGGGGTGGGTCGCGGGTGGGTCGCGGGGTGGGTCGCGGGGTGGGTCGCGGGGTGGGTCGCGGGGTGGTTCGCGGGGTGGGTCGCGGGTGGGTCGCGGGGTGGGCCGCGCAACAGCAATATCAACAACAACAACAACAACAACAATTACTAGCACGTGGGGACACTCCGTTCTCACTAGTGCCAGGGTTTTCATAGGAGGCGGGCAATACCCCCCCACTTTGTGGGGGGGCCGGTTCAAGCTCTACCAAATTTCCAAACGACTCTTCGCCACCACCCACACCCAGCTTCCCGCCCTATGACGTTCGGACACTTCACTTCGTGGCATGCGGACGACCGTGGCTACTATTCAGGGCCCCGCGGCCGACGACGACGGCGTGCGCGCGCGAAGAAAAAACGAATGTGTCCCGCATGGTATTATTTGACAGGGATGATGGCCCTGGCAGGTGCGCAACCGTTGTTGCAGAAGTTTGAAAAAGTTGCTCGCAAAAGCCCGTTTGACAGAAATGTTGAAAAAGTGTTGGGTTTCCTACGAATCCGCAAGAGCGCGCGGGATGAATTTTTGACATTTTTTTTTGAAGAACCATTGGTTTTTTGATGTTTTTATGTTAAAATCGCTACGAAAACAAAGGTTTTGGAAGGATTTCGTCTTGCGCGCGCGAATGTCCACTTGACCTTGTTTTCTGCAAGGGATTATTGAAGTTTGGTTATGTTAGAACAAGAAATGTCCACTTTAGCTTTTTTTGCAAGGGAAAACCGCCCGTAACAAAACAACCGGATCCGGACCAACCCGTTTTGCCTGAGACTTCCTCACGAAAATGATGAAAACGCGGCTGCGGCCTAGGCGCGGCGGGGGGGCCATGCACCAGGGGCCCCAACAATAATTATTCTTTAGAAGTAATAATGTTCAACAATCAGTTTAAGACTGTTCGCTCTTATCTGCCCGAGTGTCCGTTAACGCGAATTTCCCAAACCCTCGATACCCGCCCTCTTCGTCTTCGATCGTGCCCATTTTGGGGGGTATGCCTTTCTTCCCTGCAGGCCGGGCCCTGGCAAGCGGCTGGGCGGCCGCGGACCGTCGGCCTGGCCAGCGGCAGCGCTGATCGGCGGCAACCTGACCCCAAGAGGGACGGACAGGGGACCGACCACGACGACGACGTCGACGACGACGACGTCGACGACGACGACGACGGCGACGACGGCGACGACGACGACGACGACGACGACGAGCGAAACCGAAAGCGAGAGAGAAAACGACAGCAGGGCCACGAAGGGCACGAAGTAGGCCACGAAGGGCTGCAGCGAGGACACAAAGGGAATGCCGCATTCCGAATGCGTATGGGGCCACGAAAGAGCACGAACGAGCGGGGGCCACGAAGGGCAGATAATGCGGGGCCACAGAAGGCAACGACGGGGCCACTGAGGGTAGAAATTGGGCCACGAAGGGCAGCGAGGGGGCCACAAAGGGCGACAGCGGGGCCACGACAGGCATGCATATGGGGCCACGACGGGCGCGAACGAACGGGGGCCTCGAAGGGCGTACATATGGGGCCACGAAAGGCAGCGAGGGGGCCACGACGGGCTGCAACTGGGCCACGAAGGGCAGCGAGGGGGCCACGAAGGGCTACAACGGGGCCACGAAAAGCAGCGAGGGTGCCACAAAAGGCTGCAACGGGGCCACGAAGGGCAGCGAGGGGGCCACAAAGGGCAGCAACGGGGCCACGAAGGGCAGCGAGGGGGCCACGAAGGGGTGCAACGGGGCTACGAAGGGCAGCGAGGGGGCCACGAAGGGCTGCAATGGAGTCACGAAGGGCAGCGAGGAGGCCACGAAGGGCTGCAACGGGTCCACGAAGGGCAGCGAGGGGGCCACGAAGAGCTGCCACGGGGCCACGAAGGGCAGCGAGATCCCGATTCCTAATCTGTGAGGGGGTCCTAAGCGTGAGCGCGACTCCTGGGTGCCTGGGTGTCGGGGGCGCGGCGATTGAGTAAATTGCAGGAAATTCAAACGCAAGGGCGCTATTTCTTAGTAAAGTGCAAGCAAGTCTCCAGCGAGAGCTTGACTCCAGAGCGCCGAGAAAGCGATTCCTGAATAAATTGTAAGGAAGTCCCAAGCGAGAGCGCGATTCCTGAATAACATGCAAATATCAGGCGGGAGCGGGGGTCCGGGCTAAATTGTGAGGAAGTCTCAGGCGGGAGCCGTTGTTGTTGTAACCCAGAAGCCGAGGGCACAGTTTGAGCCTCAAGACTTCCCCTGATAGCAAACTGGGTGCGAGCTCCTGGAAAGGCATTTCAATTGAAAAATAGAATGTGCACAGGTGGGGGGATCAACAAGATTTATTCTTCTGGAGTGAAAATTCAACAACAGCAGCAGCAGCAGCAACAACAACAACGCAACAAACAGATTCCTCACCACGGATTCTCATTTCAGCCACGCACCCAGGGACAATGAATGACCGTTCGACCCCCTCATTCTGACCATCCGATTGTTTTCGGTGGTTCAAATGCTGTTCCCGCTGCAGCGTGGGTTTGATTTTCGGATCGGCGCTTTGCTTCTGTCGTTCAGAATGGCGCTCTCGCCCAGACGCGGGCCACTTTTCTGGATCCGAGTCTTGCTTCACTGCGGCCCCACCCCTCATTTCTCCTCCTCCGCCTTCACCTGGTCCTCCTGTTCCTCCCGCTCCTTCCACTCCAGTTCCTGCTGCTGCTGATGCTGTTGTTGGTCACGCCCCAGCGCGGGCTTCTTTTCTGAATCCGAGTCCTCCTTCATCGTTGTCGCCCCCATGATTTCCCCTCCTCCGCCTTCCCCTGGTCCTCCTTTTCCTCCGTACCCTTCCGCTTTAGTTCTTGCTGATGATGATCGTCCTCATCTTTTTCTTCCCGCTCATCCTCCTGCTCATCCGCCACCTCCTCCTGCTCATCTTCCTCTTGTGCACGCAGCTCCTTTTTTCCCGATTTCGCATACCACGAAGTGGTCTTTCTGAGGGAGTCGCAGGTCGGCTACGTCACGCGCCCGCGGATAATAGGACAAGAGCGCCATGGTAAAAGATGGGAGGGAAAGGTAGGATGTCATATGAGGCGCGAGCGCATCTAGCTTGCCCCCGCCCCATCCCTCCTCCCCTCCCTCCCCCCCCTTGCGGCATCGCGTTCGCCGCCGCCCTTCCGCGGCCGCGCCCTCGGCGCAGGCCACCGGGACGCACCCGGGCTGCTGGCGAGCCGCCCCTTGCTCCTCCTCTCCGCATCGCCCCCCCGGCCGCGCAGTGGTAAGGGGGGGGAAGAGAGAGGAGGAGGGAGAGAGGAGCAGGGAGGGAGGGCGGGAGGATGAGAGGGAGGTGGTAGGAGGGAGGGAGGGAGTGGGGGCGGGAGGAGCAGGGGAGGAGGAAGGAGGGGGATGGGGGGATAGAGGTCGGGATGCGAGGAGGGGCGGCCGAATGGGCTCAGACGCCGCACGGGCTCAGAGGGGAACCCTAGGGCAGACACACACACACACACACACACATGCGCCTGGGCCTCGTGGCAGACGTCGCTGCGTGCGTTCCAGCAGCGGGCCGCGCAGCCAGGGAAAGAAGGGAGAAGGCGGACGAGGAGATGGGAGGTCGAGGAGGTGGAGGAGGGGAGGAGGAGGGGGGGGGGGAGGGGGAGGAGGAAGGGAGTAGGAGGAGGAGGAGGAGGAGGACGAGGAGGAGGAGGAGGAGGGGGAGGAGGAGGAGGAGGAGGAGGAGGAGGAGGAGGAGGAGGAGGAGGAGGAGGAGGAGGGGAGGAGGAGGGGAGGAGGAGGGGAGAGAGGAGGGGGAGGAGGAGGAGGAGGAGGAGAAGGAGGAGAAGGAGGAGGAGGAGGAGGGGAGGAGGAGGAAAAGGAGGAGGAGGAAAACCTCGAGGATCGAGAGCCTGTGAGGAATGGTTTTTTTCTCTGCCGCGCAGCCCCTTCCGAGAGGGGACACACTCCGACGCCGCCGCGATGGAGTGAGGAGCTCAACTGGCAGGATCTCAACGTCGCCAGCTACATGAACCAACCCGACAGGTTGCGCATCTTGGGGTACAACCCGCAGTCGGCAGGCGGGGACCGACTCTCCGAGATGTCCGAGGAATGCGGCAACTTTGATTTCACATCGTTGGCAGGAACGCAGCAGAAGGCTTTCTCAGCGTCAGATCGAAACCTCTTGACACGCAGAGCGAATGGAAAGACAATAATTGAGGCCCCGTGGGGGGCGCGCGACTCACCTTTTAGTAATCGTAGCTGCGGGGCTATCATCATTTTAAGAGCTGGTCTGAACCGTTCGTGTACAAAGCAGATGTGGCAACCTCCCTCGGGGGCGTCTGGACGGTGCCTAGGACTCAGGGTCAAGCGAGGGAACCTTGATGTGACCCCTATATCAATGCATTTCCCCCCGCAGCCAGATAGAGCAAGTCAAAGGGCCAGTAATTAGGAGTTGCCAAGCAGATGACGAGTTGGTTTCAGTCGCTTCTTTCGTCCCTACCAACGCTCACGACACCCGTCATATATGCAGATTTGAATGAGGGAACCGGCCGTTTTTGAATGACCAGAAGCAGTGGCAAAACGCCGATAACGGGGTGGTTGGGATTCGGACGGTGGAGCGGATTCGGGGTGGGGCGGGGATGACCACGCGTAAGATTCTCGCACAGCACCACAAGTTGGCCTGCAACACACTTTCGGGCCAAATTGTACACACGCACTTTGGACATAATAGTTCGAGCCGCAGCGACTATCTTTTCTTATTCCTAAGCATATGCGATATGCCAAAGCGTCGACTGGAGTTTTAACTCAACTAGGAGCCAAGCTACAAGCATGCAAGGCGACTCCCCCAAAGACCACCTGCCGCTCCATTTCTGCCTGAAGTACAGTCAGCACTCGGTTGAGCCAGTTCAGGCACAGCAAAGTGGGGAACGCTGGCAGCGCGACCAGATAATGGAGGCGGCGCGCACGGGGCGGGGGCGGGAGCAATTTTTCAACGCAGTCAAGGACGAGCTTCAGCAGGCTCACCCCCCGCGGCTAAAAGTGCACGCCGCGCCAGATCAGATATTTGACACTTTGGAGCAGAGCCTGGTCAAAGCTGGGCAAGTCCGATTTAAACCAGCCGTCGCGCCAAATAAATATCGGCAGTTTGCGCCCCGACGAAGAGAGCCGCCGAGACAAAGGGCTGCTCCGAGGGGCTTCAGACTCGCCTGCTCGGAGGAGGAGGTCGAACGCATTGAGACCGAGCTGGCTGAGTTGAGTCGCGCTCTTTATCAGGAGCGACGAAAGCTAGCCAGGGAACGAAGAGCGGGTCTCCTGGCCGAGGCTCGGGAAGCGCGGGGGCGAGGGCGCCCGGCCGAGGCCGCGGGGGCCGCGCGAGCCGCGGCGCGCTGTCGGCACGGACCGAAGCGACGCGATGTGGTCGGTTTGCCTGCACAGCCTCGCCGCCGGCTCAGGAGTGGGTGAAGGCGCTTAGTTTGGGCGGGCGGGAGGGCGGGATGGGTGCTTCTGAATTCGTGTATGACAACTGGAGGTCTGAGAGGGAGATCCAAGATTCTCCCTTCGAGCGCAGCGCTGATGTTCAGGATCCAGCCGAGAGCGATCTGAAACAAATCATGCGACATGTCAGGCGAGCCCCCCGAAGGACACAGGTTCCGCCAGGCACTGATCCACTTGAATTGTGGCGCATGTCTGCATGCCCCAGTCGTAAGCTGAAGATGCGACGGGGAGCTGCCCCCCCTGAGAAGATGCCGAGGGGCGAAATTTGATGGTTCCTGCTGGAGCTCGGTCTTTGGAAAATCAGACAACATGATATCACCCGGCTTCATTGGCGCGCCAGCGATGGCGCAGCGTGTGTTATATATATATATATATATATATATATAGCGCTGGCCCAAGGGGCCGACGGATTGCCCGCGTTCCGCCCGCGCTGGGCAAAGGTTTCTTCGCTTTTAAGTTTCGGGCCACCCCGACCGTAAATGATCGCGGCTTCTGTCGAGGCCGACGCCGCGAGAATGCGACCCCGTCAGCTCTGCAGACCAGCCGGCAGTTGCGCGCGCGCCAACAGACGCACGCCATTTGCCTCAAGGACCTCACGAATGCCTTTGCCCGCTCGGACTGGCAACGCGTGGATGTGGCCGTGGAACTCGGCACGAGAGAAGAGGGCCGCGCGCTCTGCCGCCAGCGATATAGGCAGGGAGTTATGTTCCTAGAATCTTCGGACCGCCCACCGGCGCCCAAGCCCGGCGAGGGGGGCGCGTTGGGCGGGGGGGAGGGGGGGGGGGGGGCATTTATTGCTGCTAAGTTTGCAGAGGTTTTCAAGCCACCTGATCTACAGTGGAGCCATTGGCACTGGCAGAATGACCTCACGGGCAAAGTTCCCACCTCTGTCTGGGGCCCCTGCAAAGCAGATCTTAGCTTGAGCAAATATGCGGACGACCTTCTAAAGTTTATACTCGTCCCCTCTGGTTTAACTTTGACGGAGCTGGTTGATAAGATCCGCAGGTCAGATGAATGTTTAGATGAGCAACTCGATCAATGTGGCGACCTACAGAACGCTTGCAAACAGGAGTGCTCGTTCCATTTACAGGGGGTGGGCAGCACGACATTTTAACAACTTCTAAGAGATGTCCAAATGCACGGGCTAAACTGTACAATAATTCTCTCAGTTGGATGTCTAGGACCGCACTTGGCCCAACGCAGCACGCCGACGCATGAGATTGCGAGGCGAATCCAGGCAGCGCGCACTTCGTTTCATCCGCTCGGTGCTATCTGGACCACGTCTCTCCCGTTCCAGTTTAAAAGGCGCCCCCTTCTCTGTTTTGTCCTGAACGCGCCCCCAAGCGGGCTCGAGTGCTTCGTTGCCCCAGCCAAAGACTGCGAGAGGCTCGGCAGACAGCTCACGTGGCGTCGCCGAGTCGCCACGCGAGGATCAGCGGCGAACTGGGACGGGGACCGCCCCGTTGGCTTCACTAACCACCAAATATTGAGGTTTGTGGCGGTTTGCTTCGTGCTGGATTGAGATAGCAATTCGACGTCTCAAGCTCTACCAGGGCTGGGCCAGGGACCCATAGCGCATTCACAGGTTCTGGCAGCTCTGTTTAGGGGAAATGGAAGTTGATCGTCCCCTCCCCCCCCCCCCCCCCCCTATAATTAATGGGCGCCCCGCGGAATTTGCTTCCCTCTGGGTTCTCCAGCTGCGTGCTGATTTAAAATATGCTTTTGCATCTACGGGCGAAGGCTCGTTTGAATCGCTAGCGAGGATTTCGCTGATGAATGCATTAGATTCGACGTCGCAGTACGACGCGCCACGGTCTTCTCGGTCCAAATCCCTCCTCCCGGGTTCGAGCCCACACACACACACACACACACACACACACACACATACAGACCGCCCCCCCCCCCCCCCCCCCCCCCCCCCCCCCCCCCCCCCCCACCACCCGCCCCCTTCGTTGGGGGCCAAAGCTCAGAAGAGGACCCTGAGAAATACGCGTGCTGGATCGCGACGGATGGAGCCCCCTGTACTTGCAAGTTTGCCATTCGGAAAGCATTGTTAGATCACCCCCGTGGGTCACATAATTTGCGCAGTATCGCACGCGCGCCCACCCCCAGCAATTCATGCATCCACTGTCGCGAGACCCCGGATCAGACAGGAGCAGCTCGCCACCCCATGCAGCCCCTGAGACGAGGGCACTGCGACGCCCGAGGGCCCGCAACTCTTCGCCCACAGACGGAGCTTCAGAGTCTGATCTGCCCATGCTGTTCTTATTCGTTTTCTACAGTAGACCAGTGCTGCAGCCGTCTGGCCAGTCATTTGCCCTGGACGCTAGCCCCGTTCGCCCCGCGTGAGCGGGCACCGCATCGCATGCCCGACAACGCGCAGGAGGCCCCTGGGCGGTGCAGATCGACGCGGAAGCGGAGCGGACGGGCAGGCCGACTTCGACAGGGACAACGGCAAGGAGCAGAAGAGCAGCAAGGGCAAGGACAGCAAAGGCGAGGTAGAGGTCAAGCTCGTCAACTACATGGCGCGCCTCACGCTCAGCAACGCCCGCGAGCTGGCGGATCTCTCGGCGGTGATCTACGCCAGGTGCAGCGCCCCCGCGGCCGCGGGGGTCGCGGTGGCAATGGTCGCGGGCGGCAAGGCATACGAGGCCGAGTCGAAGCAGATGAGAGCCGACGCGGAGCTGTGCACGGCAGTCGATTGGAAGAGCTGGGGCCCGACATTTCTACACATCTCCATTCCGCTGTGCATCTACATAGCCGAGAAAGAATCCAAGATGCAGGACCCTCAGCCTCACGATCAGGAACAACACCGAATCTCGGAGCAGATTAAGCAGCTCATCGACGATCGCATGAAGTCCGTCTCTCTGGAGGAGCTCGGATCGCTGGCGCTGCACTGCCGAGTGAAGACGCAGAGGAAGCAGGACAGCGAGGACCAGCGCGCGACGATACTGCCCAAGTTCGACCACAGCCACTATCTTGCCACAGTGGTCGCGCCGCTGATCTCCAGGACGATCGCGTTCGAGGGCGACGAGAAGTTGATCGGGGCATCCCCGCGCGGGCATTTGGAACGAGAGATCTCACGGATGCTCGACGGCGACAGGTAGAGGCCATAAGAAACAGCAGCAGACTCGCAGAACTGATTGCCAGCGGTCGCGTAGACCAAACTTTTGTTAACAGTCCGTTCAGTAATCAAGTGCAGATTTATAACAAACCAGCCCTGCCTGCGCAGCCTGCGGCGGCATTGCCGTCGCGCACGCGCCATAGGATCCAGGCTAATAAGGGCAAGGGAAAGAAGGGGCGGAGTGGGCGGGGCGTTGACGGCGGGGGGGGGGGGGGGGGGGGAAGGGAATTTAATGTTCAGACGACCTGCGCCGAGAGCGCTGGCCCCTGCATGGGGTTCGGTGCCTCTTGGGGTCGCCAGCCAGGCCAGCGCCGCCGCGTGCGGTGCGCAGCTGGCCTCGACTCGCTTTGCGTCGGTTGCGTGGCTAACCTTCCCAGAATCCCTTGCAATTTCCGACAGGAGCCCAAGTCGGATACCCGTCGAACTGTTTGTGATGTCGTGGTTCCCATGGGTCTTGAGCGCTGAGTTTTGAGGAGGAGGAGGAGGAGGAGGAGGGGGAGGAGGAGGAGGAGGTCGAGGAGGAGGGGGGGGAGGGGGAAGGAGGACCAGCGTAAACCCGAGACTCTTCAAAGATGTTGGAATACACCACCCCTCCAAGCTCCCACTTCATAGGCCCCTGCACGGGTTCTTTTCCATTAGAGAAAGTGTCCCGTTGGGTGGCAACCGTTTGAAGTTCTTGAACGCGCCAAAACACCACTCTCGGGATTCAGCGCCAACCTGATCGTTGCGTCTTGGTGATTTTCAGGCGCGCCAGAACACCATTCCTGGGACTCCGGCGCGCGAGTCAATGTAACTGTTGCGCCCTGGTAGTTCCGTAGCCATTTTGGCTCAAGGCGGAGCCGTTTTGCGCTCAAGCCATTGAGCGTTGCAGGTAACAGGATTCAAAACGGCACTTCGTGCCTGCGAGTCATTCAGCTTCGGTAGAGGGCCGTTCCCT
This sequence comes from Prorocentrum cordatum, assembly GCA_963575745.1. NCBI lineage: Eukaryota > Dinophyceae > Prorocentrales > Prorocentraceae > Prorocentrum > Prorocentrum cordatum. The sequence continues at coordinate 15,509 of CAUYUJ010011880.1, forward strand.
CACGCTTTCATAACCATTTCGCCGCCATGGGGAGGGGCGGCCAAGGCAAGCGTGGTCCTGGAGGTCACGGAGGCAAGGGCGGCAAGGGTGGCAAGGGCTTCCCTTCGGCGGCTGCCCTTGAGCGGGAGCTCGCGCTGTGCGATGGTGGCAGTTCTCCTCCTCCACCTTGGGCTGCGCGCGTCCCTGGGCTTCAACAAGCTGCTCCTCCTGCCCTCTGGACATGCTCGGCATGCGGCTGCAGGAAGAACGAGATGCGCTGGTCGCGCTGCAAGCATTGCGGCTCTCAGTGGACCCCGTTCCAGCCCTACACGCCCACCTCCTTCGGCACGCCTGGTGGAGTCTGGTCAGCTGGCCTCTGTGGCAGCCTGCCGTTCTCCCCTTTTGCTGGTGGACAAGGGCCTCCAGGCACCTTCGCGCTCGGCGACGGTGGTGGAGGCAAAGGTGGCAAGTCGGCAGGTGGACCAGTCAAGCCTGAGCCCCTTCTCTCTCGGGAAGAGCACGCGTCTTTGGCGGAGCTGCTGGCCAAGTCTGGCGACGCGCTGGGGGCGGCCAAGCATCGCGAGCTGGCCAAGCCTCCGCCAGCGGTCAAGGAGCCTACCTTGCAGCACCAGGTCTCCATGGCCCACAGCAAGTTGCGCGGCCTCGAGCGCAAGTTGCAGGGCGCTGTTCAGAGATACGAGGAGCGGTCGTCTCAGATGGTGGAGCAGCGTGCATTGGTCACCAAGTTCACGGAGGAGTGTGAGCAGGCCGACGCTGAACATCGTCGACTGGTGGCCGCCCTTCATGCTCAAACGTCAGCTCCTGCCCTGCAGAAGGATCCAGTTGACAGAGCTGTGCCATGTTCGTTGTCTTCGATCATGGACGGGTCCTTCACCGATAAGCTGGTCATCGACTCCTCGGAGCTGCTCGGTGGCGTCGAGGATTTCGAGCTTTCTGAGTCCGACAAGGAGGAGCTCGAGAAGAGGGGCAACCAGCTGCGCGAGGGCATCCAACAGTTGGCCCAGCGTCTTTTCGCTCAGGCCTCTGAGGCAGCCAAGCAGATCCAGGAGGCGCACAAAGAGCATCTTGGACGCCTGGCCAAGAAGAGGAAGACCGACGAGGGTGCAGCTCCTGGCGCTGACGGTGGCGGTGGTGCTGAGCCAGCCGCAGCCGCTCCAGCCGCTGGTTCTGTGGCAGCAGCAGCTCAGCCTACGGAGGTGGATGCAGAAGCTGCCGCCTCTGCTGCACTACGCCAGCGTGCCGCCAAGATCATTCAGCACGGGCTGCCTGAACAAGACTCTCCCCCTGCTGCCGCGTGAGCTTCAGCAGGGGGGCCTTCATCGTGAACACGTTCATCCCAGCGGCACGCTCACTTGCCCAGCCTGGCACATGTTCTCTCCGTTCCCCTCGGCAGGGGACTTTAATGCTCTGGGCCTAGGCCTTGCACCTTGGGGCGGAGACGAGAGTTGCCCAGGCTGGCAAGCAGAGCCCGCTCCCGCTGCAGCTGCAGTCGATGCTCGCCCTCGCGGGTACCTTCAGCCTGCTGCTGACGGAGTAGGGCCAACTTTTTCTTCTGGAGCCTTGGACCTCGAGGCTTCAGTTTCTCCAGGGCTTTATTCTGGATCCCTGGATTTTTTCTGGGGCTGTCTGGACAGGCCGTCTTGCCTTGGGAGCCTCCAGGGAACGTACGATAAAACTGGAGGCCCCCTCGAGCAGTACCCACCTTTTGCTCGAAACAGCTTGGAATCTTTGGCTAGGACGCTCCCCCATCCTCTGGGGGAACCCGACTTTGGGGCTGGTGATCTCGGCGTCACCCGGGCCCCATCTTGCTCGGTCTCAGTGTGCAGTCTCAGCTCTTTTGCCTTTCGGCGTTCCCGCTGGACCCCTCCCCATGTGAAGCGACCGTCTGCCTTTAAGAGATCGCACTCGTCGCTCAGTGGGGCCGTCAAGCACACCCTTTGGAGGGCCAAGCGAGTTCTCACCTCTGGCATCGCCTACTTTGCACGTGCTGTTCACAGTGCTGCCTCTTGTGAGGCGCATTTTTTCGGGTTTCCCAACCCGTGTGATGAATATCCAGTGCTCGTTGACATGCAGCCGTGCAGTCCTGTTGAGTTTTTCAGCGGCCCCTCGGACCCTTCGGTGAGTTTCGTCGGCTCGGGTTCCCCTGAGGCCTCTGGAGGCCACTGCTCGGCCCCTCTGGACAGTCTCGAGATTTGCATCCACACGGTGAATTGCAACCGATGGTCGACCATGAAGGAGCTCATGGCCAAGACTCCTGCTCACATTATCTTGTGTCAGGAGCACAGGATGCGAGACGAGGAAGATCTCTCACAAGCCTCGGCGTGGTGTGCTCGCCAAGGGTGGAAAGGCATCTTTACCGCGGCCCACGGTACCGCTTCTGGTTCCACGTCTGCTGGCACTTGCATCCTTGTCAGAGACTTTCTTGGCCTTCATGAGCCCCCTGGAGGGGCGGTGGTTGCTGACGGCAGGGCGACTGCTGGCATAGTGCACCTCCCGCGAGGTGACCGTTTCGCTCTCTGCTCGGTCTATCTCCATCACTCTGAAGGGTTGTCTGAGCGCAATGTCGATCTTTTAGCCACCATTGGCGAACGCATGTCGTCCCTTTCTCTTCCGTTTTGCATTGGAGGGGACTACAACATGGATCCAGGTACTTTAGCCAGCTCCAAGTTCGCCGAGAAGTTGGTGGGGCTGCCTGTGGTGGCCGAGGGGCACACTCATTTCGGCGAGGGCCCTCCTTCGTCCCTGGACCACTTCGTTTTTTCGGGGGGTCTGGGTAAAACGGTCAAGAGCTGTGAGGTCATTCAGGACACCACCTTGAGCCCCCACAGGCCTGTGCAAGTGGTGTTGCATGCTTCGTTCGGTAAGTTGAAAGGTCTCAGCTTCAGGAAGCCCCCTCCTCTCCCTGCCACGGCTGTGATAGGACCGCGTCCATCACCCCCTGACTGGACTCTTGTGCGAGAGCTTGCTGACCAGGCCTCCCATTGTGTTGCTGCAGGTGATGCTAGGGGCGCGTCGTCGCTTCTCTCGCCTTGCTATGCTGCCTGGGCCGACAAAGCCGAGGCTGAGCTTGTGCCGATTTTGGGGCAGTCTGTCCCCTGTCTTGGTTCGAGATCCAAGGGCCCTCAGCTTGTCTGGAAGAAGCTTGTCGGTCGTGACCATACTATTCGGGATCCTGAACATCATGCTGCGCGGTGGCTCAGCGTCCAGTATCGGGCCCTAGCTTCGCTCCTGGATTCGAACCAAAGCGATACTCCTCAGGCGAAGTCGCTGACGACGCTGCTACAAGAGCCCCCACCTCATTTTGAGGTTACTGCTGCTCTTCGGCCTCTCTTTGATGAGGTAGCCCGTGTTGTCGCCAAGCCTTGTCGTGATTTCTTTGGTGATAGTTTACGGCGAGGCTCTTCGGGAAAAAATCGACGTTGCGGTTAGTAATGCTCATACTGCTGCCAAGAAGAGATCCCGTCAAAGTTGGCAAGCTTGGATTCGCGAAGGTCTGGACGAGGGAGCGAAAAGAGTTCACATGTATACCAGGGACCCGTCCCCTTGGAAGGCCACCACCACTCTTTCAGCTGACGGCACCATCGTGTCAGATCCCCTTGCGTCGCTGGCTTCGGAAGGTTTCAAGTTTGCCGCTTTTTGGGGCCAAGGCTCCGGAGCCTCAAGGGGCCCCCCGTCGCTCGGTCCGACTTTGCCGAGAGTCTCGGCCGACGAAATCAGGGCGGTCTCCAAGAAATACAAGAGGGGTTCGGCGGTAGCCTATGATGGCTTCAATTGTCGTCACTTTCAGTACTTGTGTGATGATGCGTTGAACTCGCTCGCCGTCATTTTTGAAGTTATGGAGGCGCTCGGTGAATTGCCCGAGCAGGTTTCTGCCGTGCTGCTCGCGCTTCTCTCGAAGCCCACTGGCGGCTACAGGCCTATAGGGGTGTTCTGCTCCTGGCACAGGGTGTGGGGGAAGCTCCGGCGCCCCTTCGCCCTTACCTGGGAGCAAGAACACCCCCGTAGGTACTGGGCTGCTGGTGGGCATCGAGGTGCTGCTGACGTCGTTTGGAGGCAGTCTGTTCGGGCTGAGCACGGCACGGCGTCGAAAGAGGTCTCGTGCAGTGTGTTCTATGATATGCTCAAGTATTACGAGACCATTGACCTTGACAAGTTGATGTCGCAATGTCAGAGACACGGATTTCCCACTCCGATTGCTCGCCTTTGCATCTTTGCCTTTCGGTGCGGTCGGTTCCTGTCCTTGGGAGGCATCCTTACTGGCCCGTTTTTTGTGGAGCGAGGGGTGGTGGCGGGCTGTAGTTTCGCCACCACCCTCATCAGGGTCTTTGCCCTCGACGCGTTCGACTCGATTCCCTTGACCCCCAGATGCGACCTGGACATTTACATTGACGATTCGGGTATTTCTGCGACTGGCCCTCGTCACCGTGTTATTGCCTCTATTGTCTCCAGCTCGCAGGCCTTGCACACGGCTGTGACCGACATGCTAGGCTGCAGTATCGCCCTGTCCAAAGTGTGCACGGTCTCCTCCAATAGGGCTGTGGCCAGAGAGGTTGGCAAGCAGCTTGGCAGTCTGGCAGGCAGGATTGAGGATTGCACGGTCAACTTAGGTGTGGACTACGCGGCGGGCAAGTCCATTCGTGCGTCTGGTCGTGCTAGCAAGCTCAAGTCGGGGCTGGCTACCATGTGTCGTCGTGCCAAGAGGCTTAAGAGACTTTCAGGTGACCTGGGGCGTAAAACTCTTCGTGTGTTTTCTTCGGGCCCTCTTGCGGGCGGTTCCTACGGGGCCGACATTGTTGGTGTTTCCGACCACGACCTGTTATTGATGAGGAGACAAGCCTTCTCGACTGTGCGGCCTTTTTCTCAGGGCAGAAGTCTCACTGCCTGCTGTATTTTAGCTGACGATCCCACCTGGAGAGCTGCTTGCGCGCCAGTGCTTCGGTGGGGAAAAGAAATATGGCTTGCTCAGACTAAGGTCTTCCCGCACTCCCTGGCCCTCAAGGAGCTTAGAGATTCTTGGAATGCCGTCTGGGGCCTTAGCAAAATCAGTTGGGGTCTTGTCGGGGGTCCTGTTTCCGCTCTTAGGCTTAGCCTGGTCATATTAGGGTGGCATATGGACAATTTCATGACCATCATAGACGACAGAGGGTACCACATTCCCCTCGGAGTGACCTCCCCTGCTCTGCTGTGCATTTTTTGTCGGGAAGGTATGATCAGAGCTCTTGAAAGGGATTTGGGTTGCAAATGGTCGTCTGGAGGCCGCCTCTGCCTGGATGTCCCCCGAGCCGCTCTTGCGTCCAGCAAGATTTCTGCAAGTGAAAAAGGCATGGTGCGAGCTCTGGCGTGTAACGCCATTTGGACGCCAGATCGTGCCATCTCCTGTGGGTATCAAGTCTGTGCTAAGTGCGTCCATTGCGGTGCGCCCGATTCCCTTCACCACCGTCTGTGGGTATGCCCACATGTGTGCGATCAGAGAGCGGAGCTTGCTAAGGATTGGATCATAGCTGCGGCCCTAGACACTGAGGCTGAAGGCTACTCGGACCTCCTATTCTGCTTCGGGGCTCTCGCCCATCCCGCCGATACCCTTCCGAGGCCCTGTCTCGAAAGTAATGTGGTGTTCCGTTGGCATTGTGATCAGCTCGAGGGCCCCGAAGGCTTAGAGGCTCCCCATGAAGGTGCTGTCTGGGGCTCGCTGTTTCTCGATGGGTCTTGCAGGCGGCACATAATTCGTGAACTCAGCCGTGCGTCGTGGGCTATCACGATGCACAACGACCGAGGGGACCTTTTAGGCGAGGTGATGGGGCCTGTGTGGGCTCAATACCCTCAGACCCCTCAGGCTGGAGAATATTTAGCTCGTGGCATGGCTGGTAATATGGCCAAGTACCCTTCCACTCTGTACTCTGATTGCTTGAATGTTGTTAAGCATTCTAAGTTGCCTCCTGTCGAGCGCCTCTCGGGTAAGAGGGTGCACAGTGGCATAATCATGGAAGCCAATGCTCGAGAAGGCACGTGCATTTCTGATATTGTCAAGGTTGCTGCTCACAAAGACATAGATGAAGCTGGCATCGATCAGTTTGAACACTTTTGCCGTAAATGCAATAACGATGCAGATGCTGCGGCCAAAGCAGCGCTTTCGTTTCATGCGACCGATGTTAATGGCAGTGAAGATCTCAGCAAGAGGATCGACATTGCCAAAGCAGTGTGTCGACTGGGGGCCAAGCTTCTTTTAGAGTGGCCCCGTCTTGACCTGTCAGATGCCGAATACATTCCGCCTGCCCCCAAGCCCAGGCTCTCCTGGGACAAGCCTGGACACGACTGGGCCCCCTGGTCTGGTGTGTGGCGTTGTCGTGTGTGCTTGCTAGGTTCCAGGGCCTCTGGTGTCCCTGACCCTGGTATATGCACGGGCAGGAGCAAACTCGACGAAGGTGTGCTTGTGTCGCTGCGCCATCGCGTGTTGGCCTTCTCCTGCAGTGACGGTTCGCACCTTTTTGTTTGCGTGAAATGCCGTTACCACAGCACTGGTGCGCGTGTTGACGGCCTCGGGAAGTTTTGTAATGATCGGCCCTCCAGGCATGCTGAGTATTCTTGGAGAGACCTCTGCCGAGGAATTCATCCGAACCCCAGGAAGCGGGACGTGACGGTGAACACTCACCAGATTTGTGCACTGTTTGGTTCTCAGGCCGAGGAGCCCTCCTCGAGCAGCAGGGCCGAGGGGGCCCCAGCTGTGAGCCATTCTGTGGAGGAGGAGGTGGTCCCTGCTTCCTCGGTCGAGCCTCCCCCCCCCTCGGAGGAGGAGGTCCGTCAGGCCCGAGAGCTCAGCGTCGTCTCTAAGTCCCTCCGCCTTCTTGATGCCGCTCGAGGCGGCAGTGAGGGAAGGAGAGACCTGGATGCTGAGTCGGGTTCTGACTAATCATTCTCTCTGCCACCTATGTGGCTGTACCTCCTTGCCCTAGTGGCTTGGTGGATGCAGCAGCGATTTCCCAGCCGTCGCTGCTGACTGTGTGAGGCTGCGCGGGCGTTGAGCTCAAAAAAAGTTGCGCCCTGGTAGTCCTGAATCGTTCCAAAACGCTCCATGGGAGTCCGCGAAACTCTTGCAAGTGTTTAAACGAAACAAATGTGCGCGGCGCTAAGACAGCCACATGTTGAATTGCAACCCGCCCCCAAATGGTGAAGCTCTTGCAGCTGTTAAAGCGAATGTGCACGGCGCTCAGGCGAGAGCCACATTTTGAACACCACCCGCCCTCAATCTGTGATTTTGTTTGCAGGTGTTTGAAACGAATGTGCGCGGCGCTCAGGCGACAGCCACATGTTGGAAGCGACCCGCGTTCCACTTGCGAGACGATTGCCAGTTTAAATAGTCAGGGAGTCTCAGGCGAAACGCCCAGCCCCGCCCTTCCGACAGGCCACAGTGTGCGACAGGGAGAAGTTATTCATAAGGAAAAGGAAAGGAGGGGGAGGTGGTGGAGAGGGAGGAGGAAGAGGAGGTCGAGGAAGTAGGGAAGGGGAGAAGGAGGAAGGGGATGGAGTGTTATCCGGCAGGGGTCTCCCCAACGCGGCCGTCGGGCCGTCAGCGAAGGGCCTCGTGGCCATGGCTCGATGGTACGCTGGTCTCTCTCCCTGGTGCGTTCGTCCGCCCCCTGCGCGCCCGCCGCCCCCCAGCGGGGCCTGAGCACAGCTGATCGGAGGATCGCGCCGCATCTCCACGTCGTCGACGCATCGCCGATGCGTCGCCGATGCGGCGCGATCCTCCGACCGTTCCCGAAAGGGCCAAGCCCTCGAAGACCGAAGGAGTTGCCGTCTCGTCTTCGGCAGAAGCTGGCGGAAGCCGGCGGAAGTGAAAAGCGCGCTCCCAGGAGATGGCAAGTTTTTGGTGTTCAGGGTTTCTGGAACTCGGCAAGCAAGCGCGTCATGTACTGGACTGGCAGTGGGGGCGCTCAAAACGGTGACACGAAGCACCTGTACATGTGAGCTGATGGCCGCGATCAGCACCACAGATCACGGCCTCGCTCTGACCACCACGCCCCCATGAAGTATTCAACGGATCTCGTGGCCCTGAAGCTGCGCGTCGCCAGCGAGATGGCCAGCAGCCGCTCGCACTGCGAACAGTGCTCTGCCTCGATTCGAGGGGGGCGATCACGGCCGTCGCAGCTACGAGACCTAAGCCTCGGGCAGAGCGCTCGTCACTGCCGCGTGCGCCCAGCTCCGCGACCTCCTGAGCTCGGACCAACTTCGGGCTCCGAGCTGGGAAGACACCCGGCATGTGATCGCGGATGGACTGACCAGTGGCAGCATAGATAGATCTGCCCTGCACGACAAGGCTGGCGGCTCTCGTCAGCGGCCAAACACACCGCGCACAGTCACCCTCGCGTCGGCCGGCAAGCTCACCGCACCGTCAGGGCGCGAGCGCCAGCCGACCTCGGACAGATAATACACATCATCATGCTTGGAGGAACTGCGTTGTGCCCCTGTCGCTTCGGAACCATCGGCCCTGCCTCATCCCATCTCTTTCGTAAGGACTGTCACATGGCACGCGGTGGTTGAGGGGCGCGTTGTAGCGCGGCAGTTCGAGAGAACGCGGCGCTGGGAGCTACGTCGTCGCAGTGGTCGGCATTCGCTGCGGCATGAGCGCGGGCGAGCAGATGCACGCACACGTCGGATATGGCAGTAAGAGAAGGATCAGGGATGAGCACGCACGATGCCGCTGCAATGCTTCTCGTCGGCCGGCGCGCGCGCCGCCCCGCCGGAGCGCGCCGAGCTGCCAGCTGCGTCTCGCGCGCCGCCGGGCCCGCGAGCGGGCGCCCGACGCGCGTCGCCGAGCGCCGGCGGCCACCCGCTGCTGCGCGCGCGCGCGCCAGCACGCCTCCGAGCAAGCCGGCGGAGCCCCGAGGACCACCGCCTCGCCGCTCGCGTTCCACGCCCTCGTCTCCTCTTGTCACCCGCGGAGGAAGCGGCGCCATCAGAAGACGCGACACTTACCGCGACGCGCGCAGGTCGAGCCGCGGCACGCGCTCGATCTCCGACGCCCCCTCCGGGCACGTGGGCAGGAGTCGGTGGCCCAACGGGGCGGCTGGTCATAGCCCGCCCGCCCGGCGCGCTTCCGACGGCGCTTCCGCCGAGCAGATCGCGAGGTCGTCGCTTGGAACGCCGGGCGCAGCAGCTCAGCGTGGCAAGGCGCGTTGTTTCTACTTCGTCTGTTTCTCAAGGCCACCCGCCCGCCCGCGCCCTGTCTCCCCAATTAGTGCTTCGCGCGCCCCGCCTAGCTCTTAACCGGAAGAGGCCCGCTCTCGACCCGCCGACCAAAAAAAATCTCAAGGCCACGCTCCGGCTCGAGAGCTTCCCCGTTCCCGCTCGCGCCCGCCGTCTCCGCGCAGACGCCGCGCGGCTGCCGCGTCTCGCTCTCGGCCGATGCCCGCCAGCAAGGTGCCCGCGCGTGCGCCGAGCCCGCCCAGCGCCCCGCTGCCTCCCGAAGTGCCGGCCACGGCGCTCGCGGAGAACGCTCAGCGGCTCGCCGAGAGCGACGAGGAGATTGTGCAGTTCGCGCGCCAGTGGCACATCGCCGACCCGCCCTCGCAACAGGTGCTCCGCCGCATCCCCTTCAGCACCAGCATCAAGGATCAGGAGCTTCGCGCAGGATTCACGTTCGAAGCGCGCAGATCCATGGGCTGGAGAAACGACGCGGGGCCGACGCATGCGAACGCCCCTCTGAGCATCGCGCCCGCGATGTTCACGACGAAGCTCTACCATCTCTGGATTTCGTGGGGGCCTCAGCAGCGCGGCGAAAGCAGGCGTTGCTGGACGCTCGCAGACGCGGGGTCGTGGCCCGAATTCGGTCAGGATCCGCTGGCCGCGCGCGACGAAGCATGGCTCGGCGCGCCTTCGTCCAAGAGCAGGCCGCCCAGCTACAAACGGCCCGACGCTGTCGCCGCGTGAGTCGCGCCCCCCATCACCTCCAGGCGAGCGCGCGCCGCGCGCCCCCCTGCCACCTCTCTCCAGAGGATCAGCCCCAGCCATCTTCTCGCGAAGCTGAATGCGACGAGGCCAGCACGGCTCACGGCTCGGGCTGGAGACCGGCGCCGCCTCGCCCGTCGACCCCGCGCCCGCTCTGGACGAGGACGGGGACCACGGCGCCCGTCGGCCCCCGCGGGTGCGCCGCGGCGCCGGACGACGCCGCCGACCTTCCCAAGAAGAAGAAGAAGAAGATCAGAGCGTGAATTACCTACCCCGCTTTCGCTTCCAGGAAAAACCAAGTCATACCACGCGCCTCCTTGTCAAGCGGCCTGACCAGTACAGGCCGTAGTTTGGCATCGCTTGGTATCTCTTGGAAGCGAGGGTGGTCAAAAGCGAGGTAGGTTTGTTTTCCCCCTACAAGAAGAAGACAAAGACCCACAGGGATGGGGAGAAAAGGTCAAGCGCTGGCGCGGCCCTCTGCGCGGCCAGCGCCGACGAGCTATCGGCGGCTGCCCTCGCCCGGGGACAGCGCCGAGCCCGGCGCGTCCGGCGAGGAGTGTCGCCCACGGCGGCCGCGATCGGAGCGGGGCCCCTTCGGATCGCGACCGCGGTGGAGCTTCGAGGCGATAGTGCCAAAAAGAGCGCGCACATCCCTCAAGGTCCATTTCCATCCACCGCCTTCTCTCCCACCTGTCGCCCACGGCGGTCGCGATCGGAGCGGCCCCCTCGGATCGCGACCGCGGTGGAGCTTCGAGGCGATAGTGCCAAAAAGAGCGTGCACATCCCTCAAGGTCCATTTCCATCCACCACCTTCTCTCCCACCTACCATGCAACGGCACTATACCTCCACCTCGCCACTCACGTGACCCAGGGGCCATCACCTTGCCCAAGTCTCTGGACATGCCTTCAGACATCACGTCTGTGACCCGAGGTCGCCAACATCACGCGCAATGTGGCGCGAGGAAACTCACGCGATCATCGGACACGCTCGTGAGCTCATCCAGCGTCGCTCTGAAGGGCACAAGCGAGCTACCCGCTACAGAGGGCGAGTCCGCGCCCCGTCGCGTCGCGCGCCCGTCAAATCAAACAGCGACGGCGCTTTCGCTGCAGAATCTAGAATGTGCTTGTAGTTGGACAGTTATGGTTCCCTTTTTCGTTTGGTTTCTCTTATCCGCCGGAGCTGTTCGATCGCCCGCGCAATCCCAACTCAAATAGGAGGGGTCGCCGCCGTTTGGCCCGAGCGTCGACGCATATCTATACACTGCATGACGAGTAAAAGTCAGGAGGGAAAGAACACACACACACACAGACACAATGAATCGTTGACCCCCAAGAGAATGTGGGTAATTATGCGAAGTGGGGGGTAGACGAACACCTAGAAAATTATCGGAAATATAGGGTATCCTGGGATTTGTGTGTGTGTGTCCCTGGGCCTTAAACCGCAGTATGCATCTGATTGCCGCCACGCGTTCTCTCGCACAGCTTCCAATCCCCGCAATTCGAGCCCTTTCTTTTCCTCCCTCGTCCATCGCGACGCCGCTTCGGCTTGCCAGCGCGGTCAGCGTCAGCGCACGGAAGCAACCGCCGCGCGGCGCAATGGCGGACGACGATGCGGGGGACAAGGCTCGACCAGCGACAGGGGTATCAAGACTGCGTGGGGCGACCATCAGCTACCAGGAAGTTGGATACATATTGTTTGTTTGGTTTTGGCGGGAGTTGGAATGACGTGTGGACTTGGTTTGGCCATGCGCACTGATTGTTCACATGTGGATCCAGCAAGTGGTTCCTGCATGCTCCGTATGTGGATCCAGCCTTGTGTGTCTCCAGTTTCCCATGCGGTAGCAGTGCGTTGCCACGTGAATTCAGCCACGTGTGCTTGCCGTGCGTGCTGCCATGTGAACCCAGCCACGCGGGTTACCCAGCCATGGTAGCAGTGGGTCGGTTGCCCACACGATTCTCCGGTTTGGGCTCTCTGGGGCGTCCCCTCAGGAAGCCGCTTGAGCCGCTTCTCGGCGGCAGCGTGAGGGCCCATTAAGGATGATATGCCGATATACGCCCAGCCGGAGGACTACCTGAGCCCGGTTCTGCTTGGTGCTTTCCAGGAGGGGCCTCGCCTGCGGCGCGCGTCGCCCTCGTCGGAGGGCGGCGGAGGTAAAATGGGGGATGGGTCCGCCGGAGGAAGGTCCGTGGAGGGCGGCCGAAATCCACGGAGGAACGTCAGCGATACGCGGCCGAAAACGAAGCGAGACGTCAGCAGGTCTGGTTGCCAGAGTCGGCAGTTGAGCACCACCTTCAGCGCGGAGCGCCACCACCCCCCGCTCCCACCACGGACAATACGCCAAAATGCTGACTGGGGGCGAGGAGCGCCGAGGCCCGATGCAGATTGCAGTGGGGCAAGAATGGAGAACAGAGCACGAACACAATCAACAAAACAATACGTAGCACCTCGCAGTTGCGGATAAGAGTGAGGGGGCGGGCGCGGGGTGGGTTGCGGGGGTCGCGGGCGGATCGCACGGTGGGTCGCGGGGTGGGTCGCGGGCGGGTCGCGGGCGGGTCGCGAGGCGGGTCGCGGGTGGGTCGCACGGGGGTCGCGGGCCAGGACGACGACAGTATTAACAACAACAACAACAACAACAACAACAACAACAACAACAACAACGACAACGACAGCGACAACGACAACGACAACAGCAACAACAACAACAACAACAACGACAGCGACAGCGACAACGACAACGACAACAGCAACAACAACAACAACAACGACAACAACGACAACAACAACAACAACAACAACAGCAACAGCAACAGCAACAGCAACAACAACAGCAGCAGCAGCAACAGCAACAACAATGCAACCACAGGCCGCACTGCGGAACCCCACGTCAGCCACACGCCCAGGGACAGTCAATGACCGTTCGGCCCCCTCTCTCTGATCAGTGAAAATGTGCACATGTGCGCACCCCCTAGACAGTGGGCCCTTGCATTGTGAATGTGTGACGCATGGCCCGCCACCTGCTGCACCGCTACCTCAGTGGCTGGTTAGTTGTGGGATCAGTCCCCCCTCCGCACCCGCCTGCGCAAGCTCCAGGAGCAGCACTGCCCGCCCCCTCCTGCAGCAAGCTCCAGTCACTTCAGCACTACCCGCCCACTCCATCCCCGCTGCATTTTGCCGCCTGGGGTCCAGCCACCTCTTGGCTCCCCGATGGGCCGGGACGTCGTCGACATGGCCATTCGTTCTGTGTCTCAGTACTCTGCTTCTCCACCCCGTGCACAGCAGCCCTTGCCCCAGCCCCTGGGTGTGGCCGTGACGCCGCCCCGCGCTCGCTGCCAGGGGTGCAGCATTGGCTGGCCGCCGTGGCCGCTCCACGGCGACTCACCTCGCCATGTGAGTGCCTTCCCCTCCCTCCCTCTTTCCTCGCGGCGGCTATCGCCTGTTTTCCCCTCCTGCCGCCGGTTAAGTTGTGCCTTCCGTTGTTCGGACCGCCCAAGCGCGCGTGCGGAGTGCCTTTTGCCGGGCTGCGGCGTACAAGTGTGACATGTTGGTGTCTATGTGGAAATGTGGCGTAATCTGGCGGATGCAGCGTACGTTGTGCAAGGTGCGTGATGCAACTTACGCGCCGCAAGCTACACGCAACGCGTGCTATGTACTAGATGTAGCATCCCGCAGTTGTTGATAAGAGTGAACGGGCGGGCGCGAGGTGGGTCGCGGGTTGGTCGTGGGGTGGGCCGCGGGTGGATCGCGGGGTGGTCACGGGTGGATCGCGAGACGGTCGCGGCTGGGTCGCGGGTGGGTCGCGGGTGGGTCCACGGCGGTTCGTGAGAGGGCCCAGGGCCGTGTCGCGGGGTGGACGACGAGGACAACAATAAACACCAACAACAACAATCATTTTAAGACTGTTCGTCCTTATCTGCTCGAGTGTCATGCAACGTGTATTTCCCAAACCCTCGATGCCCGCCCTCTTCGTCTTCGATCGAACCATTTTTGGGGGGTATACCGTTCTTCCCTGCAGGCCGGGCCCCAGCAAGCGGCGGGGCGGCCGCGGACCGTCGGCCTGGCCAGCGGCAGCGCTGATCGGCGGGGCGGCCGCGGACCGTCGACCCGACCCCAAGACGGACGGACAGGGGACCGACCACGACGACGACGACGACGACGACGACGTCGACGTCGACGAAAACGGCGACAACGACGACGACGACGACGGCGACGACGACGACGAGCGAAAGCGAGAGCGAGAGAGAACGACAGCAGGGCCACGAAGGACACGAAGTAGGCCACGAAGGGCGACAGCGGGGACACGAAGGGAATGCGTATGGGGCCACGAAGAGCGCGAACGAGCAGGGGCCACGAAGGGCAGATAATGCGGGGCCACAGAAGGCAACGATGGGGCCACTGTGGGCAGCAACGGGGCCATGTAGGACAGTGAGGGGGCCACAAACGGCGACAGCGGGGCCACGAAGGGCATGCATGTGGGGCCACAACGGGCGCGAACGAGCGGGGGCCACGAAGGGCATACGTATGTTGGGCCGCGGAGGGCAAGGACGGGGCCACTGAGGGCAGCAACGGGGCCACGAAGGGCAGCGAGGGGGCCACGAAAGGGCGACAGCGGGGCCACGAAGGGCATGCATATGGGGCCACCCTGGGCGCGAACGAGCGGGGGCCACGAAGGGTATACATATATGGGGTTTCGAAGGGCATCGAAGGGGCCACGAAGGGCTGCAACGGGGCCACGAAGGGGAGCGAGGGGGCCACGAAGGGCTGCAACGAGGCCACGCAGGGCTGCAACGGGGCCACGAAGGGCAGCGAGGGGGCCACGAAGGGCTGCCACGAAGGGCAGCGAGATCCGGATTCCTAGGTAATCCGTGAGGGAGTCCTAAGCGTGAGCGCGACTCCTGGGCGCGTGGGTGTCGGGAGCGCGGCGCTTGAGTAAATTGCAAGAAGATCCAACGCAAGGGCGCCATTCGTCAGTAAACTGCAAGCAAGTCTCCAGCGAGAGCGCGACTCCAGAGCGCCGGGAGAGCGATTCTTGTATAAATTGTAAGGAAGTCCCAAACGAGAGCGCGATTCTTCAATAAAATGCGAGGAAGTCTCAGGCGGGAGCGGGGGTCCTGGCTAAATTGCAAGGAGGTCTCAGGCGGGAGCCGTTGTTGTTGTAACCCGTGGGCCACGGGCGCAGTTTGAGCATCAAGATTTTGCCTGACAAAAAACAGGGTGCGAGCGTCGAGGGGCACACTTTGATTTGGAAAAAACCATATGCACCGGAGAGGGGGATCAACAATAATTATTCTCTTGCACAGCTGTGCTCTAGAGCTCGGACATCTTTATTTTCGTCGTTCGTCGTGTCGTTCGTCCCCCTCGCCCCCCCCCTGTCCACGCTTCCCATGGTAGCCCCCCTGGGCCACGGAACCTTTTATTTTTGTTGTTCGTCGTGTCGTTCGTCCGCCTCGCCCCCCCCCCGTCCCCCTTGCCCCCCCCCTGTCCACGCTTCCCAGGGTACCCCTCGCCCCCCCCCCCTCCCCTGTCCACGCTTTCCCAGGGTAGCCCCCCGGGCCACGGAACCATTATTTTCGTCGTTCGTCGTGTCGTTCGTCCCCCCCGCCCCCCGTCCGCCCCCTCGCCCCCCCCTGGTCCACGCTTTCCCAGGGTAACCCTCGCGCCTCGCACCCCCCCCCCTGTCCCGCTTACCCAGGGTAGCCCCCCTGGGCCACGGAACCCTTTATTTTCGTCGTTCGTCGTGTCGTTCGTCCCCCTCGCCCCCCCCCTGTCCACGCTTCCCAGGGTAGCCCCCCTGGGCCACGGAACCCTTTATTTTCGTCGTTCGTCGTGTCGTTCGTCCCTCTCGCCCCCCCCGTCCCCCTCGCCCCCCCCCCTGTCCACGCTTCCCAGGGTACCCCTCGCCCCCCCCCCTGTCCACGCTTCCCAGGGTAGCCCCCCTGGGCCACGGAACCCTTTATTTTCGTCGTTCGTCGTGTCGTTCGTCCTCCTCGCCCCCCCCCCTGTCCACGCTTCCCAGGGTAGCCCCCCTGGGCCACGGAACCCTTTTATTCTAT
>CAUYUJ010011880.1:31604-154104 GCA_963575745.1 Prorocentrum cordatum
CTGCCCCCCCCCCCGCCCAGGCTTCCCAGGGCAGCCCCCTCTGAGCCTCGGACACCTTTGTGCAAGAGCCAGGGCACGCGTGCCACTTGTTTTCGTGTCGTGTCGTGTGTCGTTCGTCCCCCTCGCCCCCCCCCCCCCCTGCCCCCCTTCCCAGGGTAGCCCCCCTGGGCCACTTTTATTTCCGTGTCGTGTCGTGTCGTTCGTCCCCCTGCCCCCCCCCTCTGCCCCCCCCCGCCCAGGCTTCCCAGGGCAGCCCCCCTGAGCCTCGGACACCTTTGTGCAAGAGCCAGGGCACGCGTGCCACTTGTTGTTCAAAAGTGAGGGTTTAATCAGTTTACCCTCATGCGCGATGCTTCCTCGAAGCATGCGACCATCATGATAATCATCCTCATCATGGGGGACTATTGTTCTATAGCGTGGTCCGTTGATCCCATTCCCAGATCTCCCTCCCAATGGGGTCTTGCAAACACCTCCTCCGAGGAATTTCAACCTATCCCGCCTCGAGAACGCATGCCCGCGCCTTGCTGCGCCGACGCGAGACCGACAGTGGAGCCCCAGCCAAGGGTAAAGCACAAGGAAATATCGAGCGACAGGATTGCCTTGGTGGAGATGGGGGCTGTCGGCGGCGACACAAGGACTTGGCCCTGAATAGGAAGAGAGGAAGTCTCGAGCAGGGACGTTGCTGTTGCTGGGAGCGGCGCCAATGCTGAAGAGAGTAGGACGCTAGTCCAGCGCAAAACAAAACGAAATCTCGAGCGGGAACGCTGGTTCTGTTGGGACAGCGGTTGTCGGCGGCGAAAAGGAACACCGCCTTGAGTAAGAAGGGAGGAAGTCTCGAGCGGGAGCCGTGGTTTTGTCGGGACGGGGGCTGTCGGCGGCGAGGAACAGAACTGTCCTGAGGAAAAGGGGAGGAAGCATCGAGCGGGAGCGTTGCTCTTGTTGGGAGCGGCGCCATTTCAAAACAGAGCAGCCAGCGCAAAACGGGAGGAAGTCTCGGGCGGGAGCGCTTGTTTTGTCGGGACGGCGGTTTTCGGCGGCGAGGAGGAGCACCGCGGGTAGAAAAGGAAGGAAGTCTCGAGCAGGAGCGTTGTTGTTGCTGGGGGCGGCGCTGATGAGAGAAAGAGTAGCGCGCCAGCCTAAACGGGAAGAAGTCTCGAGCGGTAGCGCTGGTTTTGTTGGGACGGAGGCTTTCGGCGGCGAGCAAGAGCACCAATCCTGAGTTAAAAAAGGAGGAAGTCTCGAGCGGGAGCGTTGTTGCTGTTGGGGGCCAGTTTGGGCGCCACCCAAACCGTTCGAGCGTGAGCCACATTTTCAATGAAAATGTAGCTATTGCCGAGGCGAGAGCGTCAAAGCGCCTGTGGGGGTCCAACAATAAGAACTGTTTAGTAATTAACATCAAACAACAACGACAACAACAGCAGCAACAACAACAACAACACCACCAGCAGCAGCAACAACAACAATCAGTTTAAGACTGTTCGCTCTTATCTGTTCGAGTGCCGTGCAACGCGTATTTCCCAAACCCTCGATACCCGCCCGCTTCGTCTTCGATCGTATCCTTTTGGGGGTGAAAATTGTTCTTTCCTGCAGACCGGGCCCCGGCAAGCGGCGGGGCCGCCGCGGACGGTCGGCCTGGCCAGCGGCAGCGCTGACCGTCGGCACCCCGACCCCAAGAAAGACGGACGGACCGACGACGACGACGACAACGACGACGACGAGCGGAAGAGAAAGCGAGAGCGAGAGCGACAGCGGGGCCACGAAAGGCAGTCATGGGGCCACGAAGGGCAGCAAGGGGGCCACGAAAGGCGACAGCGGGTCCACGAAGTGAATGCGTATGGGGTCACGATGGGCGCGAACGAGCGGGGGCCACGAAGGGCAAATAATGCGGGGCCACAGAGGGCAACGACGGGGCCACCGAGGGTAGCGACGGGGCCACGTAGGACAGTGAGGGGGCCACAAACGGCGACAGCGGGGCAACGAAGGGCATGCATGTGGGGCCACAACGGGCGCGAACGAGCGGGGGCCACGAAGGGCATACGCATGTTGGGCCGCAAAGAGTGAGGACGGGGCCACCGAGGGCAGCAACGGGGCCACGTAGGGCAGTGAGGGGGCCACGAAGGGCGACAGCGGGGCCACGAAGAGCATGCGCATGGGGCCACGACGGGCGCGAGCGAGCGGAGGCCACGAAGGGCATACATCTATGGGGCCACGAAGGGCAGCGAGGAGGGCCACGAAGGGCTGCAACGGGGCCACGGAAGGCAGCGAGGGGGCCACTGAGAATACCAACGGGGCCACGAAGGGCAGTGAGGGGGCCACGAAGGGCTGCAGCGAGGCCACGAAGGGCAGCGAGGGGGCCACGAAGGGCTGCAACGGGGCCACGAAACAAAGCGAGGGGGCCACGAAGGGTTGCAACGGGGCCACGAAGGGCAGCGAGATTCTGATTCCTAAGTAAGTTGCGAGAGAGTCCTAGGCGTGAGCGCGACTCCTGGGTGCCCGAGTGTTGGGAACACGGCGCTGGCGTAAAATGTGGGGAATTGCAACGCAAGGCTGCGATTCTTAAATAAGTTGCAAGCAAGTCTCTAACGAAAGCGCGACTCCACAGCACCGAGAGAGCGATTCTTGCATAAATTGCAAAGAAATCCTAAGCGAGAGCACGATTCATGAGTAAAATGCGAGGAAGTCTCAGGCGGGAGCGGGGGCCCTGGCTAAAGTATGAAGAAGTCTCAGGCGGGAGCCGTTGTTGTTGTAACCCGGGGGCCAGGGGCGCAGTTTGACCATTGTTGTTTCTTTGGTAAACAACAGGGTGCGAGCCCCGGGGGGAGCACTTCAATTGAAACAAACACAATGTGTCACGAGGTCACCCCCAAGAGGGGATGGGCGGAGTCAAGGGGTCTGCCAGCGTGCGGTGGTCTCGGGATGCCCCTCTTCTTCAGCACCGTCATGGCCATCCCAGCTCCTACAGTGGGGACCCATGCCAAGAATCACCCTGCTTGCCTCCAGGGTGCCCTTGGTTTCTTGGGTTTCGATGGTTCTGCTGCGGAAAGCGTGACGTTCCCACACCAAAAATCCGTGGACGTCCTGGGGTCTCAGCGTTGGGTTTCTTTTGGAAGGTTTCTTGTGGTCGGGCCCCTACTGTACTGGGACAGGGCAAGGTGGCGCTCCCAGCCTGCCCACCACCCCCCCC
This sequence comes from Prorocentrum cordatum, assembly GCA_963575745.1. Classification (NCBI taxonomy): domain Eukaryota; class Dinophyceae; order Prorocentrales; family Prorocentraceae; genus Prorocentrum; species Prorocentrum cordatum. The sequence goes on from CAUYUJ010011880.1 coordinate 34,789, forward strand.
TTGCGAAGAGCCCAGGGGAAGCGGCACCCGTCCCTCGCCCGCGGGGCCAAGGAGACCTCTGCGGTGGGCGTAGGGAGGGGTTCCTTGCCTGGCAGTGCCAAGCGGGGATCGCCGGCTCACCCTGAGGATCGAGGACCGAGGCGACTTCCTGTTCGATTCCGATATTTCTGGAAGGTGCTGGGCGGTTCTGGGGGGTCGATGGGGGTACAGTGGAGGCCAATGCAAAGAAACATCCTGCTTGCCTCCAGGGTGCCCTAGGATTCTTGGGTTTCGATAGTTTTGCCATGGAAACCGTGACGCTCCCACACCAAAAATCCATGAACGTCCTGGGGTCTCAGCGTAGGGTTTCTTGTGGAAGGTTTCTTGTGGTCGGGCTCCTACTATATGTTCGGAAGGTGCTGGGCGATTCTGGGGGGTCGATGGGCGATGGGGGTCTGTTTCTTCGAGGATGTGGTGACCCACCTTTTTTATAGCATTGCCTGATAAGTTCCCAGATATTCTTCGATACTGTTCCTGAGTGACTGTACGAGTTGCTTCGCGGTGGCCGCCGAAAACCATGAGTTCCGCAGGAGTTGGGTGGCGGGGTTTCGCCAGAGTTTCGGGACGGTGGCTCCGACATCCCGAGCAGCAGCTCGTGGCTTAATTGGTGGCCGCCGAAGGAGAGGCAGTTCCAGACCGCACAGGAGAACGCAGTACAGGGGGTCGTGAGCAGACGAACATACACACACACACACACACACACACACACCGTTCTGCCGCATCTAGTCTGGTTTGCGCCCTCCGCAGGGTCCTAGTTCGAGTCAACGTGTCTGCCCATGCCGCCAGGCCGAGGAGCGCAAGTGCCTCTACACCTCGCCGCTCGCGCAGCCGCTCATCACGGACAAGCTGCTGGACAGGGCGCTGAAGCTGCTCAAGAAGGCGGTGGCGGAGAAGGGGGCCACCCGTCGCGGAGTGCCAGAAGTCACGAAGGCCATACGGAAGGGCCAGAAGGGCATCTGCTTCCTCGCAGGCGACATCTACCCCATGGACGTGTTCGCCCATGTGCCGATCGTCTGCGAGGAGAAAGGGATCAAGTACTGCTACGTCTCGTCTCGGCACGTTCTCGGCGGCGCCTGCCAGACTCGCCGCCCCATCAGCATCATCATGGTCATGGAGCCCAAGGCCGACGCCACGTTCTCGAAGACATTCGAGCAGGTGGCCGCCGGAGTTGCCGCGATCCACCCGTACATGTAGGAATGCCAGCGCGCTCGTTTCGAGCGCGCCCGTTTCGAGCCGCTCGTTTCAAAAAGGTACTCGCCGTGTGTTGCCCCAGGCAGGTTCGCGCTGTGTCGACGTGGCGGCAAATGCCCAGCGCGGGCGCTCCAGACCGAACGCCGCCAGTGGCCCGGAATCGGCCGGCGTCGACGGGTCCTGCGGAAGCGGAGCGGTGCGACCGCTCGAGGCGGACCGGCTCGAGACGGGCCAGAAGCCGAGGCTCAAGTCGTCACGTCATGAATATGCCATGGCATATGGGCAATATTTTGATCTACGCGAAATAATGACGAAGGGTTTTTTTGATTAGTTTTGTCTGTAGCGAGTTCCTTTTTGTTATGGTCTTAGTTGGGCCTGAATCAAGCAAAACGAGCCTTGAGAGGTGGTTGTTGGAAGGGCTTTGGGTCATGCGAAACCGCCTCAGTAGGACCTTATCAGGCATATGGCGTCCATCCCGAGGGTCGACGGTGATTCGGGTCGCTGATGGCTCAACTACCTGCGCGCTTCCGCGGCTCGCGCCAGAGGTCCGACGATGCGCCAATCTTGGCCCGTGCACTTCGGGATCTGCGCGCTGAGTTGTGCGAGGCAGCTGGATGCGTCCGCAGGCACGATCCCCGCAAGTCGCTTGGAGAAGAGGCGTGAAGCCGTCAAAAGCCCCTCGGGGCTGGGGAGGCGAGGCGAGGCCATGGGGCGGAGAAGCACTTCGGGCGGGGCCGACAGGGAGGGTTGCCGCATGGGCCCCTCTTCCGAGGCCCCCTCCCCTCCTCTCCGAGGCCCCCTCGCTCTGCATCCGCCGCCCTCCCCCTTGCGGAGGCCCCCTCCCCTCCTCTTGGGCTCCCCCTCTTGGGCGTCCCGCCTCGCCCTTCGTCCTCCTCCTCATCCTCCGCCCCCCCTCCGCCGCCTCCTCCTCCTCCCTCCTTTTCCCCTTCCTCATCATTCCTCCTCGTCCCCCCCCCCCCATCCCATCCCCTCGTCATTCCGCCGCCTTCCTCCCTCCTCCCTCCTCCCTCCTCCCTCGTCGTTCCTCCGCCTGCCTCCGCCTCCCTCCTCCCTCCTCCCTCCTCCCTCCTCCTCCTCCCCCCTCGCCGCTCCCCTCCTCCTTCGTCCCCCTCTCTCATGGACAGCTCCTCCCTGCCGCAACTCCAGGCCTGCCGTCGGGGCGGAGCGGAAGTGCCGCCTGCGAGCTGTTCACCGCTCGCGAGGTCGAGGCCCGAAGTTCCCCGCGGGTTCCGCGGGTGGAGGGCGGGGTCGTTCTCAAAGGGGGCTTTCTCGCCTCGGCACCGCGCACGCTCGTCGCACGCGCTTCGACCCGCAGCTGCACGAGTGGAGGGCGGGCCGTTGGCGAAGTGGGGCTCTCGCCTTGGTCCCGCACGCGCCCGTGGTAGAGCAAGTCAGCGGCGCGAGTGGGGGGGCAGCCCCTCTCTCTCGAGGTGGACTGCTTGCGTGCGGCAAGATCCGAACCGCGACAGGAAGTTGTGCAACAGCTGAGCGGACGAAGAGGGATTCATCTTCAAGATGGGGCTCTGTCCTGAGTCGTCTTGTATACTGCATGGCCGGAAGCCTACGACTGTGCAGCCGCACCTCGGATGGAGGGCGGTTCTTTCTCGGAGCGGGGTGGTCTGTGGACATCTTCTTCGATTACAGGTTTGCATGTGATCGCGATCTTCGGGCACCAGAGCGCAGTTCACGCCTGAATTGCTGGCACATCGGGCCATGTCCCTCAATGGGGCGCTTGGCTCAGCGAAGCGAACATGCTTGTAAGGCCGTGTGAAGCGGGGATGTATCGCCGAATCGTGAATCCATCCTGGGCTTGCTCTTGTCCTTCTCCTCTCCTCGTCCGTTCTCATCTCGTGTTCGCGTTGCTGCCGCCGCCGTCGATGTCATGATGGTTCTGTGGCGCAGTCAGGTGCCACTCCTCGTCGTCCTCCCGCTCCTACGCCTCCCCCCGTGGCGAGCTGACTTGGGCGCTGGCCCCTGCCACGCGCCTGTCGCCCACAGCCTTGTACTCTGCCCAGTGGCGGACACTGGGCACCTGTGCTCAACGACTCTGCTCTCTCTCCGCCTCAGCCGCCGGGCTTCGCATGGCTGGCAAGAGTGTTGGATCGAGCGGTCGAGCAGGTGTGCGCTCTCCGAAGCGCCCCCAACGAGGACGGACGTGGTTCGCCTCACCGCGCTCGCCGCCTCCGTGTGCGCCCGCAGGCGCCTCGGCCCACGAGCAGAGTCCGCGCCGCCAGGGTGCCTCCGCAGCGCGGCCCAATGGCGGACGAGGACGCCGGCGACAAGGCTCCGCGGTTGACGCAGGGGCGACGAGAAGGGTCGAGGCCGACAGGGCGGACGCTGGCGCGCGATCTGCCCGCGCGAGGTGGCGCGCCAGCGCCCTCGCTGCCACGCGGTATGCCGCACAAGAAGCCACCGCGTGAGCTCGCCGTGTCCTCTCGCGCAAGACGACTTCCGCGTTGTCAGCCAGACGTGCGCGACCGAAAATTTAGCTGCTCCTCAGCGGCAGAGGGGGGATGGAGGGCCAAAGCAACGCACGGATGGCGATGTGTGCTTTGATCCCGCGTCGACGGCTCTTGAAGTTGTCGGAGCATCGCCCGGGGCGGGTGAAAAGCAAGCGCCATGCCGATCCGATCGATCCGATTCGATATCGGCTAAAGCTGGCTCGGTCCGTTTTGAGTCCGATATTCCGGCGGCCCGATGCATCCCGATGTTCGAATGGCTTCGTTGTGCAGTTTTGCCCAGCCGATCCGATTCGATTCCGACCCCGGTGCAGCTGCGGCCCGATCCGCCGCACGGTCGGGTCTGAGCCGATTCCCCTTTTCGATGTTGCGTGATCGTCCCTGTGCATTCACGCGGTGGCGTTCGGGCGTTGTTGTCGGCGGCTGGGGCGAGTTCGAGTTTGAGGGGTCATCTGCTGCGTGCAGCTGGAAGTGGCCTTGCACCGCATGGCCACTTCCTTGATAGAACGGGGGCTCTGGCGCCAGGAGGCGGCGAGCTCCTTGGAGCAGAAGGGGTTTTGGACAAGAGGCCAGCCTGTGGTTGAGCAGGTCCGCGCTCGGACAATCGCCAGCCCACGATCCTTGCAAAGACTTGCCAGAGCCGACAGCGTGTCTCGTGGCCGTTCCCGATGCGCGTGCGGGAAGCGCTGGGACGCGCCTAGACAACGGTTCCGAGCTCGTGCTTGAGGCTTTCTTGGGACCGTCTCGGAGCCCACTTGTGGCTCTTAGTGATCCATTTGTGGGCATTTCGAAGACCGCAAGTGGCTCGACCTTGGACCGAAGGGTGTCGAACAGCATTGGAACGCTCGGGGAGCATGTGCTTCACCTCTCGAGGGCCTCCTGCAGAGAGCGTCCAGGGGGTGTCTTGGGGCCTCTTGGAGGCCTCTTGGGGCTCAGTTGTCGCTTCTGAGGGCCCCCGGGTGCGGTTTGAGGCGATCTTGCGCCCTCTTGGCGGCCTGGGTAGCCTGCCTGGGTCGTCTCGGAAGTCGCCTCGGGCATCCAGGGTGCACTGGAGAGCGCCAGGGCGGCGTCGGGGCGACCGGGCGTCCTCGAGAGGGGTGGGGGGGCCATGGACTCGGAAGGGTGCTAGGAGAGGGGGGGGGTCGCAAAGACGTTCATACACTGCTCATTTCTAAATATTGGAAAGTTCTTTGTTTTTGGGGGGCCGAGATCCTTTCGTTTCTAATTGTTCTATCCTGGGCCTCTTCCTGGCCACTAAGGGGCCAGGAACTTAGAAATGAGCACGACTAGAAATGAACGACGTGTAATCCATCCCAGACAGCATCTGGCACCCGGTAACCGCGCCTCCACGCGCCTGTGGGGCCACGGTGGCGGACACCCCTTGTCTACCCATACCGCCAGGCCGAGGAGCGCAAGTGCCTCTACACCTCGCCGCTCGCGCAGCCGCTCATCACGGACAAGCTGCTGGACAGGGCGCTGAAGCTGCTCAAGAAGGCGGTGGCGGAGAAGGGGGCCACCCGTCGCGGAGTGCCAGAAGTCACGAAGGCCATACGGAAGGGCCAGAAAGGCGTCTGCTTCCTCGCAGGCGACATCTACCCCATGGACGTGTTCGCCCATGTGCCGATCGTCTGCGAGGAGAAAGGGATCAAGTACTGCTACGTCTCGTCTCGGCACGTTCTCGGCGGCGCCTGCCAGACTCGCCGCCCCATCAGCATCATCATGGTCATGGAGCCCAAGGCCGACGCCACGTTCTCGAAGACATTCGAGCAGGTGGCCGCCGGAGTTGCCGCGATCCACCCGTACATGTAGGGGGCGTTATACGCACTTACAGTGCCAGAGTTATTTCTTCTTATCGCCGCTCACCTGCGCAAGGAGTTAAAAAGTTGCGATGTTGATGCCAAGCTGAAGCATGTTAACATGAGCCGGCTGACGAGCAAGTGCATCACCACAGCCTTATACTGGTACGCTCCCAAGTAAGTGTTGCCAGCGGGAGCGCAAAATGGCTCTAACGAGCCAGGACATGTCTATGAGCCAGCTCTCCCCCTTGGCACTTGGAGGTGCATTGCGGGCTTCGGCAGGACAGGGGCAGCAAATAGGGGTTTGAAAGGTGAGCCAGCCCTGTCGGGTGCCAGGCGAGAGAACACCCTCCCAGACAAGTCGATTGATAAAATCTACACTGGTTCACACGACATCATTCGAGTGAACCGGTGCAGTCCCCAGTCGGTTTCGCTAATCGACGTGCGCTTTGTTGTATACATTCACTTGGTTTTGGACGTCGACTAGCTATCCCGCCCGCGGCTGGTTCACTCGGAATGCGGTGCCGTGTGCACATGGAGTATCCCTGGAACATTGCGTTTTACTACAGGGCTCCCTGTCAATCATTAAAAGACGTTCCGACACTTTAAGTACATCTCCGAAATCGCATGCGGAACTCGTCGTTTTACTTACCCAGCTCCCCGCGCTCTCTCCCCTCCTCCCCACGCCTCCTCCTCCTCCTCCCTGCCTCCTATCCTCCTACACATGGCTCCTCCTCCTCCTCCTCCTCCTCCTCCTCCTCCTCCTCCTCCTCCTCCTCCTGGCCCCCTCATCCTCCTCCCCGCCGCCTATCCTCCTTCCCCCGGCATCCTGTCCTCTCCCTCCCGCCTTTGCATCATCACCCTCGCCTCCTGTTTCGGCTGTGGGTGCACTGCCTTCCGCTGCTGCTGCCGCCGCTGCTGCTGCCGCGTGCCTCCCTCTCGTCCTTGGGCCGCATGAGAGAGGGCCGCGGCATCGAACGCACGGCGCCCGTCCCGGCAGTCGCGCTCGTCCCAGCGTGAGCGCTCCTCGGGGAAGGCACATCGCACCAGGGAGGACGAGGAAAAGGACGATCAGAAGAGAAGGAGGAGGAGGAGGAGGAGGAGGAGGAGGAGGAGGAGGAAGAGGGGGAAGAAGGAAGGGGAGGAGGAAGAGGAGCGGGAAGAGGAGCAGGAGGAGGAGGAGGAGGAAGTGGAAAATGAGGAGGGGGCGAGGAAGAGGAAGAGAGGAAGAGGAGGAAGGGCACCAGGAAGGGGAAGGAACAAGACGAGGAGGAGGAGGAGGAGGAGGAGGAGGACGACGAGGAGGAGGAGGAGAGGGGGCGCAGGGATGCCGGCACGGAGGGCGTCTGACGGTTCCTGGTCCCGTGCCGCGCCTTGCTCCCGCGGCGCTGCGGTGGCTTCGCCCCGCCTCCAGCCTCGCCCCCCGGCCCCTTGGGCAGCGCGGCGGCCCGCTCGAGCCAGGGCGGTCGAACGACCTGCCCAGGTCGGCTGCACGCCGAGTGGCCCTGCGCTGGAGTGGCCTTCTGCGCGGGCCGGCGGGGGCCGCCCCCAGCCCTGGCCTGCGCGCTCGGGTCTGTCCCTCCGCCGCCCGCCGAGTGCCGCGCACCGGAGGACCAGAGGTGCCTCTTGCCCCGGGGTCGCTCTTGCGCGTCGCCGGCCAGGGCGAGTCGGGGAAGCTCGACGACCTGCCCGCGCCAGGACACTCCGCATGCGCCCACCCCCGCCCACTTCGGCACGACCCCCGCGCGCCGCCTGGCTCCACAGGAAACTACACCGAAGGCCCTGGTGGCAAAGTCCGCATGCGTCGCCCCGCCCATGCTGGCACACCGCTCTCACGCTTCGTGGTCCCACACGGAGCTCCCCCCTCTTTCGCCCCACCTGCCTTGCGATATTCACACTTGCATATGACTGTGTTCTCCGCCTGGATGGTTTTCATTCAGAGCGGCACTACGGACACGCAAGATCAGACGCAACGAGCATCATTGCATCTCGGTCGCCACGGCTAGCGCGCAAGGCCTCTTGCCCCGAGGGGCGCCTTATACACCCCCGACATCATCTACGTAGGGAAACAAACAATGACATAAACATAAGAACTCGGAGGTCCGCGCGGTTTTTTCGGATCGGCGCTGGACCCCTTTGGCGGCGCCTCCGGCGCCGCCCCTGGCGCGCTCCGCGCGCCAGAGCGGGGGTCCAGCGCCGATCTCAGAAATCCGCGCGGACTTCCGAGTTTTTATGTTTATGTTTTTGCTTGTTCCCTGAAGAGCTCTCAGACCGTGACACGCCAGACCTGCTTCTGCGTGGGCTTGCGGCGAGGCGCCTTCTCCTGGCCCCCGCGCACATACACGGGCCTCCCCAGGCAGGTCGCGCGCGGCTACGCCCACATACATGTAGTTGTACCCGCCGGTCGTCGAAAGTAGGTATTTCTGGATTTCCCAGATCCCAATCTACTTCAAGCGCCTTTACACTTCAAGAATCGATATGTTTTTGCTGCGTTGTGTTATTCTCTTGGCGGGCCCGAACCCAATCTACTCGATCCGCCTTCCGACTTCATGTCTCTACCTATTTTTTTCCGACCGATGGGGGTAGTTGCATAAATGTATTGTTACAGATTGTACATGATGGAAAGATTTGCCCCGACCAGGGTTGGCCGGAGTGGGCTGGCCGGAAGTATTTGGGGTTGGCTGGGGGGGAGCTGGCCAGGTTGATCGCCGCTCCGATAGGACCGCGCCCCACCCATGCGTGGACGCGGGCGGGTCGCGGCGCGCTGCTGCGCGCCTGCAGCCTGGGGAGAGGAGGAGGGAGCCAATTAAAGAGTTTGGGAGACACTGGAAGTTGGTCCCCTTCCTCCCACTCCTGTCGTTTTCCATTGGAGCGCTCCGATAGGACGGCGCCCCCAATGGAGACCAATGGAAATCGATCGAAGATGTTGAGATCAGGATCACATGTTCGTCCGACTCCATGCGCAGAGCATCAGCCAAAGCCCGGGATTCAATTGTGGTAGGCGCAAGTAAGCCGTGACGGCCTTGCTCCGCCATTTCCCTCCGGCGCAGGCCTCGGCAAACCCGTCGGCGCCATGGATGTCCATCGCGGTCCCGATGCGGAAGGCATGGGAAGCAATCCCAGAGGTTTTGCCGCCGGCGTGCCGACGGCAACGAGGTCGTCGCGAAGGCCAGCCAGGAACTTGCAGTAGCATCCCGGCTGGTATACAAGTTCATTGGGGTCGCCGCGGCCAGCCAGAAGCCAGGACGCCTACATGTGCACGCAAATCACGGGGTCGATGTTGCAAACACATGTGGCCTCGAGCGTGGACTGCGCGCGCAGCTGCCCTTGACTCCCAATGGAGCCGAATCGCATCGTGCTCCCGTCCACTTGCAGAAGACAAGGCTTGGATTGTCCCAAGAACTCGAATGGGATTCGGAGCAGGAACGCATACGCCATCATGTAGCCCATGCCCCGAAACAAATTCTCGCTCTGGGCAAAGTGCGCCAAGAGTTGCCGCAACTTGCTCTTCTGAATGCGAGGCCTGGGAGGCGCCAGAGGCTGCAGATTGCGCGCCGCAGACCTGATGTCCGCCAAGACTGGAGAATGCTCCGCCAGCCCATTATTTCCTGCCAGATGATGGAACTTGCGCCACGCTGACAGCATTGTCGCGAGCGTGCCTTCGCGCGTTATCACGGCGGCGACGTCGCACACAGCGCTCGGAGTTGTTGGGAGGAAGGGCCTGGTCAGGAGCTCGCAGAAAGCGCTCATGTCCTTGCGGACGACATGTACCTGCCTAGCGAAGTACCCACAGAAGCCCCGAGTTTCTTTGTCAGCAGGACGTCGAATATCACGCGGACGTCGAGACCCTCTTCCTGGGCAGAGCGCACCATGCGAGCTGCTCGCGCGGCGGTGCGTTCACCCATGTCCTCCGCCGCTTGCCGGGGGCGACCCCGATGAAGTCGCGCGCGCCATTTGGCGCAATTCGCGCCAACGAAAGTGCTTCCTCCACTCTCTCGAGAACGTCAGCGTCGGCGCGCCCTCTCGCTAATCAGCAGCAGCCGCGGCTTCAGCTCCTCAAGACACGGCGGAGCAGCGACTTGCCGCTCGAAGCGACAAGGGCGCGCGTGGCGAACCTCTTCCGAAGACCCCCACCCCGCAGCCTCAAGCGATGGCCGGGCGCGGGCGGGCAGGCGCCCCCGGGGCATTTTGGAAAGTTGGCCCTGCGCGAGTGGAGAGTGCGACGCCAGAAATCGAAAGAGAAAAAAAGCCATAACCATAAACGTTTAGCGCCCCGCGCGGATTTCTTGGATCCGCGCCCGGGCCCCCCTGGCGGCGCCTCCAGCGCCGCCCCCGGTTCGCTCCGCGCGCCGGCGAAGGGCGCCCAACGCAAATCCGAGAAATCCGTGCGGAGCGCCCAAAGTTTATGTTCACGGCGTTTTCTCTTCTTCTCAGGAAGGAAGACTGGCGCGCGCCAGCTGCCCGCCGACCAGGGCGCCAGCCCCGGGGCCAGGGGGCCCCGCAGTTTTGGATTGCCTCGTCGCGCGAAGAGCCGCAGAAGCAGCCGCCGCGCGCTGCTGGAAGTCGGCAGGGGCGGCGGGGCGCATCGACCCCCAGTGGGCCCTGCGCCCATGCGACTGCCGGGCTGGGGCGAGGCGCACCGGCGCACGCGCGCGCCGTGAACGCGCGGCGATTGCCAGGCCCGACATGGAACCCGGAAGTTGCACGGCAGCGCTGGCAGTTGCGACCCCGGGCGCACGACGAATCCAAGCGGAATCCAGGGCCCCGCGACCGATCGCACAGGGGGTGGCCAACATGGCTGGCGCACTGCAAGTCATCCACATAAGATGTCTACGAAGTCAATCCAAGGATTGCCACGCGTCGCGACGTCTAGTCTGGCAGTTGCAGGGAGCGCCGCAGGCATCCATATAAGACGATGAGCGATCAATGAGCGGGAGGCCACGGAAGGCCCGGCCCCGCGGAGCAAGCCATTCCCAGGGAGCGTTGCGAAGAGACTGCGCGGCGGCAGCAGACGCGGCCGTCGACCCCCTCCCAGCGCCCCCCAGGAGTGGAAGAGGGGAGGGGGGGCGAGGAGAAGGGGGGCCGGAGATGGAACGGGGCAGAAGCAGGCGGGCAGCAGCAGGCAGCAAGACCACTCTGGGGCGCCCCTTGCCGCCCGGGACCCCCGCCCTGGGCCGCGGGGAAGAGACTGGCGAAAGGGCCCCGGCCCGCATGCCGGGCAAGCCGACACGGCGCGCAGGTCTAGTCGGCGACCCATTTTCAACGCGCTTTGCGGCCCCACGACGGCACCGAATGAGATAAGGGAGAGGGAAGCGAAAGAAATGAAGATGACGACGGCGATGCCGACGAAGACGCATGCGACGACGATGACGTCGCATAACTTGTGTTACCAAGGTCATCATCATAACGCTGGTGCCAAGCTGCTGCTCGAGGCAGTTCGCGTTGGCGGCCTTGTCCGAGGCGCGGCAGCGGCGCCAGACACCGCGACGGCGCGGGCCGAGCCTCGAGGAGGAGCAGCGGGGGGGCGCAAGCCCCGCCCCGCGCCCAAGAAAGGGGGGGCGCCAGCCTTGCCCCGCAACGACCTGGGGGCGCCCGAAGGCCTCGCCCCGGCAGGAAGACCGAGAAGGCGCGAGCCCTGCCCCGGAGACGTACACGGGGAGAGCACTGCCCGCAGAGATGAAGCCAGCCCAGGCTCTCACCGACCCCAGACCGCCGGGTCGAAGCAGCACAGCACAGGCACGTCTGGCGAGGCTACCCGGCGGCAGCCGAGGTGTCAAGGCGGCTCAGGCCGTCCGCTGAGTTCTCCTCCGATGGAACGCGGGGATACACAGGCCCGCGCGCTGCGCCGTGACCTCGCGCCAGACCTCCACAGCGAGGCAGCGCGGCGTCGCAAAGCCGCTCATGCCCTTGCACAGGACGCCCTCCGCGGCCGAGCTGTCGACGACGACGGTCATGTCGGCGCCCAGCAGGCGGGGGCGCCATGTCCTTCTGGCCAGCCACGCCCAGAGGGTTTCTGCATCGTTGATGCGCTGCTGGCGATCGGCTAGAATCACTTGCCCAGGTCCCCACTGACGGGCAGGGGTAGAAGCCGGGCCGTGAGAGGCGCCCCTCGAACAGGATTGCCCCGAGGGCCTCTGCGCCGCTCGGCTCGCCCTGGCCTCTTGCGTCACCGATGAAGACGCAGCGGGGCCGCGCCTGCGGCGAGCGGAGCACCAGCCGCCGAAGGGCGTCTTCTGGGCTCGCGAGCATGTCTACGAGGCCGTCGATGGACACGCGGAACGGGCGATAGGTCGAGGAGCTCTCCCCGCGCACCTGGTCGCACAGGACGCGCGAGAAGATCTCGCCGCTCTTGCCCCGCGAAAAAAATAAGGAACTGCCCATGCGGGACGGCCCGCTTGCTTCGAGGCGAGGCGGCGCCTGGCGAGCCGCTCGCTCGCGCGTTGAGGAGCTCAGCTGAATGCCTGCTTGCCTGCTCAGCTGGAACGCCCCACAGGATGAGCACGTCCTGCGGGGCGCCTCTCGGCGGCGGCGGCAGGTGGAACCCAGCGCCCAACAGCGCGCCGTCTGCGCGGGGGCCGAAGAATTTGTCCTCGGTCCTCCGGCTTGACAATCTCGAACCAGAGGACCCGGCGGAGGTCGCAGAGCAGCTTGAATTACTCGTCCGCGAGATGCCCTGGTGCGCAGTGGACCGCCTCGTCTACGTGGCGGCCACATAGAATGCCAAAGAAGCGTCTCGCAGCAATTGCCACTGCACGGGGCCGCCGAGAGCACTGCTGCGGCTGTGCCCTCCCGCCAAACGTCATGCATCTGGGCACGACCGACGCGGTCTCTTGCGCGTCTGCGTCCATTGGGAAAGACGCAATACCTGCGGCGCTCCTGTCTCATGCCGGCTTGGTAGTGCATTTTCCGGCCAGAACCAAGGGCCCCCGCGGGAGCGCTGCGGCCGCTCGAAGAATAGGAGATCGACAGAATCCCCAAAGTTCTTTCAGAGCATGCCAACGATATGAGACACGGAGCGGTCACGGGCGATCTCCAGCCGCTCTTTCGCAACCTGCTCTTGGACGGAGTGCCACAACTCTGCCCTGTGCTCGCTGGCAAGATTTATGCGGCCTTCCTCCTGGCGGCTCCCGGCCGACTCCAAGATCGATGCTGATGGAGCCGGATCAGCTTCCACCCGAGGCGCCCATGTCTATAGGGCGGCGGGATGTCCCTGACCGCGTGGAAGCCGCCCTGCAGTTCTGACCAGAGTGCTGCGTCGTCGTGGCGCACTGCCTGGAGCAAGACGCCGAGCAAGGGGCCCTGCAAGTGTTTGCACGTGCCGCACACTCTCGGGCATGGCGTCCGCCCACGCCTACTGCTCTCCCCTGTCCGCAGGAAGTGCCCTCACCCACTCTGCAGCCTCGCCCACTCTCTCTCTCTCTCTCTCTCTCTCTTTCTCTCCCTTTTCAGGTTGCAATGTGACGCTACGATGCTTGGTCGTCCAAGCCGATGTGACTAAAAAAGGGTGGAGGAGGAGGAGGAGGAGGAGGAGGAGGACGAGGAGGAGGAGGAGGAGGGGGAGATAGAGGGCGAGGAGGACGAGGACGAGGACGACGACGAGGACAACGAGGACGAGGAGGACGAGGAGGAACGGGAGGACGGCGAGGACGAGGACGAGAACGACGAGGAGGACCACGAGGACGAGGGCGAGGAGCCTCCCGCCCCGCCCGCCGCCGCCCGCCGCTGCCGCCGCTGCCCAGCTTGCGCCGCCGCCGCCGCCCGCCCGCCCCCCCCCAGGCACGGCGGCGGCGAGGCGGCCGCCTGGGGCCTGGGCTCACGCGGCGCCCTGGTGGGCCGCCGCCGTCGCCTGCGCGCGGGCGCCGACGCCGACGGCAACGGCGACGCCGGCGACGACTACGACGGCGTCAACGACGACGACGACGACGACGACGACGACGACGACGACGACGACGGCGGCGGCGACGACGACGATGGCGGCAACGACGACGACGACGACGACAACGACGGACGACTACGACGGCGGCGACGACGACGACGACGACGACCGCGACAACCGCAAAGACGACGACGACGCGAAAACGACGACGACGACGACGACGACGACGACGACGACGACGACGTCGACGACGACTGCGACAACGCGGGCGTCGTCGACGTCGTCGCTTGGAAGGTCTTTCGGAGTTCCAGCGGTTTCGTCGCCGCGGCTGGACGCGGCGAGCGAGCCTCCGATCCCGGGCGTCGGCGGCGTCGGCGTCGTTCCTCCCGCCTTGTGCCCGCGCAGGCTTCAAATTGGCACGATCGATCCGATTCGATTTCGATTGTGGCCAGCCCGGTGCGACTCGATGCCGATGTTCGAGCAGTTGATGCGGCCAGACGCTGGCACGGCGATGCTGTGCGTGCTGCCGCGGCCGATCCGACTCCACTCCGGTCCAGCAGCGCCCTCGGTCGAGGATTGACAAAAGTTGGCACTGGGCCTGCTCGTTCTTGTCGTCGCCGCTCTCATTGAGATTGTTCCATCGTCCTCTCCACATGCTTGCCCAGCGGCATTGCTGTGTCTTGTTCCAGTGGAGGCCGATGCCAAGAGGCACCCTGCTTGCCTCCAGGGTGCCCTGAGTTTCTTGGGCTTCGATGGTTTTGCGATGGAGAGCGCGACGGTCCCACGCCCAAAGATCAATCCATGGACGTCCTGGGGTCTCAGGGTTGGGTTTCTCGTGAGAGGTGTCTTGTGGTCGGGCCCCCATTGTACTCTAGCTTCGCGTCGTGTCGACGCGGAGGCGACCCCTCCGCGGGCGTCCAAGGTTGGGTGCCCTCGGTGGCCTCGAGTCGGCCGAGATCGGCTGATCCGTGTACCCAGAACGCCGCCACCGTTCAAGGTTGAACGACCCACTCAGTATCGGAATCCAGCGCGCAGGTGGTCACGACGCAAAGTTGCCAGAACCGTCCGCCCAGTGTCTCAGTCGTTTAGTCTTGTGCCCAAGTCGCCTAGCATCGCCCCGCTTGGGCTACGGATTCTGTGCGCGTTCGCCACCGCTGCGACTGGCATGTGTTTCGCTCAGCCGTCATCCCAGATTACATGGCCGCGGCACCCGACGCCTTCCCTCGGGCCAGCGGCGGCCCTCAGAGAGATGACATGAGCTGGCTGCACCCAGTAATTATGCTCGCACCCAGCACCTCGTCTCGAGCTTAGGCAGCGGGGCCTGGCCGCCAGAAGGCCTTCTGGGTCCTGTAGGAAGCGTGTCCTGAGGATTTCTGCACGCTAAGGTCCTAGCCACTTGGGGCCAAGCCTTCCCAAAGCCAGTGAGCAGAGCAGTGGCGCGAGGGGAAGCCTGGGGGGGATTTGGCCTCCTCGCGTCTTGTCCTGCTCATGCTCATATTCCTCCTCCTCCTCCTGCTCCTCCTCCTCCTCCTCCTCCTCCTTCTCCTCATCCTGCTCCTCCTCCTCCTCCTCCTCCTCCTGCTCCTCCTGCTCCTCCTCCTCCTGCTCCTCCTCCTCCTGCCCCTCCTCCTCCTCCTCCTCCTCCTCCTCCTCCTCCTCCTCTTCCTCCTCCTCCTCCTACTCCTCATAGAGAGGCCTGAAGTGGTCCGGAACCCCTCCTCACCATCCCTCCTCATCCCTCCTCGCCCCCACCCGCACCCCCCGCGCGCAGGGGGGATCAGGATGGACGAAGAGAACTGAGAATTGAGGAGGACAGGATTGAGGAAGAAGAGCAGGCATGGACCCGTCCTTCGTTGCGCGATATCCGACCCCGGACCAGACCTCCGGGTTGGTTTTGGAGGTCGCTTCGGCGATCGCGGCGGCCACAAAGCGGAGCAGGTGTTTTGTCAAGGAGTGGCATGCCTCTTCCCAGCCACTCCCCCCCCCTCTAGCGACACAAAGTGGTTAACTAATGTCCAACGCGGGCAGTCATATTTTTGTTAGGGGTCGATTATCCCGCAGCCATGCGTCCTCCCCCTTCCCCAGCGCTTGTGCTTGAGTAGTAGGCGTTGGCCGACGTGTGCCTGGCGAAGCAATGTCACCGTCCCAGAGTATGCAGACGGTTTGGTCCTCAATACTGTCGTCCCCGCCAGGGTCTTGAATGCGCACTTCCAGAGATTGCTGGTCTGGCCGTCGATAGGAGCATCTGACGCAGAGAAAAAATATCTCCAGCAAAGGGTTCGTGGAATCGGCCTCCTGGCCTCGCCGTGCAGTGGGTGGGCGCATGTGCCGCCTCCGGCCCGCCCCCTCTGCGGCAGCGAGCCGCGCCCGGCCCGCACTGGGGCGAGGCGCGGGGGGGAGGTCTTCCAGCCGCGCCACCGGCACGCGCGTGGGGACAGCCCTGGCTTCGGAGGGGTACCCGCGTGTTCTTCGTGCGCAACGTTAGGTCGGGCATGTCCCCCTACAGACGGGTTCTGGACGGAAAATTCTATTTTCAACGCAAAAGGAAGTCCAAAATTGGTATTATATATCTATATATATATATAGAATCCCCCCCCCAAAAAAAAACAATAAAATAACGTCCCCGTGACAATTTTTTTACTGATTTTGAAAAATTCATCCTGTAGAGGGGCACGCCCGACTTAAGCGTAACGTCTGAGCGTTTTCCCCTGCCCCTCTCCACCCCCCGCGGCCGCTCTCGTCTTTCTCCCCCCTTCTTGCACGCCGGCCACTCAGCCTTTCATAGTGTCTGGGCCCGTCGCTAAAGGGTCTCGTGTCCTTCGCCCTCGTTCTCGTGGCCGCATTCCGACGGTGCTCGAGTCGTGTCGATGATCCTGCGGACGTGTGCGGCCCAGTGTGTGTATTTCTGTGCAAGCACATGTGTGCGCTAAATCGTCGACGACCGTTCCGCTGGCACGAGGAGTGAGAACCACCCTGGCTGTGCAGGGGTACACATTGTTCACTCCTAAGTATTCGAAAGTTCTTCGATTTTTTGGGGGGGCAAGATCCTTTCATGTCTACTTGTTCTATCCTGGGCCTCTTCCTGGCCACGAGGGGGCCAGGAACAGCTAGAAGCGAGCACAACTAGAAACGAGTGCGATTAGAAAAGAACAACGCGTACCATTCTGCTCGGCGTACTGGCGCGCTCCACCCTGGAATGTCCCTCGTCTGGCAGGCACCTCCACGAGGCGCGAAGGCGATGGCGGTCGCGTCGCGGGCCTCGGCCGGGGAGCCACACTCCTCCGAGGTCTTGGCATCGCTCGGACGTGTGCGTTCTTCCTTCGGCAAGGACCATCGAGGAGCATCCTTGGTCATTTAGCGAAAAAACCACGCACGCAACCGAAAAGAGCACAGGGAATGGACGCCCGAGCGATGGCCAGAGGTGGCCCTGCGAGGGCGCGAGACGTGCCCGACCCGCGCAGCACGGGGCGCGCGGTGCGCGAAGCGCTTGGCGACCACTGCGTGCCCGCTGCTGTGGCGCTCCAGGAGGGGCCCCGCCTGCGGCGCGCCTGGCCCTCAGCGGAAGGGGCCGCGGCAGCCCGCGGGGGGCAGAGGCGGGGCGGCTCCGCCGGTGGAGGCCGGCGGAAGGCCGGCCAGCGGGGCTCGGGCGCGAAGGTGCCCACCTGCCTTTGCTCGCTCGTCGTCGAGCATAGGCCAGCGCCGTCCACACGGTAGTCTAGAGCCCCACGCAAGACGCAAGACCTCCTGCGCCGAACGATGTCGGGGGCAGTGCGCGCCCGCCGGTCGGCAGGCTGGCGGAAGGGCGGCGGAAGCGAGAGTGAGGCGCCAGCCTTTTTGGGGGATCCCGGGGTTCCCGAGCCCGCCACCTGAGCGACGCAAAACGAACGGGGTCGTCTGCGCCGACATTGGCGCGTAAGCTGCCCGCGTAAGGTAGCGCATAAGCGCCCTCGTCTCCAATGCAGCGTGCCGCGCTAGCGGGCCGCGTAAGCTGCGGCGCAAGGTCGCTGCGTCACATCGCGTAAGGCGTAAGGCCCGCTCTTGATCGTCGCTCACCTTTTGTTGGGGCCGCAGGCCGCTTTGGCCCTGGCGGCCCCGTCGGCCAGGCTGGGCGCCGCGGTGCCCCCCAAGCGCCTCGGGCAAGCCCGGCCCGCGCGCGCGCCGCGGCGGCACTCGCCGGCCATGCGGAGCGTCGGCGGCCAGGGCCTCGAGCCCGGGCCGAGCCCGCCGCAGGGGGCGGAGCGGAGCCCGTCGAGGGGCCGCACCGCGGACGAGGCCGAGGCTGCGGGCCTCAAGAGTATGCACCACCACGACGTCGACTCCTCCTGCCTCCTCTAACCTCTTCTTCCTCGCCTCTTTCCTGGGAGAGGGAGGGGGCGAGAGAGGTGGTGGTGGTGTATATGTGTGGGCCCCGAAGAGGCCGCCGCGGAGGCCACGCGGGCCGCGCTGCGGGGGGAGCTGGCGGCCTTCGCCAGCGGCGCGCTGCGGCAGGAGCTTGAGGAGGTGGCCAGCGGCTCAGCCGCCCCTCAGCGGGCTCATCTCGGCTCCTCCGAACCTCGAAGGAGACAAAAACTGCATAAACATGAACTGTTGGCGCTCCGCGCGGATTTCTTGGATTTGCGCTGGGCCCCCTCGAGGCAGCGCCTCCGGCGCCGCCCCTGGCGCGCTCCACGCACCAGGGAGGGGGCACGCCGATGTCCGCAGATTCGACATCTCCCGGCTTGGCTGCCGATTTCCGCCGATCCGATTTTTTCGATGTCTAATCGAACTGATTCGAATCTGGGCTCTCTTGCCTCCTGCTTTCGAGGGGCTCCCGAGGTGGTTTAGGCCGCGTCGCTCGATCGGGCCAAGACGTTCCAGCGTCTCGGAGGTTGGGAGGCTCGGGCAACCATGCTCCGAGCTCCTTGGCCGACCAGACGGCCTGGTGTAACTTCGAGCCTCTCTTACTGGCACGCCCGCGCTGAAACGCAGCACGTAAACGTGTTCAAGGCGTCTGTGTCAAACACATTGCGTTTTGGTTTACGCACGTCTGGTCTGCGTGTCTGCGAATGCATCGCGCGAGGGTCGTTGCGTTTCCAAAATGCGTGCTGAGTTCAGAGGTCTACACGCTCTGGGTTGCGTGTTGCGCACTGCCGGCGCAAGGATAGTATCAATCCTAGATTAGAAGAGGGATGCCTATGTTCTCGATCTTTGGGCCCTCCATTTAGATATGCTCTTCTTCGGGGTCAGTCCCACAGTGGCGGGGGGCCGTGGGGGACTTGGGCGCAGGGGTTCGGCCTCTTGTCCCACGTTCGCGTGGCCAGTCTTCGCTTGCGCCCTGGCAGCCGAGGCCAGCAAGCTTCGCCAGCACGTGCACAGCGAGATCAGCGAGTTCGTCCAGGTCTTCTCGCTCTGGGCAGGGTCGGGCGCGGGCGGCGCGGCGCCGCGGCCGCCAGGGCCCGGGCAGCAGCCGGCGCCCCACCGCAGGCAGGGCGGCGGCGACGCGGGCGGCCGCGGCCGGAGGCTCTCGGGGGCGCCGACGTGTTCGAATGCCTTCGGACGCGACCCCCTCGGAGGAGGAGGAGGACGGGCCGACGTCTTCTGGCGTGGTCCTCGGCGCCCGGCGGCGTTCCAGCCGCGGGGCGGCGGCTTTTTTTCCCGCAGCCGCGCCGCGCCGAGAGAGCGCCCCTTGCAGGGGTGTCCGAGCCGCCCCGAGCGGCCGCCGGAGAGCCGCCGAGTTCTGGCGGGGGGAAGCCAGGGGGGCGCTGGCAGGATTAGGTCGGGCGTGTCCCCCTACAGCGGGACTTTGGACGAAAAGTAAAAGATATTCAAAAAATTGTCGAAAATTGTCAAAAAAAATTGTCGAAAAATAGTCCCCATGTTATGTTTTCACTATTTTTGAATATTCCTCCTGTAGAGGGACAGGCCCGACTGAAAGCCAGGGGGGCGCCGGCAGGGGGGTGGGGAGACTGGCCCGGGGCGGGTTGTGGGAGAGACGTCCACCTCGGGAGGGGGCAGAGCACAGGCCCGAGGGGTGGTCGATCCCTGCAGTCGACCTACGCACAGCGTCAAGTCGGGCATGCCCCTCTGCAGGAGGCATATGCAAAAATGGTTTTATATATAAGTTATATATATATATACACATAAAAAACTGGGGACGATGTTTTGACTATTTTTGGATATTTGTTGGTTTTTCATTGTCCGTCCAAGATCCGCCTGTAGGATGGCATGCCCGACCTAAGCATAGCAAGGATTGGGCAGCCTTCCCGAGGGTGCCCTACAGCACCCCTCCCTCCTCGGCCCATCCTTGGCCACTTCTCGCTGGCCGCGCCCCGCTCGAACAGAGCCTCGGCATGGCCTCCCAGGCCCTCGCCTCCTGATCTCGTGCATCCTCCTCCTCCTCCTCCTCCTCCTCCTCCTCCTCCTCCTCCTCCTCATCATCATCATCATCATCATCATCATCATCATCATCATCATCATCATCATCATCATCATCATCATCATCCCCTCCTCCTCCTCCTCCTCCTCCTCCTTCTAGCCCCGCTTCGCCCGTCCCCCGTTCCCCCCCCCCGCCTCGGTGCATCCTCTTGCTACGGCCCATCCTCGGCCACCCATCGTGCGGTCCGTTCGCGTCGTGTCGACCAGCAGCGACTCCGCCGCTGGCGTTCAACGCTGCACGCCGGCGGCGGCCCAGAACCGGTCGATGTTGAACGATTCTGACGGTTCGGGAACGGCCGATCGTTCAAGGCTTAAGTCGGGCATGTCCCTCAAAAGATCGTCTGGAGGCGATGTTTCTGACATCTTTTGATTCTTTTTCGAGTATGTTTGACTATTCTTGATTTTTCGTCCCAATTCCGCCTGCAGGAGGACACGCCCGACCTAATTCGAGGCTGAATGGTCCCCACGGTGTCGGGAGCCAACGCCGGGGTTGACACGGCATGGGCCTGCCGTGTGTCGGCACAAACGAAATTGGTACGGAAAGAATGGGCACGATGCCCAACAGGAACTCCTGCTCATCTGGGACAGGACTCGCTGTCCGCGCCGCCGCGGCCTGTGTCCACTTGAGACAGAAGGCCGCCTGCCCAGCAGCGGCCGCTGTTGGTTTGGGACAACATGTGTTGTTGGGCAGTGTCCCCATGTTTTCCATACAGTGCCGTTTTTGATACATGCTCCGCGTGCGGATCATGTATTAAAAATGCAGGGATTTAGTATTAAAAACAACGATGAGTTCAGGCATAAATTTGTTCATAAATTGACCATGTATTAAAATCCCATCTCTTTGAAAATCCCATGCATTAAATATTGCCCTGTATCCCCATTCCGGGCGTCCAAAGCGTGGCTGCCTCCGGGCCCCCCTCGCCGCCCCCCGATCGCGCCCACGCGCCGCCGAGAGCGGGGGGCCTGCGCCGCCCCGCCTGCTCTGGAGGACCACGCGCGGCTCCGCGGTCTGCAAGTCGGGCCTGCCCCTCTCCAGGAGGACGATGCAAGAGTAGTCAAAACATACCAGTCTTGAGTCGGGCCTGCCCCTCTCCAGGAGGACGGTGCAAGAGTAGTCAAAACATACCAGTCTTAAGTCGGGCCTGTTCCTCTACAGGGGTTATATATATATATATATATATATATATATATATATATGAATAGTCAAAAAATAGTCCGGGGACGATGTTTGCACTATTTTTGAATACTTGAGGGGCATGTTGGGGGTATTTTTTGTTGTTCGTCCAGAATCCCCCTGTAGGAGGACAGGCCCGACCTAATACTAGTCCTGGGACGAATGTTTGCTATTCCTGACAATTCTTGATCACGTTTTAACCCTGAAAGACATCGACGACGACCAGGAGGAGGAGGAGGAGGAGGAGGAGGAGGAGGAGGAGGAGGAGGAGGAGGAGGAGGCAGTGATAAGGAGGAGGAGGAGGTAGTGATAAGGAGGAGGAGGAGGAGAAGGAGGAGAAGGAGGAGGAGGAGGAGTAGGAGGAGGAGATCATGTTTTGACGATGTTCAGCTCTTCTTCCAAAGTCCGACTGTTGAGGGACGTGCGCGACCTGACGCTACCCCGGGGTACCCACGGCCACTCTGCCAGCGATGGCGCCGTCGCCTCCACGGGGCCTCACCTCGGGCGCGCACGCGCGCGCAGCGCCTCCGCCGCGCTGCGGCGGAGGATCGCCGGCTCCAGCTTGCGGTCGGCCCGCATAGGAAGTTGGCATCGCTCGGACGTGTGCGATTTCTCTCGGCGGGGACGAGCGAGGAGCATCCTGGATCATCTGGCCCCCCAAAAAAGCACGCAGGAAACCGACAAGTGCACGGGGAATGGACGTCCAAGCGACGGCGAGAGGCTTCCAGCTTACGGCCATGATGTTCCAACCTACTTCAGCCTTGATCACCAGGAAGAATCTCGAGCACCAGAAAAAGTACCGAACGAAACTCGAGGGTGTTCGCGTGTCAGGCCCTGGGAGACGCTCGCTCGACACCGTTTCGACAACTCTTTCGACACTCTTCCGGGTGCTCGAGATTATTTCTGGGGTGTGGTCCTTAAGTACGATGGGAGCAACATAAGCTTACGGTCGACCCGCATAGAAAGGATGGGCTGCCTGCCCGAGGGTGCCCTTGCATCCTCTCATGGCGCCAACGTCGCAGAGCGGATTTCGTTCGGAAAACAAAAGGATGGGCCTGGAGTGGCCTGGAGAATGTCGTTCTGGATTTCGAGGTGAAAGTTGTGCGTTTTTGGGGGGGGGGCAGGAATGAAGACCAAAAAGAATCCACACGAAATTCACTTCGTTTTTCGCTCGCAGCTTCGGGCGAAAATCCACGCAGCACGCAGAAATTCGCTGCAGCACGTCTGCAGGCAGTACAATGGATCCTTGCCTCCTCGGTCCATCCTTGGCCACTTTCGTTGGCCGCGCCCCGCTCGAGAAGCTTCCAAATGGGCTTCCAAGGCCCTTGCATCCTCATCGCGCATCCTGCTGATACGGGCTGTATGATGTCTCCGCCCGCGCCGGTCCCGCTCGGCTCCCATCAGGTTGTGTCGCAGATGCGACAACGGACACCGGCACGCCTTGGCGGAGGGGGCGGAGGACCAGGACAGCACATCCCAGACCCACACCCGCTCAGCGATCGATCTGCGGAGTGGGCCGAGAAGGGGCGGGCCCCCTCACCGTCAGATCCCTGCAGGCTGGAACCGTGGGGCCCGCGCGAGCTCGGCCCAATTCCGGGACCCTGTTCTGGGCGAGGGCGGTCGGACGGGGCTGGGACGAGGAGAAACCCGTGCCAGCGTTCTGGAACGCCTGCATAGCGTGAGACATCCTCCAGAGCCAGGGGAGCTCAGAGATTCTCTATCTATCATCACCCGAATTTACCCTCGTCCTGACGCGTTCAGAGCGTGAGACATCCTCCAGAGCCGCGGGAGCTCAGAGATTCTTTGCATACCCTCACTCGAATGTATCCTCGTCCTGGCTCCATCCTACCCAGCTGCATGCAGAGCCCCCCCCAGAGGACCTCGCAGTGGAGGAGGCCGAAGCTGAGGCCATGGTTGGCGGGGCGGGGCCGGCGGGCGCGGCCGCGGAGGCGCCGTCGCAGCGGCTCCCAGCGTCCTCGGTGCCGCCGCGGGCGGGTCTGCCCGGCGCCCCGGCGCTGACCCGGGGCTTCTCGAAGTCGGGCTCGGGCTCCGCCACGCTGCGGGAGGCCGGGGCCCGCCATGGAGCAGACGGGTCCTGAGGGGAACGAGTGCTGAGGTTTTTCGCCGCCCTCGGGCGCCCAGGGGCCCCATCGCGGGCCCCAGGGCCGTCGAAAGACTGCCCTGGCGAAGAACCCAGCCCTGTCTAGACGCGTGTGACCGCTCGGTGCAGGAGAGCACGCTGAGGGATCTGCAGTACCCCTGAGCGCTTCGCCGGAGAACGTCGGTTCACACTCAAAGTTCCCCATTCACGCATGCACTCTCGCGAGCGAAGCTGCAAACGGGGGCCACGAAACGAGTGAGTGGGGCAGGGCGGCGCCATGCAAACCCAGCCACTGGGGCCTTCAGCGGGGCTCTCCCTAAGGGGCCACGAAGCGTGTGAGGGGTGTGCCGACATGGGCCCGAATCCACATGCGGGCATTGCTACTGGGGCCTTCGGTGGAGTTTTTGAGGGGTGTGCCCAAATCAACCAGGGACCACATGTGGACCTTGCCACTGGGCGGGGGTGACGCACGCGAACTTTGCAACCAGGGCCTTCCCACGGAACGTTGTATTCTGGGGCCTTCGGTGGAGCTCCCATTGGGGCCACGACACGCTGTACTGGGCGGGGGAGGCGCAAGTAAGCCTTGCCACTGGGGCCTTCGGTGGAGCTCCCCACGGGGCTACGAAGCGCTGTGCTGGGTGGGGGGGGCGCATGTACCCCCTGCCACTGGGGCGTTCGGTGAAGCTCCTTTGTGGGGCCACGGAGCTTCAGCTTCATACTGGGTGGGGGAGGCGCATGTAAACCTTCGCACTGGGACCTTCGGTGGGGCTCCCTATGGGCCAAGAAACGGTGTATTGGGCGGGGGAGACGCATGTGAACCTTTTCACTGAGGCTTTCGGTGGAGCTCCCCGTGGGGCCACGAAGGCGCGAGGGGTGCGCGGAGACCTGGCGGGCGCGGAGGGCAGAGGCAGGGATCGGAGGAGGGAGACAGAGGCGCGGAGGAAGGTGAGGACGCGGGGCGCTGTCTCTTCAGAACGAGGACCCAGCACCACAGGATGGTTCTGGGAAATGTCGTCGCCCCCTCTCTGCTGTCCCTTCTCCTTCCGCCCTGCCCGGCAGGCCAGCGGCCACGAGTGGACGCGCCGCCACATGCGCGGCTTCAAGTCTCCCAGCGGCTGCCACCCCGACAGGCCAAAGGCCCGGCGGCGCACGCCAAGGGCGTGGCGCTCACGGGGGTCACCGCTGAAGGAGGAGGAGGAGGAGGAGGAGGAGGAGGAGGAGGCAGAGGAGGAGGAGGAGGAGGAGGAGGAGGAGGAGGAGGAGGAGGAAAGGGAGGAGGAGGAGGAGGACCGTGAGGGGTCGCGACCCCCACAGTGGTGCCCCCCCTTTGGACTTGCCTGGCAAGCGGGGGTTGCAGGAGATGGGCGCGGCGGGGCTTCTACGAAAGGCAAGTGGCTTCTCAGAGACCTCCCGGTCTACCGAAAAACCGTCCCCGAAGCCTCCGGGCCCCCTCTCGACCCCGCCCTCTACAGCGGGCACGGCAAGTAACAGCCCTCCCTCCCTCCCTCCCTCCCTCCCTCCCTCCCTCCCTCCCCCCCCCCCCTCCTTCCCCCCTCCCTCCCTCCCTCCCTCCCTCCCTCCCTCCTCCCTGCCAGCGCGTGCCCCAGGTAGCCTACTATCTGCCGAAGGGTCGGAGGGCACTGGGGCAGAGCCGACGACGGATGTGCCCCAAGAGATGTCTCAGACCAGGATCTCTTGGCGCACGTGCCCGCTGCAAGAGGCCCCGCCGCCTTCTTAGAGAAGGCCGCCCGCCTCGCGCCAACCCCCTTGCCCATAGAGCTGCGACGCCGTGCTCTGCTCGCAACGCGGACCCCCAGAGGCCTGGACCCGTTGACTGGGAACAGCTTCAAAATTTGGGCGTGTCATTCTACAGGAGGAATGTTCAAAAGTTGTCAAAACACAGTGTAGGGGTGATTGCTATTATGTATATGACCAGTATGTATGATCGTATTGCTATTTGTAGTCAAACGTAGTGTAGGGCTATTTTTGTATGTGTTGAATGTTTGCTAGTTTCCTCCAAGGTCCGCCTGTAGGAGGACATGCCCGACGTAAGACCAGCTCCTCGTCCCGAGTGGTCTCCGACGGCCCCGTGGCCCGGAATAACGGCCCCCCTGGGGGGGGGAGCCTCGACTACACATAAGAGTGACCCTTCGCCGGAGTGACCTTTCTGGTGCGGGCCCACCAGGGTCCCCCGATCGCCGAACGCGGTGCGATGGTAGCGTCTTCCGCGCTTGTGGTTGGTCCCCCCTGCGGCCCCGAATAATCCGCGCACCAAAGGTTACTCTTCCCTTAGGTCGGGCATGTCCCTCTGCAGCAGGGGCTTTCAAAAATAGTCAGAAAATAGTCCAGGAACGAGTTTCGACTATTTGTGCTTAGTTTTGAACTTATGCTGATAATGCTTGTTTTTCGCCCGAAGTCCACCTGTAGGAGGACATGCCCGACCTGACTCTTGCCCAGGATCACTCCTGCGTGTACAGTGAGCGGCTTGAATAAGGAACACTTACTTTTCAAAAGGGGCTTGGTCGTTCCTTAGGCTTGCATGCGTTATTCATCGTTCCCTATGCGCTATTTATTATTTGTTCATCGCTCCCTATGCGTTATGCCTTGGAAGAAAGGGGCTTCGCTCCTTATTTATCGTTCCTTAGGTCAGGCTGATGACTGTAGCCGAGGGGCCGAAAATGGCCAAGAATTCCCGTTTTGTTTTCCCACAGGGAGAGGATGCGGGGCGGGCGTGGCCAGGACGGGGACAAACCGTTCCGGAGGGGGCTAAAAACACACAGACACAATTCATCGTCGACTCCCAGGAAAATATGGGAAAATCTGGGAGGTGGGGGGCGAGACGAAAACCCAGAAAATATAGGAAAAGATATGGGGCATCCTGTTATGCGTATTTGTGTGTATTTATTTGCTGGTCCCAGGGCCACTTTTCAACCGTGCCGCAGCGGTCTGCAACGCTCTTCGGGGCGCGCCGACACGCGCTGGAACGGCCGAGGCGCCGGTTGCCTCCTCCACCGCCGGATCTCAGAGTGCCCCCGACGCCTCCCAGTGCGACGTTGCTCTCGTCCTGGCCTCGTCTCGGAGGTTGACAGACCTCCTACCCTGACACGTCGATTAAGGAATTGGCCGTTTTCGGTTCGCGGGAGGGCGCCGCGGCCGTCATTTTTGCGGGTCCAGGTCCGTCGGTTTCGGTCCCAGGCCGTTTTCACTCAGGGGAGGTTTACCAAAGGGAGGTTTGTCCACCGCCGATCGTCTCAGTTCGGGTATACAGCCAACCCGTACAAAAAGGATGCACGGCAAAGATGCAAGGGCCTTGGGCACCCATGCCGCGTGCTCTTCGAGCGGGGCTGGCCATCGAAATTGGTTACGGATGGGCCGAAGGTGACCGAAGAGTCAAGGATGCAAGGGTACCCTTGGGAAGATGGTCATCCTTACTATGCGGGCTGACTGTAGCCAGGACCCCAGGTAAGCGGAGCTGGTTAGTGATTGGGCCCCGAAGTCCCAAGAATGGACCAGTCTCACTAAACCAAGTCTGCCGAAGCTGGTAGTTCTTCGGGTGGCGGCAGTTCAGGTTCGTGGAATGGGGCGGGGGGAGCGTCCCCAGGTACACATCACTAAACCAGGTCGCACTAAACCCACTCCTGCCAACGCCCGATTAGTGGGAGTTCGTGCCACCCAAAGGTGCGGTAGCAAATCATGGGAGCTTGGTGTACCTCCGCTTTTCCGTCTTCAGAGTGTATTGGCATGCGCTGGCGCGTGGTAGTCGATGAGAAAGCGCGGATCTAGCGTTGACGAGCGTCGATGCAGCGTCGATGAGCGTCGGCCGACTGGCGTCGATTAGCGCCGCCCAGCGTCGACTCGCAAGAGCCAGCAAGATGGCACGGCAGGCTCCCATGAGCTGCCGCCGAAAGTCTAGGCCTCCTAGATGTGGTCCGAGCAGATGGGGTCGGAGGATCGCGCCGCATCGCCGATGCATCGGCGATGCGGCTCGATGTGGAGCCCGTGTTTCCCAACGCCGACGTCGCCGACGCATCGCCGATGTATCGGCGATGCGGCGCGATCCCCCGACCCCATCTACTCGGACCCCATCCAGGAGGCCTCTAGAAGTAAGTCGGGCGTGTCCCTCTACTGGAGGAGTCTTCGAAAATAGCGAAAAACATCCCGGGAGCGATTTGTCGACCACTTCTGACCATGTTCGGGTATGCTTGGACCGCTTCTGATGTTCGCCTGTGGGAGGACACGCCCGACCTGGCTCTAGCAGTTCCCTCGCGCTGCCCAAAAGGGCCCGGCGCACGGCGCCGTCGCGGCCGCCACGGACGGCCCCTCCCCCGGCGGTGCCTCGCCCTGCGCCCGGGCTGCGGCGGGCGCCCCGGCCGCGCGACCGCCAGCAGGGCCGGGGCCCGCGGCCCGCGAGGCGCGGCCGGGCGCCCAGCTCGCGCGGCCTGTGGCCGAGCAGGAGCCCGCGGCTGGCGAAGTGCGGCAGCCCGGTGCGGAGGCCAGTCCTCCTCGTGCTCCTCGCCTGCGCCTCCTCCTATCCTCCTCCTCCTCCTCCTGCTCCTCCTCCGCCTCCTCCTCCTCCTCCTCCTCCTCCTCCTCCTCCTCCTCCTTCTGCTCTATCCTCCTCCTCCTCCTCCTCTCCTCCTCCTCCTCCTCCTCCTCCTCCTCCTCCTCCTCCTCCTCCTCATCCTCCTCCTCCTCCTCCTCCTCCTCCCCCTCCTCCTCCTCCTCCCTTTCCTCCTCCTCCGAGCTTTCGGCCCAGCTTGGCCACTGGGGCTGGGCCAGAGGCTGGCTCAGCGGAACCCGCTGCCACCAAATTGTTAGGAGTTGGCTTCATTGCAGGAGCCAGATTGAGGAGTAATTTCGTTGCGCCAACCTCGCAGAGCGGATTTCGTTCGGAAAACGATGGGGTGGGCCCGGGGTGACCTGGAGAATGTCGTTCTGGATTACGAGGTGGATGTCGTGCGGATTTGTTTTGGCCAGGAATGCCGTTTCGGGGTTTTGCATGGGCAGAAATCCACGCAAAAATCCGCTGCAGCACGTCTGCAAGGTCGGTGCACTCAGTAATCTCTCAAAGAGCGTGCAGTGAGGTTGCAGAAGTGCCTTCGCCGATTGCGAGGCTTGCGATCCGCAGGAGCAGGCACCAAGAGGATTTGGAGCACAGGTCTCCAGTAAGCAGGATATCTTGGAGCTGAGATAGTAGGTCTAAGTGCCCAGGAGTTTCATGAGGCACAGAATATGTTCGTGAAGGTCGCGGGGCCCATGTGTGCTACTCGTTCGAGAGATCTTGAGCTTGCTATCCTCGATGACCCCACCTGGAGACCGCCCTGGGACCGTGCATGTATTGGAGTCCAAGAGTATGATCGTTTTCCGTGCTGCCCAGGACCCAGTGAAATCTGAATTCAAGCTCCCAGGACGTCTAGCAGCTGGTATCCTGGAAAAGCCTCCTCTCAGCGAGGGTTCACATCAGGGGTCCTCTTGGAGCAGTGTGTTTGAGTTTCTCCAGAGTCGGCTGGATGTGGACCAGCCCTTTGCAGTTCACCAGCAAGGATGGAGGGCCTATCCGCTCACGACTACCTCGCCAGCACTTCTTCGCCGAGTGTCTGCAGCAGCGTGGCAGCGCCGGCAGGCAGAACGTTGACGAAGCAGGATCGTGGCCTCCCGGTGTCGTACCTGACCCAGTCCATCGGGACCACGTGCAGGCGGAAGGATGCTGGATACGACGCGGGTACCACATGTATATCTGCCCCCCCCCCCCCAGGATCACATCTGCCAAAGGTTTCTGGAGTGCCCTCGGAGTGCTGTACTTCGGGAGGAGCACCTGGAGGAAGGAGATGCCGAAGCCCTGAAAGAGCCCCAAGTCGTTGCTCGTGTGCAGGCTTTCCTGAGCCCCCGCCTGTCGGTCCATGGAAGTGTGGTCAAGGACGGCCACCACTGGTTTCATGCCCCTGGCTGGGCAACCGCAAAGTGTGATCGCAATGGCGAGGTAGCTGCTTACCTCTGTGGCCCAGTAGACAGGGCTTCCGCCTACGTCGCCAGCAGCAGAATTTCTAGCGGAAGTACCGAGCCAACAACCAATTTAGAGGAGTGACTCGAATCCATTCCGAGTTCAAGGGTGTGGTTGCTTGCCACAACTCTGGCAAGCCAACTAGTACGAAGAATATGGTTAATGGGTTGGGCTCGATGGCCAAGCTAGGTGAAGCCCGCCGAGATGTTGGATTTGAGGTTTGTTAGGGTCAAAGCCCACCAAGATATTGCATCTCTCGAGCGTTTCTGAGAGTAGTGGAGGCACGCATCAGGCAATGATTCCGCGGACGGAATTGCCAACTTAGCAGCTTCCCGTTTTCTCCAGCCCTCGGAAGCCGAGCGGGCGGCCCAGCAGCAGCTCGACAAGAGATTCAAGCGTTCCCTTCGGTATGTGCCAAGGGCCTTGGCTCTGTGGCCTCCGATTGCCCCGAGGGTTGGAGGGAAAGGGCTCGAGCCCCTAGCCCAAGCGACCAACCCAGCAGTAGGAGCGAGGTCGATCGCGAAAGTGTGGCAAGGTGGAGCCCGCTCGAGGGGGTCGAGCTCGGGCCTTGGCGTTGCCGCGGCCCCTCCCCCGCCCCGTCCCCCTCGGGTGTGGCGCGTGCCCGTGTCGGGCACGTCTGGACGTAGCAGAAGACTCGTTGGCTCCGCTGCCTGTGCCGTCCGCGATGCCTGACTGAAACAGCCAAGCGCGGTCGTGTGAAGGAGCGATGCGCTGGTGATGCTGCAGCCCTGGCTGAGCTAGCGCTGCAGCCCAATGGTCATCAGCTCTTCACTCTCAATCGAATTGATGACGAGAGTTGAGTTTGATTGCTGCATGTTCCCAGTGTGGCAAGCACTCTGAATGCACCTTGAAGGGCCTCCACGTGGGTTGCCCCAAGCGTTGTGTTTCTAGCTTTTCGAAAGGAGCCAACGAGCGCCTCTAGGAGGGAAGACACCCCAAGGCCTCTAAGTTTTCACTCCCCCGATTCCGATTGCCCAGGTTGCCAGTCAGGCGGCCGAGGCAGAAGCGCTCGAGCCGCCGTAAGCGAAGTCGAACACTTTCCGAAGTCGTGCAACAGTCCCTCCTCCTCCTCTTCCTCCTCCTCCTCATCCTGCTTCTCCTCCTCCTCCTCCTCCTCCTCCTCCTCCTCCTCCTCCTCCTCCTCCTCCTCCTCCTCCTCCTTCTCTCTCCTCTCTCTTCTCTCCTCTCTCCGACCCTACTCCTCCGCCCCCCCGCCCCTCAGGCGCGAGACTCGAAGAGGGACAAAAACGGCACGAGCAGAAACTTTCGAAGGTCAGCGTGGACCCCTTGGATCTGCGCTGGATCCCCCTGGCGGCGCCGCCAGCGCAGGCCCTGGCGCGCTCAGTGGGTCCAGTGCCGGCACAAGAAGTCCGCGCGGATTTTCGAAAGGTTGCGCCTATGCCGTTCTTTCTTCTTCTAGAGACGGCAGCAAGAGTGGTGGCGTTGTGGAGGCGTGGCTGGGGCGCCAAACGTCCATGAAGCAGACGCGGATGGCCCACCTGGCCTTTGCCGAGGATGTGAGCGAACGGTCCTTGCGGGGGTGGGTCAGTCGCGTGGTCAACAACGAAAATTTCGACTACGCAATTGGCTTTTTGGTGTTCCTGAACATGGTCGCGATCGGCGCAGAGGCTGACTACATGGCGAGAAATCTGGTAGATCATGTTCCTATCGAGATGCGCGCTGTGGAGTGCGCGTTTTGTGTTTCTTTCGTAGTGGAAATCTTTCTCAGAGTGTTTGCTCAGAGGGGGCAATATTTCTGCGCTGCTGGAGGCGCGTGGAACGTGTTCGACTTCACCGTGGTTTCGCTCCATGTGGTGGAGGTGGCATTGCACTTTGCTGGGATCATGCGCGACTCACTGCAGCTCAACTCGACCTTCATGCGCGTGTTCCGGGCGCTGAGGATGGTGCGCGTCGTGCGATCTATCCGAATCATGCGCTTGGTGGGCGAGCTGCGCACCCTGGCGGCCTCGCTGAAGTGGAGCCTGAGCTCGCTGGCATGGACCGTGGCGCTGCTCCTCATGATCATCACCTCTGTCGGCATCTGCCTGACCCAGGTTGTGACGGACTACCGCGTCAGGCATCCGGAAGGCGAGGCGCTCGGCCTGGCTACCTACTACGGGTCTCTTGGCAGCACGGTGCTCTCCTTGTACCAGGCAATCACGGGTGGCATCGACTGGAAGGAGGCGGTAACGCCCTTGGCAGACAGCATCTCGCCGCTGTGGTCTGTTGTTTTTTCGCTGTACATCGCGTTCGTGGTTTTCGCTGTCCTCAATCCAGCGGCCTTCGGCACAACCCGCCTCCGGGCCTGGGATCTGGGTCATGCTTTATGTTTGCCTCTTGGACCCTTCTTGGGGTTCATCTTGGAGCGTATCTGAGCCGTCTTGAGGCCATCTTGGGAATCTTGGAGCGCTACTGGGCCGTCTCGGGGCCATATTGGGCCGTCTCCGCGGCATCTCTTGGCCCGTCCCCGCGGCATCTCGACACCCTCTTGCCCGTCTTGGAGCTTCCCGTGCTGCTGAAGAAGCCACGCGGGGATGCCTCAGGAGCGCTTGGCCGCGCCTGGGAGCGCCCAAGAGCGCCCGGGATTCGTTCGGAGCTGTGCCCCTGGGAGAATGGGCTGCACGCAGTTCCATGCACTATCAGGAGGAGGAGGAGGAGGAGGAGGAGGAGGAGGAGGAGGAGGAGGAGGAGGGAGGAGGAGGAGGAGGAGGAGGAGGAGGAGGAGGAGGAAGAGGAGGAGGAGGAGGAGGAGGGGCACTCCTCTGCGTGCAGAGGCACGGCGGCGGATATAGTAACAGGCGTGTTTGTGCAGTCATCACTGGAGAACTCGAGGGAAGACACGGACTGGGTGATGATACGCAACATCAGTTCGTTAATTGCGTCAATCCAACAGCAGGGGCAAGTCACCTCCTTCAGCTGGATGGACTTCAAGAAGCATCTAGACAGGCCCCAAATGCGCGCCTACTTCGAGGCGATCGACGTTGATCCGTCCGAGGCGCAGGGCGTATTCCAGCTGCTGGATCTCAACGGAAACGGCTCCATTGACCCCGACGAGTTCTTGAGCGGTTGTCTGCGTCTGCGTGGTCCAGCCAAGGCCCTCGATCTCGCGCTGCTGCTGCACGAGGTCAGGAGGATAGCCGCCCAGATGGGCACGCTGATGGAAAGCTCTGGGCTGGCCCTGCCCGTCGACTCCGAGAGACCCGCGGGTGCCTGGGGCTGACGCGACCGCCGAAGGTGGGCGTCGTGGTTGCCACCCTGAGCAGTGAGTCTTGACCGGCCGCATTCGCTCGACCTGGGTTTCCACCATCGGTGGCGTCCAAGAAGGGGGTCGCGCGGATGTCACGCATGGGGTCGGGAGATCTCCTAGACGTCGTGGACCCCTCTTCTTCTTCCTCTTGTCCGTAGGCATAGCATTGCTATCAGTAGTGCTCTTGGCATTATCATTAGTATTAATATCGGTAGAACCAGTACTCTTATTGTTGTTGTTATTCTCGCCATTCTGATTATTATCATCCCTCTTCTTGCGATGCACACCCTGGCCCACCCCTCGTCCGCGCACGTGCCTCAGGCCATGAAGCGCCAGCCCCCCTCTTCGTGACCCCCTTCTTCGGAGGGCCCGGCACAAGGCACCAGAGCAATTGTGCAACGACGTGCCGAGCAATGACGAGCCTCTTTTTGGCTTTGCGTTGCGATGCTCCAGGAATCGTTCTGAGGCGCTGTATTCGCAAGCGCACCCGCCGCTCACGCAATCTGCGTCTCCCTTGGTGCGATTGCGACTTCGTTCCACATCATCGTGCTGAGTTTGCGAATTCTTTGTCTGTGCCCAAGCTATTGGCGTGGCGCTCTGAATGGTTACAGTCGGCCAGCCCCGAAGGGGCTCCGAGCCCAGCACAAGAAGGGAACGCTCCTCCTCCCCTCCCCGTCCACCTGGGCCCTCGCGACCCCGCAGCAGCAGCGGCGGCGGCGGGAGGAGCAGAGGGGACGGCAAGAACAGCAGCATGAGCACGACGTCTGGCAGGATCGGGTACAGCCAGGACCCCAGGTAAGGGGACCCGAATGGTAGCAGGGCCCTGGAGCCCCTACATTGGCCAAAATCACTAAACCAGGTCTGTCGTAGCTCGTGTTTTTTCGGGTGACAGCAGTTCTGGTTACTGGAACGGGGCGGGTGGGGCGTGTCCCAGTACACATCACTAAACCAGGTCCCACTAAACCCAGTTCTGCCAACGCCCGAGAGGAGACCGATCAAGCGGAGGACCAGGGGAAGCCCCGAACGGGTGAGTGAGTGGGGTGTTGGGGCGACCGCAGGGTATCGGACTTGGGCCCTTCTCCCGAGGGCGTCTCGGGCGATGGGGGCCCCCAGTGTCCCCCAAACGGGGCGGTGACTGACTGTGCGGTGAAGTCCTCCAGGATGTCGGTGTTGCCGCAAGGACCGTCACCAGACGGCCAGGGACTCCCAAGAGCAGCGGCAGTCGCAGGACTACCGGGAAGAGAGAAGACCAGTAGGCTCGGGAGCCTTGAGAGGTCAATGCAAACGGGGGTCAGCCAGAGCGCCGGATCTTGCAGGATCCTGCAGGGCCAGGGTCGCACTGGCCCAGGCTTGGGTGCAGGATCCTGCAGGATCTTGCAGGATCCTTCGCGTTGACCCGGGTTTGGGTGCAGGATCTTTCAGAATCTTGCAGGATTCTGCAAGGCCTGACTGACCCGGGTCTGGATTGACCCGGGTCAGAAGAGCCCCGATAGGCGGCCAAGGCGTCCGAGGAGACACGGTGGGAATTCCCGACACGGCCTTCGCAGCAGAGTCTCAAGGGGCGGCCAAGACCGATTGAGAGGCCCCAGGGATGGCTCACGGCAAGTCTCATCACGATTCGATTCGATTTCGAGCTCGCTGGGCTCCGTCCGAGTCGGTTTTGAGTTCCAGCGATCCGATGCGGCCCGATGCTTGCAAGGCGCGTTGTGCATCTTGGCGCGGTCTACCTGATACGATTTCGACTTCGTGCCGATGCAGCCCAATACGGCGACGTCCCGAGACGATACGGTGCAGTGCTGGCTGGTCCTGCCACGATGACCAGAAGAGCCTTGAGAAGCACAAGGAAACACCCTCCCAAGGTGAGCGACGGACATTCGCGGACATTTGCGCGTAAGTTTCCCGCGTAAG
This sequence comes from Prorocentrum cordatum, assembly GCA_963575745.1. Taxonomy (NCBI): domain Eukaryota; class Dinophyceae; order Prorocentrales; family Prorocentraceae; genus Prorocentrum; species Prorocentrum cordatum. The sequence goes on from CAUYUJ010011880.1 coordinate 69,037, forward strand.
ATCTCTCGTGCACGCCCTCATTTCCACTCTATGTGCCATGCTAGCGGCCCGCGTAAGCCCGCGGCGCGAGGTTGCCTTGTCGCGGAAAGTGCCCCCTTGAAAGGCGAGAGTCCCGTGGTCCCGTGTTGAAAAGGAGTTGCCATCTGTGTTTCCAGCTATATTGGCGTCACCGAGATATGACAATCATGCAAGGAAGTATCCAGCGAGAGATCCCTTTTCAAAAAAAGACGCCCTCAGTCCGTAAAAAAGTTGCTCACACGTTAGACGCTCGATCATGAAAGCATGAGGAAGTCGCAAGCGACAGCCCCGATTTGAAAAGGAGCAGCCCTTCATCCGTGCACGGTCTGGAGTATCTGCCTGGCGTGTCGCGCCGCAAGTTCTGGTCCAATATGGTTTTGTGCGGTTTGAAAGGATGGTAGTTTTCGCACCTCCTCGCCCGTGATGAAAGGTCACTGGTGCCATCGGTATTAACTGGAGTGCTCGCTTGCGTGGTTATTCATGGAATGTGGGTTCTCTAGCGGGCGGCGTCGAACAAAAAATGGTTTTGTGCGGCACGCAAATCATGCCCGAGCTTCCAAGCATCATTGCTCCGAGCGTTTCCCGGCGCCCCGTCCCACGGAGCCGAGTCGCAGGCTATCCATTTGCAAGGCATCGCGTGCCGCAGGGGCCGCCGCCCCTTCACAGCAAGTAGTCACGTCTTGGCTGTAGGATATGCGCAGAATCCGTTACTCCAGATTTCGTAATAAAAGGGAGGGGGTCTGGACCCTCCAAGACAAGCCATTTCAGACCCCTCCTCGTGGGAGAACCCTCCAAAACATCGTCCCCAGATCCCCCCAGGCCCTCCCAGACCCCCCCCGAAATGAGACCCCCCTCCCTTTCTTACGAAATCTGGAGTACCTGATCGTACGGAACTAGGTGGCCCAGAACGAAACTTGTTCGATGTTCAAAAGGAACCGCCCAGCGCATGCGAAACTGATTGGCTACTGTAAGCACAGCGAGCTAACCCACCTCTTCGTTTTCATCGGCTGCGCCAGGCCCCGCGGGGCTGCGCGTCGCTGAGGCGTCGGTGCTGAGAGACACTGAGGCCTGGTGAGCATGCTGCGACCGCTCGCCTTCGCGATGGCCTCTGCCAACGGATCCTACGTTCAGCGTTGTGCTGCGAGGGTGGACGGGGCGACGTGGGCCGGCGTCCCTCCTCCCAGGCATCGTGGAAAGAATGGGGTTTCATTCTTTCGGCGAGTCTCGCAAGGCCATCGTGGGGCGAGGAGGGGCCAAACCTCTTCGCGTCATGCCGTTGCGTGCCGAAGAGAAAGGCGCGCCGACACGTCATCTCCATCGCCCGGCTCACCAGAGACAGCCGGATGCAGAATGGACGTTGGCGACGTTCAATACTCAGGGACGGGATGTGTTTCGCAATGACTTTCGCCACAAACTGCCAGTATTGTTTCTGTTGCAAGGGAAGGGAGGTGGGATGTTGCTTCCTTATCAGATATTCATTGTAATTCTGATGGGGATCAGCTGCAATTGGTGGTGTTGGAGGATTTTGTTGTACTGCGGTGGGGCGCTGTCGGCATGTTGCTTGCGGTTCCTACGGCGCGGGCGTGGAGAGCAGGCGGTGCCACTGTCGCTCGCGCGCCTGGTTGCGACCGCTTATGGTGCCGATCAACCAGCGGCGGGTCGCGTTCACCACTTCGTACCAGCCTACCAGTGCGGCGCCGCGTGCTGTGTGTGAGGAGTTCAGTGAGCATTTTCGTGAGCTGCAGTAGGTCATCCCGTCTTGCCCACGGCACATCATGGGAGGCGACTGGAATGCGCATGTCGGTGCCGATGTTGCTGGCGAGCCCGGCGTCGGGCGCAGGCTCCTGCCCACTCCCACCGCTACGCACACTCGTTTTTTGTTACGAAGCTGGTGGAGGAGCATCGGCTGCGCCATGTCGATTCCCACCTCGCTTGCCGCCAGAGAGCTACGTGGCGGTCGCTGGGTGTCGACAGGGGCCAGTGGTATGAGCTGGACTATTTCGTCACAGACGGCCCTGCGTCGGCACGGAGATGGAAGCGCCCGCGCACAATCGCTAAGCCGTTCGGGGACCATTTCGACAAGATGGTCTCGCACTGGCCGCCAGGCTGGCCCTGGAAGGACCGCGGCATCCGAGAGCAGGTGAGCGGTTTCGCAGACCCTCCGCGGCCGGTCGGCCGCCTGCGCTACGACTTGATGCGCGGCCCGTCCCTTGAGGCGGCGGCAGTGCGCAGGGAGCTTGCTGGCGCGACCACCCGCGCTCTCGGGGGCACCGACAGGCCGGCGTGGTCTGAGCTCGCTACCGCCATGCGCTCCGCAAACGTCGTCGACGACCTCGAGCACGCAGCCCCGTGCCACGACACTGGCGGCTTTTACCGCGGCGCGAAGGAGCTGGGCGCGTGGCTCTTTGACCGCAACCCCACCGGCAGCGAGGAGCACACGCCAGAGCAAGGCAAGGAGCTTTTCCTGGGCATCGGCGGGGAGCCGAATCTCGTCGACGAGGCGGTGCTCGACGACCTCCCGGCCGAGTTCTGGGCCCAGGGGCACGCTCACGCCGAGGCGCTGGGAGGGCCGCCCTCGAAGAGCGAGATCACGCAGGCAGGCCATCCGCGGCCTTCGTGACAGCGCGCCTGGTGACGACGAGATCACGATCGACATAATCAAGGCCGCTGGCTAGCCTGTGCTGGCGGAGGTGCGTCGCCTCCGCCGCCTCTTCTGGGACACGCCCCACGAGCAGTGGGCCGACGCGCTGGGCCAGGAGCCGCTGCGCGAACAAGGGCTCCCGCTCCGACCTCGACAACTACCGGGGCATCTGCCATCAGAGCATGCTCCCCCGCATCGTCGCCAAGGTGGCGGCTACGCATGCTTCAAGGTGGGCCGAGGCGTCGGGCTTCCACGTGCGCGAGCAGTGGGGCAACCGCAAGCACCGCTCTACGCGAGACGCGGCGCCGGTGATGCGCACACTGTTCGAGGAGGGCGCTCGGGATGGCAGGGCGGTTTCGGACGGCCCCCTCGCCGCCGCGCACGCGGGCGCCAAGAAGGCGCGCCCAAATGTGCCCCGAGACCTCTGCTGGAAGGTGCTGAAGCGCTCGGGTGCACCGCCTGCCATGCTCAACGCGCTGCGGGGAGCTCACGAGCAGACCTGCTACGTCGTGCGCACTGGCGCCGGGGACCCCTCCCCCTACGTCCTCCAGCGGGGACTGCGCGACGGGCGCCCCGCCAGCGGCATCCTCTACACGGCGTTCCACAACGTCGTGCTCTGGCGGTTGCGGTAGGAGCTCCGCGACGAGCAGAAGCTGCGACTGCACTTCAACCGCGACTGGCCCCTGCCGCGCGCCACAGAGCAGCCAGACGAGCACGATTGGACCGCCTTCGCGGCGCACCTGCTGGCCTCCGCCGACGACGCCACAATGTTGACGCGGAAGCAGCGCGCCAGGGCCGTCGAGGGCATGATCACACTGACCATGGGGCGCTTCGGGGAGACCGCGCACCCTGGGACGACCGAGAGGCTACGCGCCGCCGCCAAGACCGAAGCCGCACCGCCAGGCTTCCTCACCGCCGTCCAGCTGCTGGTCGCACGGTTCGACACTGATGGCGGAGCGGAACAGGACGACGCCAAGCGCGCCCATGCTGCCCGCCTGGCGCGGCGAAGGCTACACATGCAGCTGCCGAGGCTGAGGCTGAGCAGCCGGCTCCGCGGCTCGGTGGCCCAGGCGACGGCCGTGGCCTCATTGCTGCGCGCCTGCGAGGTGCGCCCCTTCAGGCCCGCCTTCCCGAAGACCTGCCAGCTCTCCATCAACGGGGTCATTCGCGGCAGCAGGCGGCGGCACTCGGGCGATGAAGGGCGCGCGCACCACTGTGGACTTGCGGATCGAAGCTGGGATCGACGCCATCCCCGCGCCGGTTCTGATGCGGCAGCTCGGCTGCCTCGGGCACCTCGCCCGGCGCCATGGCAGCCGCCCGGAGCAGCAAATGCTGGGCGCGTGGCCCGCCCCGAGGCCAGCGCTGGGGCGCGCGCTTCCCAGGCGCCCTCTCGCCGCGACACCTACTGGAAGCTCATCGCCCGCGCGATGGGGCTGACTGGGCTGCCAGAGGAGGAATGGCCCACGCGCTGGGTCGAGGTCGCCCAGGACCGGCGCGAATGGCGACGCCTCTCCGACACTCTCGCGCACTACGAGCGCCAGCGGTGCGACGCCGACACGCGGGCCAACCGCCACTCGGAGACGGCCACCGCCTACCGCGCAGAGCTGCAGGGGGCGCCGCGCGACCAGCTCACAGGAGAGAGCCAGTGCCCGCGGCGCGGGGCATGGCATGTCAAGCTCGGCAATCACATGCGCCTCTGCAGCGGCACCCCACCAGCCCGCGTCGAGCCAAGGACTGACGCCGCGGAGCAGCACGCGCGCCGCCGCCAGCACGCGTCGCCACCTGCCCCCGCTGCGCCGACCCAGAAGAGGAGGCTTCGCGGCAAACAGCCCCCGCCCGCGGCGCCCGCCCCGGCGGCGGCCCCCCTCGCGGTGGACGCTGCCTACGCCGCAGGAGGGGGCGGCCGAGGCTGCTGGCACGGCAGGAGGCGCGGACCCGAGCCTCCAGAGCAGGCGCGCCGACGCCGCGGGCGGCACGACGCCCGCCTTGTCGCGCCGGCGGCCCTCGCCAGCCACGGCGGCCGAGGAGGACGAGGAGGAGGAGGCCCACCAGCAGCTGGAGCAGGAGGGGGCGGCAGAGGAGGCGCAGCTGGCGCTGGAGGAAACGGCAGAGGAGGAGGAGGAGGAGCAGGCGGAGATGTCGCAGCTGGAGCCGGAGGAGACGTCAGAGGAGGAGGAAGAGGAGGAGTAGGAGGAGGAGGAGGAGGAGGAGGAGGCGGCGGAGAGGGAGAGGGAGATGCTGCAGCACACGGAATGGGAGGAGGGGGACCACACGATTACATTCAGGGCGACGAATTGGCACCTCTTCTCAAAGATGGCGCGGGGTGTCCTCTTCTGCGGAGGCCGGCACAACAGCCCGCGTGCTTATTGCCCGTCTGCCCCGCATCGCACGCGGCTGGGTGCGGCGATGCACAAGCGAGCCCGCAAGCACACGTTCGAGGAACGACGGCAGTGGTCATATGCTTGTCCGTCGCGCGCTCACACCTGGCCCTCATTGCGCGCCGTTGCCGCCCACAAAGTGCAGCGCGACCTCCGCCGCGCCACGGCGGGCCTGCCTCGGGTCGGCCCAGCCGGGGCGGCCATCAATGACAGCGCGCGGCGAGGCAGCCGCGGCCGCGGGCGGGCTCGCAGCCGCGCGGGCCGCCGCGGCGCAGGCCCGGCAGCGAGGCGAGGGCGCGGCGCAGGACCGCGGGCAGGAGGAGGCGCGGCGGCGCGCGCGGGGCCGCCAGGACCAGCAACCGGCCGCGGCCGCGGGCGCGGCGCCGGGCGACGCCGCCCCCGCGCCGGCCCAGGCCCCAAGGCAGCAGCTCATGCTGCTCGACGCGCCCCACGGCGCCAAGGGTGGCGACGCCCCCCCTGCAGCGCCAGCAGCGGCTGCAGCAGCAGCGGCGTTCCGCAGGCCCCTGCGCCTAGCCGCGCCGCTGGCCGCGGCGGTGCCGCTGGCGACCCAGGCGGCCCAGGCGGCCCAGGCGGCGGCGGCGGCGGCAGGGGCGCTTACGGAGGCGGCGGCAAAGGCGGCCGCCTGCGAGGAGGCGGCGGCGCCGCCGCCGCGACCCGCGGAGGCGGCCCCGGGCTGGAAACGGCGGCGGCGGGCGAGGCATAGGCCGAGGCCGAGGGCGTAGCCTCGTCGCCCCCGCGGAGCAGGTCGCGGAGGCCCGCGTCGCCCTCGGGGCCAGCCACGAGCGGGAGCTCAACATGCGCGCCGACTGGGTCGGTTCCATGGCTGTGCTCCGCGACGAGGATCTCGCCAACGAGGCGCGGGGACTCCGCGACGAGCGGCGCCGAGCCGACAGGGCCCACAAGAAGCAGCAGCCCGACGGCGCCAACGGCCCCCTGCCAGCCCATCCCAAGGGCAGCCAGCGCAGCATGCTTTTCACGGCCATCTGCGAGGCGGCCGCCAGCAAGCTCCAGGCGGGCACGCCCGGCCGCGCAGTTCGCCCAGACAGCGCCCGCGGAGCTGGATGCCCAGATCTTCCGTTTCAAGCCGCGCCACGAGGAGCCGATGGTTGGGCGGCCTTGGACGTTCTACATCGCATACACGATTCGGGCCGCCACGGTCTTCCTGGGCGCCCTCGCCGCCCCCCAGGCCTCGAACATGGAGGGGATGCGGTTCGGGGTGTTCCTCGCGGACGACGGCCCCGTCGCGCAGTGGCTGCGCGGGCAGCGCTAGGCCGGCGGCCTCCACAGGCGCGCGCGTCGAGGCCGCCAGGGGCCCGCGTGCTCTGTGCGGCCGCTGGCAACACATTCGTTCCGGAGGAGGAGGAGGAGGAGGAGGAGGAGGAGGAGGAGGAGGAGGAGGAGGAGGCCGTAGCGGACGCCGGCAGGCTTGCCGCCAACTCGCGCCGATCCTCCGGCATGCCCAACCGGGCCCCCTCGGGGGCGCGCGCCAGCCTGCACGGCCGCTCTGGCGGCGCAGGCGGCGGCGCGAAGCGCGCGGCCGCCGCCCGCGGGCTGGCGCCTTGGCCGGAACGGCGGCGACTACGAGATCCCGCCCCACGGCGCGCCCTACGCGCGCTGCGGCCAGCGCGGGCGCCCAGGAGGCAAGGCACCTACGGCGTCTTCGGGGGCGCCGCCTGGGTGCGCACTTTCCTCGTCGCCCTGCTGGTGGGCTCTAAGTGCTACCACATGATTACTGTAGGACCGGCGCGCGCGGTGCCAGGGCGCGGGCCACAATTTGAAAACGATCCCTTTCAATCCGCGCAACTGTCGGAAGACTGTTCATCGCGAGTGCGCACGGGGCTGAGGTGCGAGCCTCAGTATGAATCCACGCCCCCCCCCCCCATCCGCCCACATTTTGGATGCGACCCCCATGTTGAGGAGGACTTGCCCTCCATCCGTGTCATTGTTGGACGCGTGTATAGCCAGATATGCGGGTCGCAAAGACGAGAGACACGTTTTGAGAACGACGCACTTTCCAGCAATGTAATCAGGCGCCCCCGATAATAAAACATCCCTCATCAAGACCTGAGAGCTGATCATCCCGAGGCAAGACAACTGGTCGGCGGAAAGGGGCGGCGAGGTCGAGCTTCATGATCGCCGGGGAAAGTACGAATCGAAGTTGCGATCGTCTTATGCTGAGTAGGAACACTTTCGAAAGTGCGGCAAGGATACGGACCAGCTCGCGCACGAGCCTAAGCGCAAGACTCTCGAGGAGGCTCTCGCGGCAGCCTTGGCGTGCACAAGTGGCTGCCCAACGAGAACGTTTCCAAGGGGTGCCTAGGCTGCATGGGCGCACCTTTCGAGACTGTTCGCAATAGTGGCTTCTTGGCGCGTTCCACCAAGGACCCCCAAGCACAGAGCACGTTCGAGGCCACCAACGGAAAAACGCCGAGCTGCTGGGGGCCGAAAGTCTCGAGGGCGTAACTTGTCAAGTAGACACTCGCATCCGCACGCGCGAGTTCCGAGGCCCCCCGAGGTAAACATCCCACCCTTTCCCTACCTCCACACATACGAGATGCCGCGACGAGAACTTGATGATCCCCCCGAACCCCGAACTTTCTAATCTTCCAGGTGTGGCCTTAAAGGGTATCCGGATCATTGTTGACAGTACTTTCGCGCGCACGGCACTGAGGCGGGCGCTTCTGTTTGAGACGAGAGCCCCGCCAACCGAGAAATTTACTGGAGACTTGAATGCGAATGCGCGCGCCGCTCAACCGATAGAGCACATTGCAAAAACCAAGAAAAATTACACTGCATGCGTGTAACTGTTGGATGGCTGTCAAAAAGAGCGCGCGCGACGCGCCAAAGGCTGGTTTCGGCTCAGCCATTCGGCGCAATCATCAACGCATGTCGCCGCGCCGTTCGCTCCCGCGCGCAACCTTGCGTCTTGGGCAGAGCGCCGCGGCCACCAGGGCAAACGCCGCCTCGGGCGCGGTGGGTTTGTCGCGGGTTTACCGCGGTGCTGGCGTCGTCTACCAGGGGCACGGGGCGCAGAGTTTGCCGTGGGTTTGCCGCGGTGTCGGCGTCGTCCACTGGGGCGCGTCGACAACAAACGGCGCGGCGACGCACGGTCGGCGCAAGGTCGCACCAGGAGAACCAGCTGCGTGCAATGTGACGTTGCTGGCTTCATCCCCCATTATGCTATCCCCCTTGCACGTCCGCCCATGCGTCCGATACCTTCAAGACATCGGGGCCCCAGACAACATGATTTTGCAAACCAGGGGCCTTGCCAGCCAGCATGAGAAGACGAATCATGGATCGCGTTTCGACTTCCAAATGCAGTTGGGAGCGACAATGTAGAACTGCCCCTGTATTAGCTCTCGTTGTGACCGTTTCTGTCATAGTGATTTGTGAGCTTGTCCGTCGAAAAGGAAAAGCGTTCGGGAGCTCTATGAAGCAGCCGCGGTTCCAGATACATCCTCCAGACCCGCCAGTTCCTACGGATTTCCGATCATATGAGGAAAATCATGGAGGCCCCGCGCGGCGCGCAATAGTTCTATAGTCTAGACCACGCGTCCGCCGCAAAAGATATGGGACGACACTCGCGCGGCGATGTACCGTCGTAAGTTCAGCGATGCACATCCGACGTAGGCCTGGCGTACATCCGACGCAACCCGACGTGAGCCCCACGAAGATCCGACGTGAATCCGACGTAAGTTGTGTCTCAAGTCGCCGCGCGAGGCCTCCAGGTGTCTCCTCATGACCGGCGTACGCATCGTCGCTCGGACTTATCTTCCTCTTGCCCTCGTTTCATCGCGCCAACATCGCAGAGCGGATTTCGCTCGGAAAACGATAAGATGGGCCCCGAATGTCCTGGAGAATTTCGTTCCGGATTTCGAGGTGAATGTCGTGTGTGTGTGTTTTTGCCAGGAATGAAGATTATTAAGCAATTATACACGAAATTCACATCGTTTCTCACTCGCCGTTTCGGGGTTTCGCATTGGCAGAACTCCGCGCACAAATCCGCTACAGCACGTCTGCCAAGGTCGGTGCAGTGACTCGCACCCATACCCATAGGGGGGTCGGAGAGGGCTATGGGTACGTGTTTTCGGATGGGGGTCCCCGCTCGAACGGGAGCGTTCCCCAGGGTCCGACAACCCGCACCCATACCCATAGCGAGTCCTCCTCCCAACGACCGCCCCTATGGGTATGGGTGTGTGTTGTTCGTTCGTCATAGCAGTGGACCTTCGCCTCCCAGCCGGCCCGCCCCCAGGTGGCCGGCCAGCACGCGGCCAGCCGCAGCCCCCTCGGCTCGTTCCCCGGGGCGCGCCAGCCGCCGCCTCCACCGCCGCCCGCCGTGGTCAGAGCAAATGAGGTCAGAGGATCACGCCGCATCGCCGGCGCATCGCCGATGCGGCTCGGTGTCGGCGGCGAGCGAGGGGGGAATGTGAGAAAGAGAGGTTCAAGGTTTTCGGGCGTTCTCGTTGATTCTCGGTGGCCTTCTAACCTCGGGATGCTTGCCAGCAGCTGCGCCAGGCCAAGGGCGTTCCAGGGGTGCCCGGATCGTCAGAAACCCGAGTTATGGCCCAAAAACCAGATTCGGCGGCGCGCCCGGGGGGGAAGCGACAAGGAGAAGGCCGTTTCAGAAGGCGGCGGGGCTTCTCAGATGCCTTCGCGCCTTCCGTGAGGTCTCTGGGTCTTCGGGGAAGGCTCAGAACACATCTCAGAAGGCCAAGGGACTTCCAAGCCTTCTGAGAAGGCCCGCCCCTTCTCGATTCCCCCCCGTGCTCGCTGCCGACGCTTTGAAGCTCGAATTCCTTCACGCCGACGGCGCCGATGCATCACCGGCGTCGCCGATGCGTCGCGGATGCATCGCTGACGCAGCGCCGAGGCGGCGCGATCTTCCGACCCCGTCTACAGTGGAGGCCCATGCCAAGAAACACCCTGATCGCTTCCAGGGTGCCCTGGGTTTCTTGGGTTTCGATGGTTTTGCCATGGGAAACGTGACGCTCCCACACCGAAAGCCCATGGACGTCCAGGGGTCTCAGGGTAGGGTTTCCTGTGGACGGGCCTCCACTGTGCTCGGACCCCACCTGGGAGGCCCCGAGTTCACCACTGCAGAATCGCGGTCAGGACGCTGGAGTGAGCAGCAGCTCGGGTTCGGCAGGGGCTCGCCACTCCTGGGGTCCGTCCACGGTTGTTCCGTGGGCGCTCCCAGGGCACACAGAAGCTTCCGGAGGAGGAGTAGGAGGAGGAGGAGGAAGAGGAGGAGGAGGAGAAGGAGGAGGAGGAGGAAGAAGAGGAAGGAGGAAGGAGGAGGAAGAGGAGGAGGAGGAGGAGGGAGGAGGAGGACGAGGGAGGAAGGAGGAGGAGGAGGAGGAGCAGGAGGAGGGGAGGAGGAGGAGGAGGAGGAGGAGGAGGAGAAGGAGGAGCAGGAAGAAGAGGAGGAGGAGGAAGGAGGAGGAGGAGGAGGAGAGGGAGGAGGAGGAGAGGGAGGAGGAAGAGGAGGAGGAGGCGGAGGAGGAGGAGGCGGAGGAGGAGGAGAGGGAGGGAGGAAGAGAGGGAGGGAGGGAGGGAGGATGAGGAGGAGGAGGAGGAGGAGGAGGGTTCCAAGAGTTCCGATGACGACAAGGGGCTCCGAGAACGAGGCACCAAACCAGACCCTCGAGAATCATAAGCGCTAATTCCGAAAATCAGCTACGCGAGGTGATAGGCACAGGCTTGTGAAACCCATTCCATATCTTTTCGCCTGACGGGCCCTTCCCCTGGATAAGGTACTTCCTCTTAAAGTGCCTCGGAGAACCCAGGGGTGGTCTACCCTTACACGGTCTGGCTATCATATATGCTCTACAGACGCAACGAGCAGTACAATCTACACACCAAACCATCGGGCCCGTTTTCCAGAGGCGGTGCGTCTCATGAGCCGCTTAGACCCCCTTAGGGGGTCCTCCACAGCTCAAGTTCACAAGGTCACACCTGCGAGCACGACTATCTCCGCACCTCGCGCAAGCCCTTCTACGTTTGAACCTACGCACTAGATGCCCATTGTCATCACTCAGAGTGAGACCGATCGGTCTCTCAACATACTCCTTCATTTCAACATCTGCCCATGTTTGCCCTCGAGCAGCGGCGCAGGATGCGCAGCACACTTTTCAGTGTCAACGCCGCCGCATGCTCACGCATCTGGCGAGCTCGCTCTTGAGGGATGCCCCTGGGGTGCATAGCCGCACCGCACTTCGCGTAGAAGTCCACCTGCTTGTTGCCGTGCTAGTAGGCCAAAGGAATCTGCAGTTCGTTCGCTTTTGCCTGAGACAGGTGCGAAGGAATCCACTCGATGTCGATCTCTTGTGCACCAACATCCTCCACTGCATTCCAGAAGTGTACCCATAACTCTGCATACTGGTGACCTGAGTGTGTCCCATAAGGATATCCAGCCTGCCAGCCGATGTGTAGCTCCTTGAAATCCGTGATCAGGTGCAGCCGCCCTTGTGACTTGTGTAGAACTGCTTGCCTCGCGGCATACAACTTTGCTGCACCTGAGGTCTTTCATGGAAACGGTGCTGGTCCAGACGCTGCCGCAACAACGTTGCCAACTTCATCTATCATACAGAATGCCCACCCACCTCGAGCTCGAAACTCACAGTGTGGAAAGATACAGCTGCCATCCACACTCGATTCCACTGATGAGCCCTGACACAGTGCACAGATGCCAGCGAATAGTGCGGTGCCCAAGTGCATCTGGTAATTGAAACAGCGGATCTGGAAAGAGGCCCTTGCACAACATCATCGTACACGGGTGGTCCTGCCCATACTCATTGCGTCCCCACCACATGAGTTTTCTTTCATATCGATGCCAATCACAACGAAAGCACCTGTGCAAGTCAGTTCCTTCCTCAGCACAACACATGGCGCAAATCGGTGTGTCCGTCGCTTGAACTGCATGCAACCTCACTTGATTAAAGAAACCTCCCGCCAGCCACGTCCGTAGTAGTCCAGCTCCTTTGAAGTCCCCTTTGCGTCTGAGTTCAGCAATCTCCTTGACAGCTGGCTCCAGAATCGGCGGCCCAGTGAGCCCCTCCATCCCACGACTGCCAGGAACTGCTTCCAGAAGACGCGCGTTGATGGATACATTGCTCAACTTCCTCAGTGTGCCGACTCCGATATCATCCCAACCAACGTTTGAGCCACGCTCTGTGAACCAACGATTCCAACTCCCGGCTCTCCAACCCATTCGCCGAAGAGTCGTGAGTATTGTTCCAGTTGGTCCTTGAACTGATTGCCAGGAGCGTGTGTGGTTCTGCGCGTGCATGGATGCCAGGGCCACCGCCTTCGGCTTGACCCACTGCTCCCTTTTTGCCCTGAGCCAATACACCAACGGGCACTCGTCCGCAATGAACGTCGGGTCTGACCGAGGACAGTGCGATAACAGAGACTCCATCGTCCTGCTTCTTCCTCGCGCTGATCCGAACTGAGCATGTCCTGATATCGCTCTGACTTCTTGCAACTGCGTGTCGCTCATGCCCTGGACCCTCGCCGCGTAACCAATAGGTGCGAGCCCTCCAGAGCGGAAGAGCTGACCCATCTGTTTGCCACCTTGCGCCAGCCTCCGAAACCTCGGTACTCTGCGCCCTTCAGCAGCAACTCGTCCTCGGTGTGTGGGCATCCTTTCACCTCCTCCCATGCGTCGGTCATGTCCAAGCTGCCTGACCACTCTTGCCCGTCGAAAGGCCCAACCACTCAATGCCATTTCAACTTCCTTAGCCATCCTCGGTGTCGTCGCAATGACGCGCCCCTTGTTCGGACTCAACTCCCAGCCCAGCTTGACGAGGAGCCTGCACAACAGCTTCACCGCCGCTATGGTGATCCGATTTGCATCCTTTTCTGTGCCCGACGCTTGCAAGCTGCCATCATCTACGACTACGCTGACAGTGGGAGAGGACCACAACGTGTACACCTGGCCACAGGCGCCCAACGTGAGCAAGATCATCATGGTAGTAGCATCCGAGCAACCAGCTATGGCCCCTTGGTTCGTGCTGATGAACCTGGAAGCTATCTTACCAAACGTTAGGCTCCTTCTTCCCGCGCACGTCTTGATGAGCATAACAAGTCTTCTCTTCGGAAACTTATGCATGCAACCAATCCCCCACAGAGTAGCATGTGCAATAGTCTCAAACGCGTCCTCCAAGTCAAGCATGACCGTGACAGTGCCTCATGAGCGCTCTGCCTGCTTCTGCCAAGACAGACTGTGTCCAAACCGCTCTCTCCGAGCTTTTGCCAGCCGTAGCATAGCGGCAAGGCCGCGCATGTTCTTGTAGCCAACCTCGCTGAACATGTCGGCGATACTTGTTGTATACTCTGAGCGTGCCCCTGATCAGACCGATCAACCTGCGCCCCCCCCCCCCCTCAGGTTTGGGGAGCCTCGGTAACACTGTATTCTTCATCTGACTGGGAGCTTCGACGATCCTCTCAGCGACCTCCATCACCCCACTGAAAGCGCGAAGGCAATCATATGATAGCAACGCCATGTTCATGGGCCCCAGGTTGTCGATGCCTGAGGCTGTCTTCCCCTTGAAGGTCAGCGCTGGCTTGCGAATCTGATCAACTTCAAGAGGTTCCATCTGCCCATCATCGTCAAAATCCTGCAGGCGAAGTCCTCCTCCGAAGGGTGCTGGGTCAGGATCGTGATTCCATATCTTGTGCCATTGCTGGAGGTCCGTGTCGAGCGCGGTCGCATGCGACTTGACGCCCGTGCAGGGGTGGACTTCAGTTTGCGCCCACATTGTCGGTAGTTTGCTCCATCTGCGTGCCTCGGCCTGCTCCTGCTCGATGGATTTCGCAACAGCCTGTCTCCATTCCCTCGCGCGCTGCTCAGCACACTGCTGCTCCAACTCGGTGGCCTCTTGCGCCGCAAACCAACTGCAGCCGCGAAGCCACTCATCTTCCCAGCACCATTCATACTCGAGCCGATACCAGAAGACATACCAAGAACTTCCCATGTCCAAAATTATGACGTCTGAGATTCTGGGGCGTTCGAAATCTTTGCGTCACGAACTGCGAGCGAGTCCAGCTCCCACTCTCTCTTGAGCGCATGTATGAGATCCTGGATGACCATGGGCGCTCTTCTCAAGTTTCTCGAAACAGGATCTCCTTCAGCTCCTCGTCCCGGTGCTCTCCTCGCCGCCGCCACCAGATTGAAATGCGGGTCCGATAATGCCGGCGGTAACTCGACGCTTGTTATCTGGTAGATGGTATTTGTCAGCCAGCTCATTCTCTGCCAACGTCATCCATTGCTGAAAGAACCAATCTAAATCTTGCGCCTCTCGTGCATGTTCACATTCTCCGTGTACCTGAGCGCGCGACGGTGGCTCCCTAGGCGCTCCCAGGGGGCACTCTTTAGGGAACTTCTTTGGCATGACAGTCTGCCATTCCATAGCTGCTCCTGGTCCTGCCCCAGGCTCAAGCAGAACACCCCAATGCGTCGCCAAGCTGGGTCCCTCCAATCTTCGCACTCCTGTGACCAAGCTCTTGAAATTCTTGGACATGACGAAAAAAACTGTAGTCCTTCCACGTCCTGCCGAGCACGTCCACCCAAAAGGAGCAGCAACAGTAGCAGACATGTCATTCAGAACAGTCAGCTCCTCCAAATCAAGTGGACTCATATGCCAAGCCAATCACCTCCTATGATGAAACGTAGCCCAAGAAGCTGCTCGAAACACTGCAGTATGATCCGCCGGTCGTTGTCCTCCACGCCCCTGCGCTTGTTCCCCGAGATGAGGTAGATCGAGGCCAAGACAAACCCACCAGGGAGCACGCCGTCGATCCACTGCGTTGCCCACCTCGACTTTGGCGGTGCAACTCCTCCAGGATCTGGTGGATCAGCTGAGCCAATATCTTGCCTGAGTCCAACTGCAACTCCCCACGAGGCTGTGCTGATGGTGTTGCCTTGTCTGGCTGGCTCAATGTGAAAATGCCAACCTTGATGCTTGAGCCTCACCACGGTGTCGCCGATGGCCGGCTTTAGCAACTTGTGCTCATGGATGAGAAGCGCATCAGCCTCAACCTCAATCTCGACTACTTCAGCTGCAAAATTTGAAAGCTTTGCCGCCTCCTTCTGTGCCGAAGTGATGTTCGCCGTCACGATTCCCCAAGTTCTGACCTGGGTTGTCTCCACCTCCTCTGGACGAGCCTGTCTCGGAAGACCCGTGCCACAGTTGCGGCAAACTCGATCGATTGCCCTCGCGGAATACGTTGAATACCCAACAGAAATTGAGTGTTGAGTCGCCCTCTGCGTCGCTGTCGAAGAATCCCCAAGAGATACACAACTCGTACTTTGTGCCGACAACATCTTTCCATGAGCATAATTCAGGGATGCCGATGTCACCGATGCCGATGTAGAAAGAACTGCTGCAATTGAAGAGCTCAGACTGTTGAGACAATCCAGCTAGTGCACTGCCTGACACAGCCTCGGAGATGATGCATTCTCAAGCGAACCCATCTGGTGAAACGTGGACCTGGTGTTGTCCACTAACTGCTGGAACTGGCCCCAGCCACTGACCGTCGTGAAGTCCTCAAGCGCCCCCTCCACTTGCAGTAGCTGGGGCCGCAACCCTCCTTCTCTTTGCACGCTCTGCTGCGGCAGCAAGCTGGTGACGAAGTCGCTTGCGTGCCTCTGCGATACGCTTGACCTCCTCCTCTTCCTCAACTCCATCGATCTTGAGCCCTTGTTCGGCGTGGAGCTCCCCAAAGTCTTCATCGTCGGGGACTGGGATGTCAGAAGGTCCATTGTGCTGCATGGGCTCATCGCTGGCATCCCCGCCACCACCATCAGTAGCATGCTGAGGATGATGAGCCTGTGCACGCTCCTCTTCTTCTTTCTGCTTCTGCTGCTGCTGGCACGCCTCGACTGCCTGCTGGAGTGCGAGCATCGGCCCACGAAGACATTCAGGGATTTCGCCGCTTCCACCTGACCACTGAACCTCCGCAACCTTCCCGCAGAGCTGCAGCGCTGGATTGTCTGCACCGCTCGCCTGCTCTCGCGGTAAGGCCCCGGTCTGTGCTTTCTCAAGCTGCTGCTTCTTGAGCGAGCTTGTGATTGTCCAAGATCTGCCTCTCTGCGTCGCGAGCAGCACGAGCACGCTGGTACTCCTCATTTGGCTCCTTGAGTCGCTCCTCGGACTTGTGTAGCTTCTTGTTTGTGTCCTCCAGGCGCTGTCCCAGCTGGAACGAGCTGAGCTTGGTGATGTCCACGGGCTGGTTCTCCTGAGGCTTGACTGCCACCGTCTTGTCCCATAGTTGCACTATACTCTGCACCTGTATGGGCCATTGTGTCCTGTCGTCTCCATGCGCCTTTGCCATTGTCTCAAGCATTGCGTTCGCCGTAGCCTGCTTGCTGGAGCTGGTGGTCCCTTTGGCTCGTCTCGGCGGCGTAGTCCACCAGGCGGTCCGTCCTCCCACCTGTTCTTAGTGTTGTGCCACGGAGCCTTGAATTTCCCATCCTAACTTTTCCCATTCTGTAGCTGCTTCTGCTTCTCAAGCACTCCCCTCGGCGCCTGCTTGCCGCAGCGCAGGCAGTGGGCACGGTAGACGTAGTTGGCAAACGCAGTGCCATACACCCTCGCGCAGGTCCCACACGGCCAAAGAGGATGGCCCGCCCGAGCGAGCCGCGTCGAAGCACACTCGGGCAAGCCCAGAAACGCCTGGGCCGACACGGCTAGGAGGAGGAGGAGGAGGAGCAGGAGGAGGAGGAGGGAGGAGGGAGGAGGAGGAGGAGGAGGAGGAGGAGGAGGAGGAGGAGGAGGAGAGCACTCAGGCGCTTCCGGGGGCAGAGAGGGGCGTCGTTCCCTGTCTGGCATTCCTGACCGTGGCAGCTCGACCGCAGCGGCGTCGCCACCTCCGCAAGAAGACGGGCCTCCCTGGACCCTCCAAGAGCCCCTTGGACCTCCCAACAGCCGGCTGAAGCATCCAGGACCCTCGATCCTCTGTCCTCGATCCTCGATCCTCCCCAACTCTCAGTCTTCGACCTCCTCCTTGGACCTCCCCCCAAGAAGGACCTCCTCCAACAAGCTAAAGCAACAGCCTCCTCGGTCCTCCTCAGTCATCCTCAGTCACCTCTCAGTCCTCCTCTCCTCCTCCTCCTCCTCCTCCTCCTCCTCCTCCTCCTCTCTCCTCCTCCTCCTCCTCCTCCTCCTCCTCCTCCTCTCTCTCCTCGTCCTCCTCCTGCTCATCTTGCTCCTCCTCTCCTCCCTCCTCCTCCTCCTGCTCCTCCCTCTCCTCCTCCTCCTCCTCTCTCCCTCCTCCTCCTCCTCCTCCTCCTCCTCTCCGCCTCCGCCCCCGCCTCCCTCCTCCTCCTCCTCCTCCTCTCCTGCTCCTCCTCTCCTCCTCCTCCTCCTCCTCCTCATCATCATCATCATCATCATCATCATCATCATCATCATCATCATCCCCCTCCTCCTCCTCGAGCCCCGGCACTGCCCGAACCGTGTCGACTGCGCGTGTGTAAGAGTGCCTCTTCGCAGGAGTGATGTGGTTTCGGAGGAGGAGGAGGAGGAGGAGGAGGAGGAGGAAGAGGAGGAAGAGGAAGGAAGGAAGGAGGAAGGAGGAAGGAGGAAGGAGGAGGAGGAAAAGGAGGAGGAGAAGGAGGAGGAGGAGGAGAGGGGGAGGAGGAGGAGGAGAGGAGGAGGAGGAGGGGAGGAGGAGTCCACCTGAGAAGGAGGAAGGAGGAGGAAGGAGGAAGGAGGAAGGAGGAGTGAAGAAGGAGGAAGGAGGAGGAGGAGGAGGAGGAAGGGAGTAGGAGAGGAGGAAGAAGGGAGGAGGAGAGGAGGAGGAGGAGGAGGAGGAGGAGGAGGAGGAGAGGAGGAGTAGAGGAGGAGGAGAAGGAGGAGGTCATGGAACAGTCAATGCCGTGAAGTGAGCACCATGCTTAGCTCAGGAGGGACTCCAGCATTCGGGCCTGGCTCAGCTTCGGTCGGGGGCCCTGTTCGTGCCCGAGGCTGGCCGCGGCAAGAACAGCCAACTTCGTTCCTCGTTGAACGTTCTTCCTGGTCGCACGATGACTGTGAATGTAAGTCGTGCGTGTCCCTCTAGGAAGAATGTTCAGAAATAGTCAAAATAATAGTCTGGGGACGTTGTTTTGACTATTGTTGGCTATTTGTGGACTATTTTGAAGCGCGTGTTAACTTTTCCTCCAAAACCCGCCTGCAGGAGGACATGCCCGACCTCACTGTAGGTGGGGTCGACGGATCGCGCCGCCTCGGCGATGCATCGGCGATGCGGCGCGATCCAGAGGCCGATGTTCTCCGCCCCCCCGTCGCAGGTGCAGCGGCGAGGCATCAGCGATGCGGTGCGATCCCTCGACCCCCTCTGCTCCGGCCCCAGCTGGGAGGCCTCACTCCCACCGTGGTGTTCGACAAAAAACGCCCATCTCGAATGCGTGTTGAAGCGGGTCCAACGCCCCTGGCCCCAATTTATTTCAAAGTTCGGGGCGGTCGACGCGGGGGAGTGTGAGTCGTGTCGAAAAAACGCCCACATTTGCATACCGCGGCCTGCTCCCTTAGATGAACATTGAAAGGGGGGGCGTTGTATTTGGGCGTTTTTTTCGAAATTGCCGGCAGCACTGGCTTGGCTTGCGCGCTTGGATGGAGCCCCCCGGCGGCCCCCTGCGGCCTCGCACCAGAGGCCCGAAGAGGGACAGGGCCAGGGTTCAGACGGGCGTGTCCCTCTGCAGGAGGAATGTTCAAACATACTTTTTTATATAAAAAAGAAACAAGAAAAAAACAAAAAACAAAAAAAGCCTGAGAACGATGTTCGGCTATTTTTAACCATTTTTCCCGACCTAGGCTCTGCCAAGAAGGGTTCTTACTTTCTTTGCTTTTCAGGGGCCGGGCAGTGTAAAACGCCCCGGGCGGTTCCCCCGGCATCCGCTCCGCGGTTCCCCCAGTGACGCTCCCTTAGTTTAGCGTTGCTTATCTCATCCATCTTAGCTTAGCTTATTTCATCTTAGTTTAGCTTAGCTTCATCTTAGCTCAGGTTTATTCCCTACCTAGGCTCTGCCAAGAAGGGTTCTTACTTTCTTTGCTTTTCAGGGGCCGGGCAGTGTAGGCCGCCCTGGGCGGTTCCCCCAGTCCCCTGGGAGCGGTTCCCCCAGTCCCCTGGGACCTTTAGCTTTAGCTTTAGCTTAGCTTAGCTTTAGCCTAGCTTTAGCTTAGCTTTAGCTGTAGCTTAGCTTTAGCTTAGCGTTAGCTTAGCTTTAGCTTAGCTTTAGCTTAGTTCTAGCTTAGCTTTTGCTTAGCGTTACCTTAGCTTTAGCTTAGCTTTAGCTTAGTTGTACCTTAGATTTAGCTTAGCTTTAGCTTAGATTCAGCTTTAGTTTAGCTTTAACTAAGCTTCAGCTTAGCTTTAGCTTAGGTTTAGCTTAGCTTCAGCTTAGCTTTAACTTAGCTTCAGCTTAGCTTTATCTTAACTTTAGCTTAGATTTAGCTTAGATTTAGCTTACCTGTAGCTTACCTTTAGCCTAGCTTCAGCTTAGCTTCAGCGTAGCTTCAGCTTAGCTTCGGCTTAGCTTTAGCTTAGCTTTAGCTTAACTTTAGCTTTGATTTAGCTTCGCTTCAGCTTAGCTTGAGCTTAGCTTTAACTTAGCTTTAGCTTACCTTTACTGTTACTACTAATGCTGGTGTCCTAGGGGCTCCACTAGGTAGGGCCACACTGGGATAATTGAATATTGTTCGACTGTTTTGCATTTGTCCCCCAAAATCACTCTGTAGGAAGACATGTCCGACCTAAGGCCAGGGTGGAGAAGTGGGAGGATGGGGGGGAGGGAGGACGAGGTCGACCGCCCCTTCTCCGTGCCCAATGAGCTCCCAGCTGGCGCACCTGATGATGACCAGCCGCTCGCCGTGCGAGCGCCGCGTGGCGCCATATGCCGCCCTTGACATTCAGCACGAGGGGCCCAGGATTGACGAGACGCTCCTGCGGCGTGCCAGCGTACCCGGCCCTCTGCAAAGCGCTCGGAATCTGCGTTGCGCTGGTGAGCCTGGAAGGGAATCCATATAATCCCCTGGTCCCCTGGCACTCGGAGCCCTCACGGGTGGCTGTCTGGACGGCAGTTCACGAGGAGGGCGAGAAGGACGAAGGGGAGAAGGAGGGCGAGGAGGAGGAGGAGGACGAGGAGGAGGAGGAGGAGGAGGAGGACGACGAGGGGGCGCACCCACAGAGCCTGCACGGTGCGGCAGTTCTTTATGGTATCCTCCGCCCTCCGTGCGAGCGGGTGGTGCCCAGAACTGGTGGGGCCGTCACGGGCGCGATCGCCGAATGTCGGCTTGCCGGTCGGGACAGCGTGAGAATCCCCGTGGGCCTCTGCCTAGGGTTGGGGTCCGAGGCGGGGAGTTGTCCTGTCCATACCCCAGGGCCCGAAAGTGTCTGGAACCACCGCTTGGGGGATGATCGATCGTAGGAGACCTCTACAGGCGGTGGATATATACCTATAGATATAGATATATTCGGGCCGCGGCCTTTGGGCGGTGGAGGGGGAAGGGGGGAGGCAGGGGTTTGGGGGGGTGGAGCAAGACATGACACCCTAGCTTTGCGCAGTTACACGGATGGGGGGTCACGATCGATGCGGGGTTACGGTCAGAGAGTGGCGAGGATGAGGCGGAGGAAGAGAAGGGGGAGGATGAGGGAAAAAGGAGCAGGGAGGAGGAGGAGGAGAAAGAGGAAGAGGAGGAGGAGACAGGGGAGGAGGAGGTCGGTGATTCGGCGATCGCCATCTGATCCCAGTTCTGTTACAGCTTGCAATGAAACGGATCGGCGTGCGCGAAACGGCCCTATGCCCCTTTTTCCGCGTTGTCAAAAACATCTGGCGGGGTGCCTCCACTGAGCCCAGACAGGGACGCCAGGGCCAGCCGGGTCGGAATGCCAGCAATGCGGGCTCCACATCAGCAGTCCAGGACGAGGACGGAGGAGGGAGGAGGAGGGAGGAGGGAGGAGGGATGAGGGAGGAGGGAGCAGGGAGGAGGAAGGCGGGAGGGAGGGATTTTGGATTGCAAGCGCGATGAACTTGTGACGGCTGTCGCGAGAGAGTGGCGCTGCAGCTAGCAGAAGCTTTAAAGATCAGTCAGGCAGGCCGGCTGAACTAAAAGACATTAATCTGCACGGGCACCAAGTGGGGCAAGGTCAGCACAGCACGAGCGCCCTCCGCATCAGAGCGGATGGAACGCGTCGAAACAAGGCATATAGATCGTACCTCCCCCCCGCTACTAACATTACTAACCCGTCCACCCGACCTATAGGAGGCGGGCCGCACGTATGGCGACCTAACAGGGACAATATCGCAGACTCGCAACCGTGGTCAGTGAGACAAACAGAAGGCGACGGTCCTGCGACAGACTTCTTTTGGCAGCGAGCCTCGCCGGCCCTTCTGCCCTCCCTGGTACCCCATCCTGCAAGTGCGAGCAAAGAGGC
Source organism: Prorocentrum cordatum (assembly GCA_963575745.1). Lineage (NCBI taxonomy): Eukaryota > Dinophyceae > Prorocentrales > Prorocentraceae > Prorocentrum > Prorocentrum cordatum. The sequence goes on from CAUYUJ010011880.1 coordinate 90,529, forward strand.
ATCCGTGCACCCGCCCTGCTACCCCATCCTGCACGGGTGGAGGCGCAGCCAACCTGGCGGCGGGCGCGACGACGACGACGCCGGAGAGCCCTGCCACGGGCCAAGCGCTACGGGTGCTTGGTTTGGTCGCGGCTCGACCCCCGAGACAGGACGGAGGGGGAGGGGAGGAAGACGCTCTCTCGGAGGGGAGGAGGCGAGGAGACGCTCGCTGCTACACTGCCGCGCCGCTCGCTCGCGCCGGGCGGCGGGGGCGGCGGGGGCGGGCGCGCGGCGGCGGGGCGGCGGGGGCGCGCGCGCGCCCCGCTCTCTCCTCTCGTCCACGTCCGTCGTCGCCCCCTCCATCCTCCACTCCTCCAGGGCGGCGCAAGCCACAGCGGCGGCCGCGCAAGCTTCTCAAGCCTGCAGCGCTCTCAGGACAAACGACCGAAGCCTGTCACATCTGACGCCGAGGGCGAGCAAGTGAATGGCTAACCATGGGCATACTCCTCTTCCAGAGGGCGCATCTGGGCAATGGGCTTCGGGGGCTTGGAGGCGTTTGCCAATGGCAGCGGCCATCTAAGGGACATGGGTGAAATAGACAGTGATCAGCCATACACACGGGCACAATGAGATCTGCAAGCTCTAGACGGGCAGGCCAACGCGCGATACTGGCCGAAACTATCGTCAGCTTGCAAGAACCATAGCACCATCCACAGGCTGTCTGGTAGCATTGCTACGGCAAGGGACTGGCAACGGAGTTGGAGAGTGGGGGCAATCCCACAAATGTAACCTTCAGCGGTGAAAGCACACCATGCCCAAGACCTGTGTGAGAGAAGCACTAGTGGGCCAGGGCTGACGAAGGTGCCATAGAGGAGTGCAATCGGGAATGGGGCAGCGGGGTGCACTGACAGGAACACTGTAAACCCAAACCACCTCCCTCCTCTCGTCATCACCTGAAATCCCACTCGGTGTGCTGCGAGCGACGTTAAACCTGGGGCACGTCCAGAATTCTGGCTCCGAAACCAGGCTGGAACGTCCAGGGAGCGATGCGCTGAGCGAGCCGACGACGGCGTCGCTCTCGAGCCTGTGCTCGGTTCGCCGCAATCCGCGCACGCATCGCATCAGTCAACTCGACGGCCTGAGGCGGGGGCGGAGGGGGGGCAGGGGACGAGGCAGGCTCAAACGGTGGCTCGGAATCCCCTGGCTGAGGGGGCACGGTGCCATCGAGGAACGCTAGAGCATCTGCGTATTCCTGTTCGTCCGAGGCCTCGATGGGCCCCGGGGCGCGGGCCTCAGCCTCGGGATCAAAGACAACTCCAGGCATGGGCTGAGAGGGCGACTGGGGCTCGGGAGGCAGGAACCGATGCCGCTCGGGATCCGCCCGAGACCGCCTAGCACGCCCCGAATCAAAATCTGGAGCCCAGGACTCGTCCGTACCGACATACGGGTCCCACGAGACGTAAAAAACTGCAAGCGACCCACGGAGCTCCTCCTCCTCCTCCCTCATGTCCTCTGGCCAATCATGCTCGGCACACGTCACGCGCATATGATTGACTGCGTCCATTATGCTGTCTGCGAGGACTTGACATAGGGCCGGAGGGTAGGTTTTCTTTTTGACCGTGCGCCACTCATCACGTTGCTTGTCGAACCCCATGAGTACCTCGTGGGCCCCACGTCCGTGAGAACAACGGCCACGCCCAGGTGTCTCGCACAAGCGTCCGTGCAGTGTACCCATGCGCAGTGCGAGTATTCTTGTCGGCGCTCGTGCAACCTGACCGTGTTCGCACTGATCGAAGTCGGTCACCGACGCTGCTGGGGATGCCATAACGGCCCGCAAGGGCGGGCAATAGAAAGAACTAACCGAGTCGGGTCGCCAGTGCGCAGGCATAGGATGTTCCATCCAGCATGAGGTACCGACGGTAAGGTGCACGGCGAACAGTTCGATCATCGCCCCTAGTAGCTCATTTCCCACACGCAACTGCTCCATTTGTCGGGGAGTGACGACCAGCAAACCCCAGAAATCGGCATGGGACCGAAGGGGGGGGGGCCCTGCATCAGGGGCCCAACGGATAGCGGCCCACGTCTCACAGGGTGGCCCGCCGCCTGACAAGACAACTCGCCTGGCCCGTATATGCTCCTTCCATACCTCCAGCGTTTCACGGCGCATCATGTTACCTAGTATTGGGTCGATCGCGATATCGATGGATAAGACCGAAATGGTGAAGTCGGTGTGATACTCGGTCCATTCGAGGCAGGCCTGGATGTCACCAGGCCGTCGTCGGCCACAGTACAGGTTGAGAACGAAATATTCCGACCGTCGGATAGCAATGGGCAAATCCTGAGCAGCAATGTCGGTAAACTGCTCGGTCAAGAACATTCGCGTCGGGTAGCGCTCGTGGGAAGCCGGTGGTGGTTGGGCTGGCTCAGGGGCATCTTCGTCGGCCACATCGGGCCGTGGTGGAGGCAGGAGTGCGGCACACGCCTCTGGAGTGATATACGGGTCATTTTCCAAGAGGGCTTGACGGGCATATTCCTGAGACACCAACGCGGCTAGGTCGGACGCAAGTTCGGTGATGGGGCCTGGCGTGCGAACTGTGGGTACCACGACGTGGCGACGAGGAATGTGGACGTTGGTGGTATGTCCACGTGGTAGTGGCGGATGGGCTGGTAGCTGTAGGTGGTAGGCCGGATTGTCCATAGTCAGCACAGCAGCCAGCAAGCAGCGAGGCGAATCGTTCGACAGATGATCCACTAAGTGCGGCCGTGCATTGTACCTGAGCAGACATGTCTGACAGACCCCAGTCGGGTTGGCATACCCACGTGCAAGTGTAGTTAGTTGCCTATGTACGCGGGCCACGTGTGTGCGCAGCGCCCGATGCCGTGCAAAGGTCTGCCCATACCAAGGGCAGTCCATGCTAAGTGCTGGGGCAGGCGGTGGCGGCGGTATAATAAGTCCACGTTCATCGGTGTATACCCGAGGGGGCACTCCCGCAGGGCGTACTTCATCAAAGAAACGGGACTCCATGTGGGCTGCTAGTGTGCTGCGCGCCGTGTACTGTGTATATGCATGCACTCCGATCCGGATGATGCGCTTCCAGGCGGGTTGGCTGCGTCGTATGAGGGCCTCCCACGGTTGTAGATCCTCCTCGGGCGGGGGTAGATCCTGACATTGTTTTACGGCAAGGCGCAACCACGCAAGATTTTGCAACCATTGTCCAAGGGTTGTGCGACGTCGTTTCATGTCGGTGGAGGCTGCATGCCACTCAGCGGCCACAATCGAAAAGGCCAACAGAGGCCCTGTATGAAAGAGTGAACCCAAGAGCCGGAGTCGTGCAGCACGCAGTAGGATAGCAGGGGCAGGCCTGCGTAACCTAGCAAGAACCAGAGCGTCGGACACCTGAGACGCGTCCTCGCAATACCGAACACGGGCAGCAATAACCGGGAGGGAGGGAAGGAGGGAGGGAGGGGGAGGTGGAGGGAGAAGGGAGGAGGAGGGAGGAGGGAGGAGGGAGGAGGGACTTTTCAGCCCCCGTCCGCGTCCCAGGGCTGTGTTCCGGGTGTTGGCCGCGTCGGACTTGTGGTCGATGGTGCCCTGGCGCACGGGCGTGGGAGGATGAAGGAGGAGGAGGAGGAGGAGGAGGAGGACGACGACGACGAGGAGGAGGAGGAGGACGACGAAGAGGAGAAGGAGGAGGAGCAGGAGGAGGAGAAGGAGGAGGAAGAGGAGGAGGAAGAGGACGAGGAGATGGAGGAGGAGGAGGAGGAGGAGGAGGAGGAGGAGGGGCCAAAATGTGCGGATTCTGGTACTCCCCAGACCTCCCCCGGGACGCGTTATGACCAGAATGTCGAGGCGAATCCAGCGGCGCCGACGAGGGATTTCGGGAGAACCACAGCGGGGAGAACGAGGGAAGGGCAGCGGCATGAGCACCTTCCATGGCGATTTACAAAAATCCACATCCCCAAAAATCACGCCCGGAGCCCTGGACCCCCTCTTTCTGCGTAATATTTCGAGCCAGATCGATCCGCGAGAGCCCAGGGGCCCGACGAAAAAGAGGCGAGAACGGCCGGCTCGGAAAAAGTTGGGACGCCAGGATCTCAGGGTTCTCCTCCTCCGCGGGAGGCTCGTCGTCGCGGCCGGCGGCGACGACGACCCTCTCCGATGTCCTGTCCGATCGCACGTCGTCGTCGTCGTCGTCGCGAGGCGCGTCGTCTGTCCGATGCTCCGAAGGAGGTCGTCGTCGTCGCGAGGCGCAAGGCGCGCGCGAGCGCCCCCGGGGGCTGGGCGCGCCGCCCGCCCGCCAGGCTGGGCGCGGCGGGCTCTGCGGCGGCCCGCGCTGAGCGCGCCCCGGCCCGAGCGCGGGCTCCGGGCGGGCCCTCCGCCCGGCCCGCCCTCTGCGCCATGGGGGAAGCGGGTCCTGAGGTTTGTCGCCGCTTGGAGGCTCCAGAGTCTTCGGGCGCTTGCGTCGGTCCTCGGCGGTTTTCCAGCCTCGGGATGGCTGCCAGCAGCCGCGCCTCGCCAAGGGCGTTCTGGGGGTGCCAGGATCGTCCCGAACGGCCGCCGGAGACCCGGGTTGTGGCCCCCAAACCAACCATGTCATGGGGAAACGGGTCCCGAGGGAAGCGGGTCCTGAGGGAAACGTCGGGGGCGGCCAAGAGAAGGGTGATGATGAGGGGAGGGTGGATATCATGGCGGGGGCCATGATATCTCCCCAGATGAGATCCCCCCCCTGGGCCGCGCACATGCCGCTGACCATGATTTGCACCGCCCCCCTCCTGGACGCCCCCCGACGCCCCCCTCTTGGCCGCCGCCGAAAGCAGGTCCTGAGGCGTTTCCCCGTTTTCGGTGCCCTCCACTGGCCCCGGGGCCCGTCAGAAAACGGCTCCAGAGGAAGGTCTGGTCCTGGGGGGTAGGGTTAAGGCGGGCCTGTCCTTCTACAGTGGGAATATTCAAAAGTAGTTTAAAAAATCGTATGGGGACGATGTGTTGACCATTGTTGCTTAGTTTGGGGGCATGTTTGTGGTATTTCTATTTTTCCGCCCAGAATCCCCCTGTAGGGGGACAGGCCCGACCTAAGGGTAGGGCCCACGCAGGGCTCGTTTCGATTTCTCCGATTCGATTCGGTTCGATTTCGATGGCTTCCGATTCCGATTCGATTCGACTTTGGATTCTGATTTGGGCTCCGATTTCTCACTGGAGGCCTACTAGGCCTGCCGATTTCCGCCGATTCGACTTTCCCCAACTCGCCTGCCGATCTCCGCCGAGCCGATGCATGTCGATCGCCGGTCCGGCTTGTCGATTCGATCCTGGGCTCTCCCTGCCCAGGGTCCAAGGCCTTGGCATCGCTCGGACGTGTGCATTTTTCCCTCGGCCAGGGCCATCGAGGAGCATCCTTGATCATTTCGCGAAAAAACCACGCACGAAACCGACAAAAGCACAGGAAATGGACGTCCGAGCGATGGCCAGAGGTCCGTTTCCCTCAGGGCCGTGTCCCCCGTGCTAACCCTTGAGGCCCTGCCCGCCTCGCCAGGCTCCAGGCCTCCCAATCGTCGTCGTCGTCGTCGTCGTCGTCGTCGTCGTCGTCGTCGTCGTCGTCGTCGTCGTCGTCGTCGTCGTCGTCGTCGTCGTCGTCGTCGTGGTCGTGGTCGTTGTCGTGGTCGTCGTCGTCGTCGTCGTCGTCGTCGTCGTCGTCGTCGTCGTCGTCGTCGGCGTCGGCGTCGGCGTCGGCGTCGTCGGCGGCGTCGGCGTCGGCTGCGACGACGACCTCCGGAGGAGGAGGAGGAGAACCCTGAGATCCGGGCGTCTCAATTTCTCCGAGCTGGGCGTTTTCCAAGTGTTCTGGCCTCTGGACCCTCACAGATCGATCCTGCTCGAAAAATGACGCAGAAAGAGGGGGTCGAGGGCTCAGGGCGTGATTTGTTTTGATGTTTTTTTCGCTACGTCGGATCTCAGGGAATGTACCTGTACTGCTACCCTTCGGCCGTTTTCCCCTGTGTCTGGGCCTCCTCGGAGGCCCTCGTCGCCACCGCTGGAGTCGCTTCGACATTCTGCTCAGAACGGGGCCTGGGAGAGGTCTGGGGAGCAGCGGTATCTGTACTTTGTGGTTTCCCCCGTGGAGTTAAGTCGGCCGTGTCTCTCTACAGGAGGAGCATTCAAAAATAGGAAAAAAAGTCTAGGGACGATCTTTTGACTACTTCGGGCTATGTTTGAATACTTTTTGGACTATTCCCAATTTTTCTTCCACAATCTGCCTGTAGGAGGACATGCCCGCATGCGAACGCAGCAACGGGGGCCTTCGGTGGAGCTCCCTATGGGGCCACGAAACGTGTGAGGGGTGTGCCGACAGGGAGGTGGAACCGCATGCGAACGCAGCCATTGGGGCCTTCGGTGGAGCTCCCTATGGGGCCACGAAACGTGTGAGGGATGTGCCAACGCGAGGGGGGTGACGGGAGGAGGGAGGAGGGGGAGAAGGACGGGGAGAAGGAGGGGGAGAAGGAGAGGACGGGACGCGGGAATCTCTCTTCAAAACGAGGACTCGACACCACAGGATTGCTGGGAAAAACACACGAGACCGACAGATGCACGAGGAATGGGCGTCCGAGCGATGGCGAGCCTCTTCCCAGTTCCCCTCCCTCCATCCTCCCTTGAGTGGAGCCCCATGCGCCGCAGAAGCGGCCGCAGCCGCTGGGACCTGCTCCCAGCAGCGGAGGTCGGATAAGGGGGCCAGATGCGAACCCTACCCCTGCCCCCCACGACTTCTGGGGGGGAGGGTGGGGTTCACTTCGCTCGGGAGCTCCCGAGCGAAGTGAACCCCACCCTCCCCACCCAGAAATCGTGGGGGGCAGGGGTGGGGCTCGCACCTGGCCCCCTGTCGGAGTGGGCGGCCGGCACGGTCGGGGAGAGCGCGCGGGCACGGAGGCCGGCAGCAGTCCGGCGAGGCCCAGGGAGAGCGGTGGCGGCGGCCCAGGCAGGGCCTCGCCACGCGAGAGGTCGAAGGAGTCTTGCTCCCCCTCTTGCCCTCTTGGGGCGGCAGGGACTCGGTATCGCTCGGACGTGTGCATGTTTCTCGGTGGGGGTTCTTCAGGAGCATCCTGGATCATGTTTTAAATTATTTGTTTTTTTTATTTATTTTTTTTTTTAACAAAAAAAAAAAAAAAAAAAAAAAAAAAAAAAAAAAAAAAAAAAAAAAAAAAAAAAAAAAAAAAAAAAAAAAAACCCCCCCCCCCCCCCCAAAAAAAAAAGGAATGGACGTCCGAGCGATGGCCAGGGGAGGGCCCTTCGCGCGCGGATGGTCGGCACGGAGAGAGCGAGCACCAGGACTCGGCGGCGGGCGAGGGGGGGGAGTGAGAAGTCTCGGAAGTCCCCCGGCCTTCTGAGAAGCTTTCTGAGCCTCCCCCGAGGGCACAAAAAACTGCTCAGAAGGCGCGAGGACTTCTGAGAAGTCCTGCCGCCTTCCGAGAAGGCCTTCTCCTTCTCACTTCCCCCCCTCGCTCGCCGCCGAATGACGCAAGTCTGGCACGTCCCTCTACAGGAGGACCATTCAAAGAACAGTCACGGGACGATGTTTTGACCATGTCTGACTATGTTTGGGCACTGTTCTGCTATCCTTCATGCTTCCTCCAAGATCCGCCTGCAGGAGGACATGCCCGACCTGAACCAAGCCCGACAGCAGCTCCTGCCCATTCTGAACAGGACTCGCCGTCGTCGCCGCCGCGGGCGTTGTCCGTTTGAGGCAGAAGGCCGCCTGCCCACCAGCGGCCGCTGTCGGCTTTGGACAGCACTTGTTGTTGGGCCTCTGACGACCCACGTGTCCCGTGCCCATGTCCAGCGTCCAGGGGGATGGGGTCGGAGGGTCACGCAGCGTCGCTTGTACATCGGCGATGCGGCTCGATGTGGTTTCCACGCCGACGTCGCCGATGCATCGCCCTTCGTCGCCGACGCGTCGCCGATGCATCGGTGATGCATCGGCGACGCATCGCGATCCTCCGACCCCACGTGCTTGGACCCCATGGGGGAGGCCTCTGCAGGCAGCACTCGCCCTTCAGCAGGCTGGTCCTGAGGGAAGCCTCGGCCATCCGCGGGGGCGCGGAGGTCGTCGTCACCCTCGTCGTCGTCGTCGTCGTCGTGGTGTTCGTCAACATAGCCGTCGTCGTCGTCGTCGTCGTCGTCGTCGTCGTCGTCGTCGTCGTCCTCGTCCTCGTCGTCGTCGTCGTCGTCGTCGTCGTTGCCGTTGACACCCGGGCTTCTCGCGTCGTGGTCTGGGCCAGAGCGGCTGCACTCCTCCCGGGGGGGCGGCGCGCGGGCGCGCCGCGCTCGAAGGCCACTGCGGGGCGCGACGCGCGGAGTCTGGCTCTGGAAACGGGCCCCTGGGGTCTTTCGCCGCCGCGGGCCTCCCTGGGCCCCTCCACGGGCACCAGGAGCGCAGCGTGGGCCCATGCCAACAAAAGACACCCTGCTTGCCTCCAGGGTGCCCTGGGCCTCCTGGGTTTCGACGGCTCCGCTGTGGAAGGCGTGAGGTTCCCACACCACAGGTCGATGGACGTCCCTGGGTCTCAGGGTTGGGTTTCATGTGAAAGGTTTCTTGTGGACTGACCTCCACTGTACGTGTAAGCAGCCCAGGTCCAACAGTTGGTCTCGGGGAAGGCCCCAGGGCGCGGGCCCCCGTCCCCTCAGGACCCGCCTACTTCACGCCAGGTGCCAAGGGGTGTCAGCATCAAGAGGGCCACTGGGTCACCACCTCCTCCTGGCAACCGAGGGCCGGGGCAGGAGCGAGGACCGAGGCGGCCTTGGGCGCTCTTGGGGCGCCTTCACGAGTCAGGGGGGCCGACTGCACGTGACCCTTCGCTGGAGCGGCCTGTTGGTGCGGGCCCACTGGGGCCCCCCGATCGCTGAACGCGATGCGACAGCAGCGGCCTGCGCGCTTGGGTTCGACCCCCTCGCGCCCTCGCCGAAAGCCGCGCGCCAGAGGTCACGCCAGCGAAGGGCCGGAGCGGTGGGCCCAGACTTGGGCAGGGTAGCCGTCCTGCCTGACTTGCTCGCGGCGCAGCAGGTCCGGGTCCTCGCTCTCCTGGGCCCCCCGTTCCACCCCTGGAGCCGCACAGGAGGCACAGCCTCTTGAAGGAACACGGTGACCATGACCAAGATGTCGTGGGGATCTTGTCTGGGGTCACTCCTCCTCCTCCTCCTCCTCCTCCTCCTCCTCCTCCACCTCCTCCTGCTCCTCCTCCTCCTCCTCCTCCTCCTCCTCCTCCTCCTCCTCATCATCATCATCATCATCATCCTCATCCTCATCATCATCCTCATCCTCATCCTCATCCTCATCCTCTCCCTCCTCCTCCTCATCCTCATCCTCATCCTCCTGCTCCTCCTCCTCCTCCTCCTCCTCCTCCTCCTCCTCCTCCTCCTCCTCCTCCTCCTCCTCCTCCTGCCTGGGGCCACCCTTGCGTGTGCAGCCGACGGGCGGCTCTGGGGCGCCCGAGGCCAGGGCGGGCCCGCTGCCTGCAGGACTGGGGGCGGCCCCCTCGGCAGCGCCTCGCGCCCGCCTCCTGCCGCACCGCACTGCATGCCCTGACGGACGGGGCGCGCCGGAGCGCGCCCGAGCCCGCGGGAGAAGTCGCGGCCAGCGTCTCGACGGTTCGTTGGGGCCTCCCGGTGGTGAAACTCGACTCCACGTAAGAGTGACCTTTCGCCGGAGTGACTTTTGGTGCGGGCTCATCGGGCTCCCCCCGATCGCCGAGCGCGATGCGATTTAAGCGGCCCGCGCCCTTGGGTTTGGCTTCCTCGCGCCCCCAAAAGCTGCGCACCAAAGGTCACTCTTACCCAGGGTCACTCTTACGCCTAGCCGAGAAGCTTCGGGCTGCGCACAGAGAGCCCCAAGTACTCTGCACGAGCGAAACGGGTACAGACAGAACGGGTACAATGCCCAACGGCAGTTCTTGCTCGTTTTGAACCGGATTCGCTGTCCGTGCCGCCGCGGCCTGTGCCCATTTGAGACAGAAGGCCGCCTGCCCAACAGCGGCCGCTGTCGGTTTGGGACAACATATGTTGTTAGGCATTGTACCTATTTTTCCGTACCCATTTCGGGCGTCCAAAAGTACGGTCGGGGCGCTGAAGAGAGAGCCTTTTTTGTTCGGGATGGGCTGAGGGTTCCTTGGTGGTTTGACAGCTTGCCTTGGGTGTTCCTTCGGTCTTCGATCGGAAATCGAAGTTGAACTCATGGAGAAAAGGGGCATCCTTCCTTGTTTAGGGTTAAGTCGGGCACTCCCCTCTACAGGAGGAATCTTCACAAATGTTTGAAAGATGGTCTGAGAACGACGCTTGTACTATTTTCGACGACTTGGGAGCATGTTTTGACTAGTTCTTAATTTTCTTCCAAATCCGCCTGTAGGAGGACAGGCCCGACTTAAACTCAGGGTTCTTTGGGTCAACACCCCGACTGCAGGGAGTCCCGGCGGGCCTGGGCAGGCCCCCTGAGCGGTCCCGGCTGGCCTCGGGAGGGCCCCCTCTTGGCATCGCCCGGACGCAGGCATGTTTCCTTCGGCGAGGACCATCGAGGAGCATCCTTGATCATTTGGCGAGAAAACCACGCACGAAACCGAAACAAGGCACAGGGAAGGGAGGTCCGAGCGCTGGCGAGCCCTCCGAGTAGCCCCCCCGGGCGGCCTCGCCACCCCCGCGCCGCCTCCAGCGGAGCGCGCCCCACGGGCGGGGGCGTCGAGTCCGCAGGAGGACTGCTCGGGGGGCCCGTCGAGGCTGGCCGGGGCTGCTCGGAGGGCCTGTGGGCTCGGCATCGCTCGGCCGTGGGCATGTTTCTTTCGGCGAGGACCATCGAGGAGCATCCCTGATCATCTGGCGAGGGAGCCACGCACGAAACCGAACAATGCACAGGGAATGGGCGCCCGAGCGATGGCGAGGGCCTGTGGAGGCCAGCCAGGGTCGAGTGGGGGGCCGTCGGTGCGCAGCCCGAAGCCTCACCATCTCCCGGGCCCGTTTTCGGGACCTGGGGCCATCAAGGAGCCATCGCTCCTTGATCGCGCGCGCGCACGCGTGCATGCACATGACGTGATTTGTGTGCCTTTCGCGTGGCTCACCAACAGTGTGTGCTCTTGCTCCACGGTCGTAAGAGCTGCTGGAATGATCGAAGATGCCTCCGGCAATTCACCGCCGCCCCCTGTCTTCGCGAAGCGCCCGCGCAACCAAACGTTGGGCCGAAGTCTGGCCAAGCAGTTGGACCATGTGTTTCACCAGCCGTTGTAGACCCCCTTGGGAAAACATTTCAGAGAGGAAAAGAAAGTTGGAGGAGGAGGAGGAGGAGGAGGAGGAGGAGGAGAGTGGAGAGGGAGGAGGAGGAGGAGGAGGAGGAAGAACATGAAGCCTTTCTGGGGGCTTACAGGGAACCTCTTGGGGGTCTCTTGGGGGCTGCATGGAGCCTCTCGGGGGCCTCTTGGGGACCTCTGGGGGCCTCTGAGGGGCCCCTTGGCCTTCGGAGGCCGTCTTCGAGCCCTCTCTGGGCAGTCGTGGGTCTCTCTTTGGGTGCCAGGGGTGCCTCTCAGATGCTGCCTGGGGTTACAGGGGAGGTGTCTCGACGCCCTGGTGGAAACCTTTCGAATGCTTCGTAGTGCCTCTCGGGGGTAGTGGAGGCCTTTGGGGGCTTGCTGGCTGTCTCGGGGGCCATATTGGAAGGAAAGGCTCTGCATGTCACTTCGAGGTCCTCCTCTTGGGGCCCCTCTTGGGCGGCCTCTTGAGGCCGTCTTGAGCCATGATGGCGGCCTCGAGGGCGGTATTAGGAGCCGATTGTGACGTCTTTGGGGATCCTCATGCCGAAATGGTGATAATGTTTTACGCGTACACACACACACACACAAGCTGTTCCCATGATGATGGCCTATCGGGCGGGCTCCGACACCTTCCAAGACGTCCGAGGAGGCCCCGAAGGGAGCTCCAAAACGGGCCCTGAAACAATATTGAGTTCTGTTGAATCTATCGATTCCTATCTACGCTCTCGAGGCCGCTGGAAAGTCACGCGACCCAGCCCGACAACACCCACCCAAGAGCGCCCAACTGCAACTCAATGCAGAAAACAAAGTGCCCTGAGAACCTTCCACTTCATATCAAGCGTCGCGGTGGCGGGCTTCTCCTCCTCATCCCCCTCCCTTGTCACCCTCATCATGCCCTTCCTCCCTCCTCATGCCACCCTCCCGCTTCCGCTGTCGCTCATCCTCCCCCGCCTCCCCCCATTCCCATCCCGCTTTCTGCTCGTCCTTGTGGAGGCCTCCCCCTCCCCTCCCTATTCATCCCCCTGTCCTCCACCCTTCCGCAACCCCCCTTCCACCCCCTACCCGGTCATCTCCCATTTCCTCTCCCTCCTCCAATTCTTCTCCCCCGTCCTCCCACCCTCTCGCCCCCTCCCCCCATCCCCCTCGCTCCGCCCTCTCCTCTTCCTCCCCGCCTAAGTGTCGTCCGGTCGTCGCGCGTCGTCGGGAGGGATTTCTGGAGAACGCGGCCTTTTGGGGAAATGCTGGGCACACGTGTGATCCGTCGGGACTGGTTCATAACGTGCTGCAGCGATTTGCTAAGCTGAAGGGATTATCGGCGGCCGGTGGGTTGCTAGATCTCTCCAAGTACTACGAATACATCTCTCATGCGGAGCTCAAGTGTGAGGCCATCAAGACAGGCTTCCCCATAGTTTTGCTCAAGTGCCTCTGGTCGGCGTATAGACTTCCTCGGCGTTCCGTCTGGCAGTGAGCAGTTTCGTTGGAAGTGCGCGCGAACGGCACAGTGGCTGCTGGGTGCAGTTGTGCTCTGGCACTGACTAAGTCGCTGGTGCATACTCTTTTAGTGAAGCTTCAGGCGACATTCCCAGCTGTCAGATTTCAAAACCTCGTGGATGATTTGTTGTTCAAGGCGCTCGGCCCTGCTGAGCAGGTGGTTCCTCAGCTTCCCGAAGCCATGATGGCCTTAGTTGGCGGGCCCCATGAAAAGCACCTCCGTGTGAACTGGGACAAGACCTGCTACCTTACCACCTCTGGCGAGTTAGCTGCGCTGCTTAATGCGAAGTGGAGCTTGAGTGAATTTGAACGCCTCTCGGGAGCGCGTTGCCTTGGCACGGATGTCGACGACGGCACGGTTCGCAGAGTAAGGGGGCAAGATTAAACGTATCGCAACGGCCAAGAGGTTCTCGGCTAGAGTTCAGCAACTCAGAACTGCAGGAACCAACTGCAGCACTACATTGAGCGGCTTGACGAACGAACACTTGCTTTTCAAAAGGGGCTCTGTCGTTCCTGAGGTGTGCATGCGTTCCGCTACCTTTTTGGCGGCGAGCCCCCCTGGTGTTCCTTCAGATTTTGGGCGCGCGGGTCGGCCGTCCCTTCGGACTTCGTAGACTCACTTGGAAAGAAAGAGTTCCGTTCCGTATTTTTCGTTCCTTAGGTCAGGCCGATGATTGTACTCAACGTGGCTCGCCGACGGCGACGGCGGTGTGGGGAGGTGCGGTTACGGGTCTCCCGGATCAGATGCTGCATGGGCGTCGCGGTTCTGCCCTCCGTGCGGAGGGTCGCTTCCCCACGGGCACCCCTGTAGGCCTCAGGCCCAGAGTCTCTCCCAGGGGCTCTTTCGGGGACCCCTCGGGAAGGTGCATGCAGTCGCAAGGGGCCAAACATTTGGTCGTTCTCAGCGTTGTCAGAGCTTCCCGGGCGCGGCCCCACGCCGGCGCGCTGGGGAGCGGGCCGGGACCTCCTCGGCAAAGCCAGGCCATGGGCTCGGCGCGTCGACCCTGGAAGGGTTGTGCTGCTCTGCAGGGCCAGGACGGGCATCGGCGTGCCGTCTGCTTCGTCCCTTCTGTTGCAGGGAGTGGAGTACTCCATTTCGATGCTCGTTTTGGGGACCTTCCTTGGGCCCACCTAGTGGATCTGTTCGACTCAGGTTCGACTCAAGTTCGACTCAGGTTCGACACAGATTCGACTCAGGTTCGACTCAGGTTCGACTCAGGTTCGACGCAGCTTCGACGCACGAGTGGAGCGAGTGGCTACAGGAAGGTCCCCAGAATGAGCATCTAACTCCATGCTGGAATTCACGCCTGGCTTCATCGCTCCCAGGGCGCGGGAGGCCGCCTTGCTCGCATCAGACGTTCAGGCCCCCTGGGGGGTGGAGGGCGGGTGGGCCTCGGCTCTTCACTGGGGTTTCATATGCCATCTTATGGACAAGGCGACCAGCCACAACTGGACGCCTCACCACAAGGCCGTCATCAGGAGCTTAAGTGGTGGATCTCATTGGCCTCAGGAGCGACTCTTCAGGCACAACATGGCACAGCACGGACAGTGCCTAGTGCGCGGAGGGCCAGGCGTTCTGTTCCATCGTTTCTACGAGTGCCCTTGCATCGAAGCGCATCGTCGCGATGAATGCCCACCACATGCGAGGCAAGCTGCACGAGTCATGTTCGAGAAAAGTCCTGTCCAGAGAGAGCTGTTCAGTCGGTGTACTTTCCCGTCTCCCGCTAGGTGCTCCTCATTCCAGGAGGCGAGGTTGCAAGATCAGCTAATCCGGACAGTCTCCCCTGCAGGTTGGAAAGTATGTGGCGAAGTTGTTGTTAATGGGAGTGCGTTTTACTCTCGCTTCTTGGGGCTCTCGAGGGCTGGCTGGCCCATCATCCAGATTGACCAGGATGGTCAACTCATTGCTGGGGCTTTCGGAGTGCCCCCCCTCAGCTACAGTCAACGCGCCTAGTAAGGACGCGCGCCTTCCTCTGAGGGTACCCTTGAGTCCTTGCCTCTGCGGCCCGTCCTTCGCCGTTTTCACTGGCCGCCCCCCGCCCCAAAAATCCAACTTCGGCCTCCAAGGGTCTTGCGTCCTTACCTCGCGTCCTTACTGTACGTTTAGACTGTACGCGCCCAATCAGACGGCGCGTCATGGAGAGGATCGAGCGTTCCAGGTCCTTGCAGAGTTCTCGGGGTGGAACCCTGCGGGTCCGCCTCCAATCTACTCCGACTGCGCTGGCTCGATCGAGTGCGCGGTGAATCCCGGCGCGTCTTTCGACCCCATGAACTGCAGAGGCCGTTGTTTGGTTTCGCAGGCGGGAGGGGATTGGCCAAGAAGCTTCGGCTCTCAAGATCAAGAGTCACCGTGGCAGAGCTTCTGCCGTCAACTTCGAGGACGATTGGCTCATCTTCGGCATCAGATTGCAGACAGCTGGGCCAAAAAAGGTGCTTTAAAGTGGTCGCCCCCCCCCACACACAGCAGCTCGCCTTCGCGCGGGGGGGTGAGGTCGTGGCCCATGACACCTCGAGGTGGCATGCGAGGGCCCAAAAGCTTGTTTTGGACGGTGGTTCTGTTGACTCTGAAGGCGCGGTTGAAACTCGGATCTGCGCTTCGAGATTAATTCGGGGGACTGGGACAGGCTCGAGAGGGCGGCGAGGAAGGGGGGCGCCGAGCCCTTCGAGGGCGCGCGCGGGGTGGTCCCTCAGGGGGGGATCGCCTCCAGCCCCAGTCCTCCCCCCCTTGTGCCGCTTCCGCCCCCCACCTTGCAGGTGCTGACACCTCTGAGGACCTTCAGGCCTTTCCAGGGATTCCCTGGGCGTTCAACTGGCACTCGGTTGCGCGGGCCCCCCTGGTCCATGTTGACCCAGAGGCGAAGCCAGAGTCTGCTTTGCTGTTTTGCAAGTCCCGCGGGGCCTCGGCGCATGAGAACGCTCGGTCGGGGGAGGGGTTGGACGGGGTGCGCCTGGGGAGTAACACGAAGGGTTACGCTCTCAGCGCCCCCGCCTGCGCCGAGAGATCGCTCTCCGTCTCCCTGCGCACCTTGTGGACGCGCGAGGTCCGTCAGCCGACACGGTCGAGAGCTGGGCGCCTCGCTGCCCGCCCCTCATGGCAGGCGCGCGGGAGGAGGAGGCAAGTCAGGGCGTTCATCAGTCGGTCCCCGCTGTTAAGTATGGCACCGGGGTCTCTGAAACCCAGGACTGGGCAATCGCCCAGGCGCACGGTTTCAGATCCCCCTCGGATGCGATGTTTTTTGGGGAGCCCTTGGCTCCGAGGGGCGAGGAATTTGCCCTTGACGGGGGCTGCCGCTTGCAGGCGTAGCTGAGCTCTTCGGAGAGGGGGCCCTGCCCCATGTAGTCTCGACACTCTCGACGCCCTCCTCCTCCCTCGCTCCTCGCTCCTCGCTCCTCCTCCTCCTCCTACTCCTCCTCCTCCCCTCCTCCTCCTCTCCTCCTCCTCCTCCTCCTCCTCGTCCTCCTCCTCCTCCTCCTCCTCCTCCTCCTCCTCCTCCTCCTCCTCCTCCTCCTCCTCCTCCTTCCTCCCCCTCCCCCTCTTCCTCCTCTTCCTCCTCCTCCTCCTCCTCCTCCTCCTCCTCCTCCTCCTCCTCCTCCTCCTCCTCCTCCCTCCTCCTCCTCCTCCTCCTCCTCCTCCTCCTCCTCCTCCTCCTCCTCCTGCCTCCTCCCTCTCCTCCTCCTCCTCCTCCTCCTCCTCCTCCTCCTCCTCCTCCTCCCCCTCCCCATTATTCCACCTCCTCTCCCCGCCCCCCTCTTCCTCCCCCCTCCCCCTGTCCTCTTCGGCCTTTCCCATCCGCCCCCGCGCCCCGCACCTGGGGCGCGCGCGCGCGCCTCCCAGCGGACGCCCGCACCGCAGCCTCGGGCCTCGCATGGCCGCGGGGCAGCGCCGGCCGCCGCCCCTCCCGGGGCCTCCGGGCATGGGCCGGGCATGGCCCCCAGCGCGGGCTCGGAGGCCCCAGCGTGCACGAGGACCGAGGGTCGAGGGCGGAGTTTCGAGGATGCGGGCGTATACCCCACATCCTGAGTGGGTTTATCGTTTTCTCCGGCCGCCCCACGCAGACCTCCCCCCACACCCCCTTTGCTCCTCATCACCGCACAACACCATCACAATCAGCATAACCATCATCATCATCATCATCATCATCATCATCATCAGCAGCAGCAGCAACAGCAGCAGCAGCATCATCAGCATCAGCATCAGCATCAGCATCAGCATCATCATCAGCAGCATGGTCATCAGCATCATCCTCATCATCATCATCATCATCATCATCATGATCATCATCATCATCATCAGCAGCAGCATCGTCATCATCAGCATCATCATGATCATTATCATCATCATCATGGTCATCATCGTCAGCATCACCATCATGATCTTCATCATCATCACCACTACCACCATCACAATCACCATCACCATCACCACTCATACACGCTCACACCACCACCACCACTACCACCATCATCATCATCATCGTCAGCAGCAGCAGCATCCTCATCGTCATCACCGTTTCAAACGTACTTACCCATCTAATAGCACTCGCTGCCACACACACACACACACGTTCATTTTGAAGATGTCTCGAGCGGGAGCCTCGCCTGTGAATGAATTGTGAGGAAGTCTCAGGCGGGAGCCCCCTCTCGATCTGGCCGCCAGATCCTGTTAGAAATCTGTGCGGACCATCCAAACACTGCAAGCAACCATCGTCACGCTTGCACTCCTGAGGCGGAAATATGGAGAAAGTCTGGAGCGGGAGCCCCGCTTGTTATTGAATTGTGGGGACGTCTAGAGCGGGAGCCTCCTCCCTATGGGGCCGCTGGATCACATTAGCAACCGTAGCGGGTCCTCAAATTTTACAAATTCTAATCGTCATCACTTTGAGTTTCCTGCGGTGTGAATCTGGAGGAATTCTGAAGCGGGTGCCTGTTTGTACGTGAATGGTGAAGAAGTCTCGGGCGGGAGCCCCTTCCGTGTGGGGCCGGCAGATCTTGTCATCCAACCCTCGTAACGTGTTATCTTTCTTGGGGTCCTGAGGCGTGGGAGCGGGAGCCTCGTTTGTGAGTGGCTTGTGAGGAACTCTCAGACGGAAGCCTCCTCCCCATGTGGCCGCCAGATCATGTTAGAAATTTGAGCGGGTTATCGAAAACTTGTATGTATCGTCACGATTGGGCTCCTGAGACGGGGTTATGGAGGAAGTTTCAAGCGGGAGCCCCGCTTGTTATTGAATTGTGGGGATGTCTCGAGCGGTACTTTCCTCCCCATGGGGCCGCCAGATCGCGTTAGTAGATCTGGCGGGTCTTCAACCTTTGCGGCTGTCATCACTCTGGGGTTCCTGATGCGTGGATATGGAGGAAGTCTCGGGCGGGAGGGAGTCTCGTGTGTGAGTGAATTGTGAGGACGTCTCGACCGGGAACCAACCCCCGTATTGGCCCCCTTCCCTATTGGCCCACTCGGCTGGGCTACAGCCCACTCGGCTGGGCTTAGCTCAGATGTCGACGATGTGAATCAACACGCGCGCTCGACGCGACGCAAGGCGTCTAGGCGTGTCCCTGGTTTTCCTGCAAGCCGTGGACGAGCGCAATACGATCCACGGCGATCCCAACATGGGCCGGCGCGTCTTGAACATCGCGAACATGCACAAGACGGGGGACACCCACGGCGTCTTACCCGCACGCGTCGCCATGGAGGTTCGGTTCACGGCCGCGCAGCAGGAGCTGAAGTAGAAATTAGAGCTCGTGCAGGAGGAACGGGTCACCATCGTGTCTTTCGAGAACCACCCCGAGGACGAGCGCGGGCCAGGCCAGCTCTTCCGCCCCCGCTTCTCACCACAGGGTATCTGGCTGCAGGTACACAGCTTTAAAGATTCCCCGATCTACCAGGAGGTCGCCGAGTTGCTGCTACTGGGCGCCGAAGACGCTGACGACGACGGCCAGGCCGAGGCGCGGGTTCGGAACTTGCTCATGTTCAGGCCCACCGAGCACGAGCTCACGTGGCAGAGTTCGGGGCCGCGCGCCGCTCAGGCTTCACCCTGGCGCGCACGTCCTACCTCACCTCCACACTGTCGCAGGGTCAGGGGCTGCGCGGGGGCGTCACCGTCGACTGCGCCAGGGACGGGGACGCCGGCTGCACGGGCATGTCGTTCGAGCAGTGGCGGCTGCACCTCTACGTCATGTTCTCCCGCGCCACGCGCGCACGGGACATGCAGATCCCGCGGCCTGCCCCAACGGCATGGCTCGCGAGGTTCTCCCAACGGCTTCGCGGTCTGGCCATCGGCAAACGCGCCCCCGCAGACCGAAGCGGCGGCGGCGCCAACGAACATCGACGCGCGCGCCCTTGCAACAGGAATGGGGGATGCGGCGGAGGGGGGAGGGGGGGAAGGCAGGAGGGCGATGGGGAGGCGAAGTAGCGGTTGGGTCGGAGGCCCCGCGCCAAGGGGATGCGGAGAATGGCGCAAAGGTGGAAGGAAGAAAGCCCCCGCAATCGCAAGAACGACGATGAGGATCATCCCCAGACGATTTGAGAATATTACCATGCGGGGTCCGACCGTCGGAATAATTGTTTCATCAAGGTGAACGCCCCGAGGGGGCCGACACTTTCGCCCCGCGTTGTTGGACACGTGGACACGTTGGGCGGCTTGACGAGGGCGAGGGGGGCCCAAGACGGCCCCCGCAAGCTCCCCAAACACCAAGAACTGCCGAAGAGGATCCAAAGAGGCTCCGAAAACAGCCCCAGTGGGCACCCAAAGGTGCCGAAAATGGCGGACGAAACCGAAGAGGAGAGGTGAATGGGATCTACGCAAATTATTGCTGGTGTTTCAAAAAAACCCTCCGGGGGCCTCGTGGGCGCGCCCAAAACGGCCCAAGGCTTAAGGGGATCCAAAGGGCGGCTGGACAGCCCAACATGGGACCGACAGGCCTTCAGGACGGCTCGAGAACCCTTTTGGAGTTATTCCAACGTGGCCGGACCAACCCAGGAGTGCCACCGGAGGCCCCACGAGAGCCCCAACAGGAACAACAAGAAACCCGAAACGGCGAAATACATCAACATCTTTTTGCTTCTGGGAGTTGTTTAAACATTAGATCAACATGACTCGCCCGAAACAGCTCCAAATGGCCCCAGCGACGGGCCAAATGAGCTTAAGGGGGCCCCACGAGGTGACAGAGTTCCCAGGAAGGCGGAAAGCTTCCATAGAGGTCCCGCACGGCGCCCGGAGGCGTCCAGAAGTCTCCTGTGCGAAGGCGTGTTCCAGTTGAGGCAAAATGGCGGCCAGCGGACGCCCGTTGTGCAGCGGAGGCCCAGGGCGGGCCGGCGGAGTGCGCGCGCCCTCCCTGAGGGCCGCCGACAACGACGACGACGACGACGACGACCACGGCCACGATCACGATCACGTCGACGCCAACGACGACGACCACGACCACGATCACGTCGACGACGACGACGACGCTAACGACGACGACGACGACGACGACCACGACCACGACCACGACCACGACCACGACGACGACCACGACGACGACCACGACGACGACCACGACGACGACGACGACGACGACGACGACGACGACGACGACGACAAGTTCCCGGAAGCACCCGCGAGGTGGAGTCGCCCTGCAGCAAAGGCCGCGGCCCCGGCGCCGTGGCCCGCGCGTCGCCGGCGGGCCCCGGCCCGCACGGCCGCTGGCCCGCCGGCGGCGCGGCCGAGGCCCGCCGCTTCGCCCCCGTGCCGGCGTGGGAGGAGTCCGCGGGGTTTGTTTATTCAGAAGGCGAAAGCCCACCCCCACCCCCAGTCCCGACGCCCATCCCCGAGCCTGCGATTCAAGGGGTCGGGACTGGGGGTCCGGGTGGGTGTTCTCCATTCCTGGACCCCGGAAAACCACCCCCACCCCCAGTCCCGACCCCCTGGATCGCGGGTTCGGGGTGGGGTCGGGACTGGGGGTGGGGCTGGGTTTTCGCCTTCTCCTTTATCGAGGACCCCCAAATGGGGTGGTGTGGTGAGTCGGTGGGGATTTGGGATCACCGCACGGTTTTAGGACTCGAGCCCCTCTCCAGAGGATGCCTCGGGCGACAGGGGCAGCCGAGGTCACAAAAACCGTGCGTCGACGGACCGTGCGGTGAGGTCTTGGGGGATTTCGGGGTCACCGCACGGTCTGTCACCGCACCGTTTCGGAACTCCAAAGTTTAGAAAGTTCCACAACCACAAATGTCAGCCCAAGGGCAAGCACGAGAGCCCCGCACGAGGCGCACAAGGCTTGCCCGCAAGACTCGCGCGAGCACCCTGGCCACTCGAAACAACACTTGTGGTCGCGGTACTGTCGTAGGGGAACGAAGAATGGCATAGACATAAGAACTCGGAGGTACCCCCTGGCGGCGCCTCCGGCGCCGCCCCTTGCGCGCTCCGCGGGTCCAGCGCCGATCCGAGAGATCCGCGCGGACCTCCGAGTTGTCATGTGCATGCCACTCTTCGTTCCCTTCAAGAACTACCACTGCCACAAGTGTTGCTTTGAAATGGAGAGAGTGTTCGCGCGAGTCTTGTGCGCAGGTCTTTGTGCGCCTCGTGCGGGGCTCTCGTGCTTGCCCTTGGGCTCGGACCTCTGCTGGCCAGGCGCTGCTCTGCACCCCCATTGAGCGCCTTGTTCGCCAGCACTCTTCGCTCTGGCAAACCTTCAATTAAAAATATGAGGTGGGTTTTGCGGGACGGCCCTTCGAGTAGAAACCCACCAACCTTGACGGCATGAGTACGTTGTTTGTTGTTATTGCCGATATGTTTCTCTTGGGACGCCACATCAACCACAACGAACCTTCAGTTGGCTTCGGTATTATGACGGTTGTTAGCATGCGCAGGACATCCCACAGGGTGTGGCATCGGTATGATTATGGTCGTTCGTTGTCCCCGCATAGTAGTGGCGAAGCGTGCTGGTTTGATTATTTGCTAGACGACCACCAAAGAATGTTCTGACAATTTTCTGCGGCTTGCACGTAGCGTTCTTAGAACCTTTCTGGCTGAGACCGTCTTGTTTTATGCATCGGCTTTATGCTCTACGACCACTGGCTTTGTTATCAGAGCGATCGGTTGTCCTCATCGCATGTCGTAGCAGGCCGATAGGAATGCCAGGATGGTCGGTCCCCGCTCATCGAGGCTATTGCTCATTTACGGTTCCCTCCCAGATGGGGTCAGAATAGATGGGGTCGGAGGATCGCGCCGCATCGCCGCTGCATCGGCGATGCGGCTCGGTGTGGACACCGATCTTCTCCACGCCGACTTTGCTGGTGCATCACCGGCGTCGCCGACGCGGAGCGATCCCGGACCCCATCGATTCGGACCCCATGTGGGAGGCCCCTGGAGGTACCGCCACGGCTGCACTCTGGTGTCCGAGCGTTTTCACGAGTCTTCGTCGGTCTCCAGCCGCGGGATTTGCAGCGGCTGCGCCTCGGCGAGAGCATCGAGGGGGGGGCCCGGATCGTCCCGAACGGGCGCCAGAGGCCCGAGCTATGACCCGAAGACCAGCGGGGACGGGGATGGGCGCAGGGGGGGGGGGTGCATCGACCCGGGGTCGCCGAGGGATCCCCACGATAGGGGCCCGAGGGCCCTTCCCCGCCCAGGAGCGCGCGGATGCCCTCTCGGGGGCCCATCGCCGATCTATCGGCGATGCATCGCCGATTCCAGGTCGGCGCTCTCCCTCCAGGGCGGGTCCCCTCGAAGCGTTCTCCCTCGTCCTCCTCTCGGCGGCTCGACCAGGGGGGAAGCGAGAGGGGGCGGGCCTGTCCAGGAAGGCCCGGAAGGCCTCCAGCCTTCTGAAAGGCTTTCTAGGCCTCCTCCGAAGCCACAGATCGGGTTGATCCAAAAGGGGGTCCAGCGACAAGGGGGTGGTGCAATAGATTTGGTGCAATAGATGAGTGAGGTTGCAATACATTTTGGGGCGTGCAAGTCATTCCGGGGCGCAGTTGTATGGCTGGATCTCCGCGTGCAGCACAGGATTTGCACTACAAGGCAATACAATTCTCCGGCGCAGTACAGTTGCAAAGCCATTGCCCCGAATCTGTGGCACCACCCCCTCTCAGCTGCACCCCCCTTGTGGGCCCACCCCGAAGGAGGCGGGAGGAGGGCGTCTGCGGAGCCCCGCCTGCCTGCTGCGAGGGCCTGCCCCCCCTCTCGCTTCCCTGCCCCAGCGTGCCGCCGATGCTCTGTGGAGGAGGGAGGATCGGCTGAGGAGGAGGAGGAGGAGGAGGAGGAGGAGGCCGACGTCAACGCGGGGGGGACCTCGCCCAAGCATGAAGGCCTTTTATGCCGACGCTCTGTGCAAAGGAAGAGTCCCAGGAGGCGCCAGACCCTGAAGGCCTCGTTCCTGCTGTATCGTTCTGTGGGTCAGCGCCCCGAGTGTGGAGACCCTCATGGCTCTCAGGGGCGCGCCCTCCCCTGCCCCTGAAGCGCTGGAGGTCGGCCCCACGTGCGCGAAGACAGCCGCGCGTCACGCGTCGCCGCCCTGTGGCCAGAGAGCTGCCTTTCTGCAAGGTGGCCTCGCGAGGGCGCAGACCCTGGACTCCTTATCTGAGGGTTCCTTATCCAATGCCCCTACCGTGCACGAAGCAGTGCCCCCCTTCGTTGGGAGGAGCTCTTGGTGCGGGTCCGCCGTCCACTGCACGCAGGAGTGGCGCTTTGCCGGGATGGCCTCTGTCAGGCGATCGCAAACATGGATCATGGGGGCGTGGATCAGCGACGGGTCCCGTTCTCATGGGCGATTGCTGATTTCCGCCGCCGAGCGAGGCGGCACCGGCCGCACTTTGGGCAGGGCACCTCCCCCGATTCATTGATTTGGCGACCGCGCGCCAAATCCATGGATCGCTAATCCATGTTTGCGTGCCCCCGACTCTGGTGCGGGCTCACAGGAGTACCCCCAGCACTGGCAGGCACGCTTGTATTTGGCCCTTTCGCGGAACCTGGAAGCCGCGCACCAGAGGTCATTCTTGCCCAGGGTCACTCTTTCGTGTAGCCTGTAGCCGAGAACGGGTTCCTCCGACCGCCGAATGCGATGCGATAGCAGCGGCTTGCTAGGTTGGGTTTGCCCCCCTCCCCGCCCCTGCGGCCCCCCCCAAAGCCGCGCACCAAAGGTCGCTCATGTCTGTGGTCATTTTGCGTGTATCCGATCATCCTTTGGAGGAAGAAGGAGAATCGAGGATCGAGCTGTTTGGAAGTTGATGGCCTTTTCTGAACCTCCCAGTCGCCACGGCTGGATCGGGCTTGAAAGAGTGGTCCAAGCGCATCCCAGGATGTGTCCAGGAATGGACGTTCGACCCCCAGGCCCAGACATGATCGCGAATTTCCACACACACACACACCAGCAAACAAACAAACAAGCAAACAAAAAAATACAGAAGTTATGCAGACATGTTCGTCTGTTCCCTAAGGTTTTCCTGCCTCGGGAACGTTCCTTCAAGTGCGCCTCTCCGAGAGCGTTCTAGTGGTGCCTGGTTGCCTGGATTTGGCCTCTTGTTGCGGCTCCTGACAGCCGCACACCAAAGGTCACTCTTGCCTAGGACGTTGTTTTGGAGGCGCCCATGAAAACCAGTATTGGCGAAGGGGTCAAGACTTCACGCCGGGGGCGTCGAGGAAGGGTGGTGAAAGCCACGGGATAAATATCATGAACGGGGCCAGAAAATCTCCCAACTATCATGGCCTGAGTCCGACTTGTTTTGCTGATGCTCTGGGGGGGAGCCTGTGCTCAGAGGAGGCTGCAGCACCGCTCCTCGATGTGCTGTCTACCAAACCTGCATCGTGGGCCGTTTGCCGTGCCCCTTTTTTCTGTGCACTTCAGTTTTGGCTTTGGCTTAAGCCGTGGGTGGTGAGGCGCCTTCGGGCCAACTCACCCGAGTCGGCCTTCCGCTCACGTGGATGCCCCCCCCTCCTCCTCCCGTCCGCGCACTTCCCGACCGCGCACGACGACGACGACGACGACGACGACGACGACGACAACGACGACGACGACGACGACGACGACGACGACGAGGCGTGCCCTGGCCACCTCCCGTCCGCGCACGCGCCCTGGGCCCCGCTGCGCCCCTTCTCTCCCTGGCCCCCACACCCTTTGGCACACCCGATCGGGGCAGCCGCGCTGTTCTGGGGCAGCGAGGGGGCTGGATCAGGCCCAGGGGAGAGAGGCATCGGCCTTCGATCGCCCATCCGTCGCGGATCTGGGCCCGGGCCCCCCCATCCCCGCCCCGCCTCTGGAGCTCAAGGGAACGGGGATCGATGCGAGCAGGGGCTCGCCAGAGCGCCGGATCTTGCAGGCAAAGCCAGGGGTGCGCTGACCTGGGCTTGCGCGCAGGCACCTGCAGGAACCTGCAGGATCCTGCAGAGCCCGAGTGACCCGGGCTTGGATTGCCCCCCGTCAGTAAGTCCCCGACCGCCGAGGGACGCGCGGTTCCACGATCGAGGCGGATCGCCGATCCATCGGCGATGCATCGCCCATTCCGAGTCCACGCCGCCCTCCCTGGGCCAGTCCGCCCCCGCAGACAAGGCTCTGAAGTCAGGGCCACTTTGGGCTTGGGGTGAACTCTGGTTTTCAGGACGTTGCATGGCGCCAGCATCGCAGAGCGGATTCCGTCCGGAAAACGATAGGGTGGGCTGGGGGTGTCCTGCAGAATTTCGTTCCGGATTTCAACGTGAATTTCGCACGGATTTTTTGGGGCCAGGAATGAAGACCAAAAAGAACCCACGCGAAATTTACATCGTTTTTCGCTCGCCGTTTCGGGGTTTTGCATTGGCAGACATCCACGCCGAAAAGCCGCTGCAGCACGTCTGCAAGGTCGCTGCAGTGAGGCTTGGGGGGAGCTCTGGTTTTCAGGGCGTTCCTTGGGCCCGGGTCGGGGCACCCACTCGTGGCCGAGGCTCGCTGCGGCGCGAGGAACGCCCTCGCTCCTCATGCGGCACTCCTTCGTGGCAGCCCGGCTGCGGCGGGGGTATCATCGAGAGCTGTGGCCAAGATCTAGGCCCGAGACATCCCTTTCAATGCAGGGCTTGTTTGAGGCGAAAAACAATTGAAGTAGGTTTAGAGTAGCTCCTGAAGTAGGTCGGCGAAGTAGGTCTGCAATGCGCCTGGCAACAGTGGTCGGCGCAGGTAACTCGAAGGGAACCCTAGATCCAGGCCTCCCAGACGGGGTCGGAGCAGATGGGGTCGGAGGATTGCGCCGCATCGCCGATGCATCGGCGATGCAGCTCGATGCGGAGCCCGATTTGCTTCACGTCGACGTCGCCGACGTCGACGATGCATCGCTGGTGCATCGCCGATGCATCGCCGATGTATTGGCGATGCGGCGCGATCCTTCGACCCCATCTACTCTGACACCATCTAGGAGGCCTCTACAAGAGACTCCAGGAGTTGGAGGATTCCTAATCCAATGAGGGCAACGGCGATATCCATATGGCCTCGTCACGATGGAAATTCACCAGCTTCCAGACCCTGGGCCCTTTCTCCAGCGATTCCCGATCCAATGCCGTCACCGCATTGTGTTAGGTCGGGCATGTCCTCCTACAGGTGGATTTTGGACTACAAGTGAAAAATAGTCCGAAGATGCCCAAAAATAGTCAAACATAATCGAAAAATCGTCCCCGTATTATTGTTTGACTACTCTTGAAGATTGCTCCTGTAGAGGGACATGCCCGACTCGAGCATTGGACCCTCCCCACTCAGCTGTGAACGAAAACTCAAGGAAAGAGAAACCACCCAGACCCGATAATTGGCGTTTACGACACGACCTTGGGCGTCTACGAAGCAGCCCTGCCCTGCTCGATTCCTTCTCTGGGTGCGTTTCCTGACCGGCTTCGCTCGTCGGGGTGGTTACTCCAGATTTCGTAATAAAGGGAGGGGGGTCTCATTTCGGGGGGGTCTCTTCCAGGCTATCTTGGAGGGCCTGGGGGGGTCTGGGGACGATGTTTTGGAGGGTTCTCCCACAGGGGGGGTCTGAAATGGCTTGTCTCCTCTCTTTTATTACGAAATCTGGAGTATCATGGGGGGGACGTCTTGCCCTCTGGAAAACGACGCACGCCCACACGCAGCGCTCTTGCGACGTCGGACGCCCCAGGAGGCGCGCGGCATGGCGGCGGGCGCCGCGCGCGGCGCGGCGGCGGCGGCCGCGCTCGACGGGCGCCGGCCGGCGTGGGCCTGCCCGCACCGGCAGGAGGCGGCCGCGGTGAAGTTGGGCGTGTCGTCATGGTCAAGCAGTGGCGAAGTGTCAAGGGGGGTCACCACTGGGGGGGTCGCCAGCTTCTCCTGGAAATCGAGGTTCCAGGATGGAGAGTCGAGGGGTCGAGGATGTTCTTGGACGTTTCTTGGCGTTTTCGGGGCTCTGGGGGGCCCAGTTCCTCGAGGAAGTCTCGAGGAAGTGGCGTTTCCTCGAGGAAGCGGCGACCCCCCCAGTGGTGACCCCCCTTTGCACTGCCCCAAAGCAGCGGCGAAGTGTCCTGGTTCGCCTATGGGCCTACCAAAGAAT
The DNA here is from genome assembly GCA_963575745.1 of Prorocentrum cordatum. Lineage (NCBI taxonomy): Eukaryota > Dinophyceae > Prorocentrales > Prorocentraceae > Prorocentrum > Prorocentrum cordatum. The sequence continues at coordinate 117,758 of CAUYUJ010011880.1, forward strand.
GCTCTAAGAGCTCTTTGTGGTTTGCACGAGATGTTCTTAGAACATTTCTGGTTGAAACTGTGTTGTTTTAACACATCGGGCGAATGTTCTAAGAACATGGTTTTTGTTATGAGAACATTCTTAGGTTCTAAGAACACTTCGTGGTAGGACTATAGGAATGCTGGGACGGTCGGTCCCTGCTCAAAATGGGGGGGGTGGGGGGGGGGCATATTCAAAGGAGAAAAAGTAAGCGTTTTTGTAGTCATTCTTTGACCGATCGGCGCGGGCCCTCGCACCCCCCCCCCCCGTGGAATAGACCTTGGCTGGTTCTGGCGCCTGTAGCGAGCAGGTGGAGTCGCCCCCAGAGGACGCACGGTTCCGAACTGCCGCACTAAGCAGAGGTCCGGAGCCAAATCCCCACAAACTTGGCACCGTACGTGCAGTGCCAGGGGCGGCGGCCCGTCTGCCAATCTTACTATCATAGGGGGATGCGAAGTCCCTGAAAACGGGACGGGGTGGGCACGAGCGGGCAGCAAAATCAAAAGAGGCATCATAGCCTCATCAGTCTAGATCGATCCACTCACGTATCCTCTGCAATTGATTTCCATTGAATCCATTCCATGCGTAGCATGCTCTCCCCTAATGGACCGCGAACGGGACCCAGTCCCCTGCCGGTCGTCTAGTGCCGCCATCATGGGCAACCAGAGGGGCCATCATAGGCACCTCGCAGCCGATTCGGGGCCATCAGCAAGGCTCGTTTTGGGAAGAAGGACCATCATAGGCCTTCGCGCTCAATTTGTTCATTGAACTCAACTTTCTCGTCGTCGTCCTCCTCCTCCTTTTCCTCCTCCTCCGGGTCTCCACCCCATCGGTGCCGCGATACAGGCAGTGCGGGCATCACCTCGGCCTCGATCGGGTCGTGCTCGTGACTTTCACGGTTTCCGTGATCATGGGTGTGTTGACGGTGCGTTTCAGGGAGTCCGCAATCGTAGGTCGGGTCGTGCTCGTGAATATCACGGTCTTCTTGTTCATGAGTGTGGTCACAGGGCATTTCACGGAGTCCGCAATCATAGGTCGGGTCGTGCTCGTGTGTGCCACGGTTTTCGTGGTCATGAGCGTGGTCACGGTGCGTTACACGGAGTCCGCAATCATAAGTCGGGTCGTGCTCGTGAATGTCACGGTCTTCTGATTCATGAGTGTGGCCACGGTGCATTTCACGGAGGACGAGCACGGCGGACGTTGTTGGTGGACGTCCGCCCTTGCCTTCTCCCCCCCCAGGTGAGGACCATCATAGGCCTTACCAGTGAGGACCACCATCAGGCCTCACACCCCTCGCAATTTCCATCATTGGAACTGCGGGGGTCGAACCAAATCCCCACAAACCTGGCACCGTACGTGCAGTGCCAGGGGCGGCGGCCCGTCTTCCCATCTTACCTTCATAGGGGGATGCGAAGTCCCTGAAGACTGGACGGGGTGGGCACAAGCGGGCAGCAAAATCAAAAGAGGCATCATAGCCACATCAGTCTAGATTGATCCACTCACGGATCCTCTGGATTGATTTCCATTGAATTCATTCCATGCGTAACATGCTCTCCCCCTCCCCCAATTTCCGACCAATGTCGAAACGCCGAAGAAAAAACGCTTACAAACTCGGGGGTGGACAGAACCCCCACCATGACACGTCGATTAGTGAATTGTCCGTTTTCTGTTCTCGAGAGGGCGCCGCGGCCGTCATTTTCCAGGCTGGCGCACGCCAGGTTTGGGTCCGAGGTCGTTTTCACTAAATCACGTTTTGCTAACGGGGGTTCTGTCCATCCCCGAGGGGGGACGATACTCGAAGCAGAAAAAAACGCCACACACATGAACTGTTGGCGTTCCGCGCGGGCTTCTTGGATTCGCGCTGGGCCCCCTGGGCGGCGCCTCCGGCGCCGCGCGCTCCACGCGCCAGGGAAGGGGGTCCAGCGCGGATCCGGGGAATCCGTGCGGACCTCCAAAATTCGGCATCGTTCGGACGTGTGCATTTTTCCTTCGGCGAGGACCATCGAGGAGCATCCTTGATCACTCGGCGAGAAACCACGCACGAATTTGGAAAAAAACACAGGGAATGGACGTCCGAGCGATGGCGAGAAAAGATTATGCTCATGTGGTTCATTCGTGCCTCGAGTGGCGCGGGCTGCAGGAGAGCGGCCCTGAAGTGGCCTTCGAGGGGGCCCTTGGTGGCCTCGTGGCCTCGAAGGGGCGCGAGAGATGTGCACCTTTCTTCGCCGCCCGTGGTTTACTCCACAACCCCCCCCCACCTATTCGGCAACGCCCGACGAAGGATGGGGGTCCTGAGGGCCACGGGTCCTGCGAGAAGCGGGGAGAGCCACGCCGCGCAGGGTGGAGCTGCCAGATTCCAGGATCCCGACGCCCCTCGCCCGCCCGGCACACCGCGGCCGCTGGGCCCCGGGAGTCTTGGTGGTCCCCGGGTGTGGAGCCTCGACCGCCCTGCATGCTGCGGCCGCAGGGCCAGGGAGGTCCCCTGGAGCGCAGTGACGACGTGATGCGCAAGCAGATCGAACAGGCGTAGCCAGCATGCGGCCCAACCAGAGGTCGAAGAAGCAAAACGCCACAAGCATAAACTGTTGGCGCTCCGCGCGGATTTCCTGGATCCGCGCTGGGGCCCCCCAGGCGGCGCTCCGCGCGCCGGGGAGGGGGGTCCAGCGCAGATCCAGGAAATCCGCGCGGAGCGCCAACAGTTTATGTTTATGCCGTTGTTTTCGTCTTCTAAGAGAGGCGTCACGACGTCACGCCGTCCACATACGTTTTGAACAGCCATAAAGAGTACCGTATGATAGCGCGCGGCAGGAACCGTCATCGATAGCGTGCGCCAAGAGAAGACAGCAAAGGCATTTATCGATCAAATGCATCAACAACCGACAGCAATAATAGACATCAAGATCATACGCCGGTAGCAGGCATCTGGAGCACCGACCGATAACAGGCGCTTATGAGCAGCATCAACAGCAGCCACCAATAAACCAAACACACACACACACACCAGTGATATACATCAGCAAAAGGCGCCCGTAACAGATACCAATACGTTCACCGAACATACATCACGACCAAACACAGATATAGTAAAAACAAGTATACGTGCAGAACGCGCACCAATAACATGCAACAGTAGCGTCAGGCACATCAAATAAGCACCAAGAACAATCACCACATCCATACACCAAGTATATGCGTCAGTAACCGACGACATGCGCATACACCAGTTCTATATATGGAAATCGCGCATCAATGTGACACGGCAGGAGCATTGATGAAATACAGTTGCAAGAGCAGACATCTATTTCATACATCTGAACCGTGGACAGGTAACCTTCTACACACAAATTCATAAGTCATTGTGTTAATTACACACCCATAGCGCACCTTCATGTACTGCATATCCTTGGTGGGGATCGTTCGTGGTATGGCCTCTTGAAGGTCTCTGGAGGCCTCTGAGACATCGGGGGGAAAGTCCCCATTCTGTATTACCTGCAGCGTTGCAGGAGGCCCCACTCCTTGTCGCCAGGATTTTCGGGCCCCAGGGGACAGCCCCGTGGTGCAGGACCCGTTGCCGTCAGGACCCGCTTCTTTCGTGGGGACAGGCGGCCACATGGTGCCGCGAGCACCCTGCGGCGCCACGGCCGCGGTCGCGGCCGCAGCCCCGCTGGGAGCAGGAGTCGGACGACGACAAGCACTCAGATTATTTGCGGCTCGGAAGGGTCGAGACGCCAGTCTGTGCTCGTCCTGAGCCTATGGGGGCCGAATCCTCGGGGCCCCCGGGCCATCAAAGAACGACTCGGCATGAAAAGGCTGCCCCAGGGAAGGGGTCGAGACCTCGAGACCCCGGGGGGGGGGGGCATGTCACGAGACCGTGGCGACGCCGGAGGAGAGGCGACGCCGATCCTGGCCAGGCCCACCCGGGGCCCAAGATCGCCGCACACGCCGCCCTGGCCAGGCAGCACAGCATGGCAGCCTCGCATGCCCTCGCAATTCCGTCTCTAGAGTGCGCCAGAGGGCGTCAGCGTCGGGTGGTCGATGAGACAGCGCCGATGTAGGGTCGATCAGCGTCGATCTTGCGTCAGCGTCGATTTGGCGTCGATAGGTGTCGGCTAGAGTCGACTCGCTTCGGCCAGCGCCGACTCGCAAGGGCCAGCAAGATGGTGCGGGCGCGGGAGGCTCCCACGAGTTCCCACCGAAGCGTGTGCACCGCGGCCGCTGCCCAGCAGGGCTCTGGCCGAGGTCGGCGTCGCTGCGCAGCCTGTCGTCGTCCCTGCCAAGGAGCTGCCTCCCCGGCACCCGGGGGCCAGGCCCGCAGGGCTCGCGGAGGCCGCCGGCCAGAGGGCTGCGCGGCCCCGGGAGCCGCCTCCCAGGCATCGGGCAGCGCGGTGGCCCGTGGCCTCGGCTACGCGCAGGAGTGGCCCCCTCGCCAGATCTCCTGAGTGACCACTCGTGCGGGCTCGGGGGGGCCCTGAGATCCTGGCGCTGCATGTGATTCACACCAGGCGTTCTCGCATAATTGCAGGCCCCAGGATCCTCACAGGTCGATCTGGCTCGACACATGACGCAGAAAGATGGGGTCCAGGGCTCCAGTCGCTGTTTTTTTTCACGATGTTGCAATGTTTCGCAACGTCGGATCTCAGGGGTTCCCCCCTGCACTGGCCTGCGCTCAAGGATTTGGCCTCCCCGCCGCACCCGATAGCCGCGCACTGAAGGTCACTCTTGCCCAGGGCCACTCCTGCGTGTGGTTGATGATCAGGGGGGCCACCTCCTCTTGGACAATCGCGGCACGAGGAGGAAGCTCCTCCTCCTCCTCATCCTCCTCCTCCTCCTCCTCCTCCTCCTCCTCCTCCTCCTCCTCCTCATCCTCCTCATCCTCCTCATCCTCCTCATCCTCCTCATCCTCATCCTCCTCCTCCTCCTCATCCTCATCCGCATCCTCATCCTCATCCTCATCCTCATCCTCATCCTCCTCCTCCTCCGCCTCCGCCTCCGCCTCCGCCTCCGCCTCCGCCTCCGCCAGGCACACGGGCGCTGGCTTCGCGGGCTTTGCGGACGCCGCCCGCCCTGCGTGGGCCCACGCGCCCTGCCGGCAGCAGCCGCCGTCGCCGCGCTACGAGGGGCACATGGCCACGCACGGCTCGCTAGCCGTGTGGCACGACACCCAGAGCTTGCAGGACGGCCTCGGGGGCAGCTTCTCGGGCATGCGCCACTCCTGGCAGTTCGACGCCGTGGGCGAGTGCGCGGCTGCCGGCGAGGGCCTCCGCGCAGTGCCTCCCAGGCCTTCAGGCAGTGCCGAAGCGTCCTGGCCGGCCAGAGAACGTAGCAAGAGCCTTGAGTGGTCTGCACGTTTGGAACATGTTTGGTTGGGACTGCTTTGTTTTAACGCATCGGGGTTTTGTGTCAAGAACTCTGTCCTTGTTCTTGGAACATTATTCGGCTCTAGGGGCATCTCGTGGTAGGCCTATAGTGGAGGCCCATGCCAAGAAACACCTTGCTGGCCTCCAGGGTGCCCTGGGTTTCTTGGGATTCGATGGTTTGGCTGTGGAAGGCGTGACGTTCCCGCACCAAAAAGCAATGGACGTCCACTGGGGTCTCAGGGTTGGGTTCCTTGTGGAAGGCTTCTTGTGGACTGGCCTCCACGGTAGGCCTATAGGAATGCCAGGAATGAGGAGGAGGAGGAGGAGGAGGAGGAGGAAGAGGAGGAGGAATGAGGAGGGGGAGGAGGAGGAGGGGGAGGGAGGAGGAGGAGGGGAGGAGGAGGAGGAGGAGGAGGAGGAGGAGGAGGAGGAGGAGGAGGAGGAGGAGGAGGAGGAGGAGGAGCTCCCTGAGCGAGGCCCCTGTCTGCCACGAGCTGCGGCACCCCGCCGCGCACGCCGCTGCGGGCCCGGCCCCCCGAGGGCCCGCCCGCGGCGCCCTGCCGCGCCCCGCCGGGCGGCGCCTGGGCGCCCCCGCCGCCGGAGCCCCCGCCGGGCCGCCACGCGGCGGGGCCCGCCGAGCCCCGGGCCGGGGCACCGTCGGGGCTCGAGGCGCAGGGGGATCGACGGCAGTGGAGGCCGAGGAGGAGGCCGAGGAGGAGGTCGAGGAGGAGGAGGAGGAGGAGGTCGAGGAGGAGGAGGAGGAGGAGGAGGTCGAGGAGGTCGAGGAGGAGGAGGAGGAGGAGGAGGAGGAAGAGGTCGAGGAGGAGGAGGAGGAGGAGGAGGAGGAGGTCGAGGAGGAGGAGGAGGAGGAGGAGGAGGAGGAGGTCGATGGGGGATCGATTTCCCTCGAAGGAGAAACACGCCATGAACATAAACTTTTGGCGCTCCGCGCTAATTTCTAGGATCTGCGCTGGCCCCCCCCCCCCCCGTGGCGCCTCCGCCAGGGACCGCGCCAGGGAGGGGGGTCCAGCTCAGATCCAAGAAATCCGCGTGGAGGCGGGATAATCGGTGAGCACGGGGATCCTTTTCTCTGACAGCCCCAATTTACCGTGTCGGGAAAATGGATAAATTCAATCTTCCAGAGGTCCGCGCGGATTTCTTGGTTGTGCTGGGATCCCCTATCGGCGCCTCTGGTGCCGACCCCGGCGCGCATGCAGTGAAGAGGGTCCAGCGCCGATCCTGGAAATCCGCGCTGACCTCCGAAAGCATAGTTTGCCTCTGACTCCCCATTAGAAAAAAGCGTGCAGTGACGAAGCGTCCAGGCCTGCCGACAGGCCCGCCACAAAAATGCACAAACCAATTGCTCGGTTTGCAAAACGTGCTCGCGGTGCTCTCGAGAGGCGCGGAGGTGACCACACTGCGCGCGTCGCGGTCTGGGCCTGAGAGCTGGCCCTCTTCGGTGTGCGGGCTCCCGAGGGCACGCGCGAAGGCTGGTGACCCAGGCGAAGATGGCACAGGAGCACGCCTGGCTGACACAGTACAGCCAAAAACCCGAATAAGGACGCGCGGCTTTGCTCAGGGTGCCCTTGCGTCCTTGCTCGTCCTTGCTCCTGCGCCCTTGGGGTGTTCGCCGTCCGCCGCCCCAGAACTCCCGACTTCGGCTTCCAAGGGTCCTGCGTCCTTACCGCGCGTCCTAATTAGGGTTTTTGGCTGTACTGTCCTCGCCCTGGGAACAGCCTTGCAGTTGCGAGAACACTGCGCGGTAGGCCTGCGGGAATGCCGGATGCCGGGACGGTCGGCCCCTGCAGAAGACAGGAGATGATGGGGAACGGGGGGTCACGAAGCTTGCTCTGTGCAGCTGGTTTCGGCCTCGCCGCCAGGCGTCTTTCCGCGATACACGGGAGCCTCTGGCGCCAGAGGGCACCCGGAAAGCCAGCTGCGTGATTCGCGGATCCCCCATTTGACTACCCCCCCTTTCGTCCGAACGGAGAGTTCTCGTGGGCGCGGTTCGGAGTCCACTTCCCCACGTGTTTTGAGGGGCCGCCTTGGCAGCCCTGGAGGTCGGCCCAGGCGGCCCCGGTCGCTGAAAAGCAGAGGGTGTTTCGTGACGTGCTGTAGGTATGTTATGCCTGTGTTGTCTTATCGGAGCTGGGCCAGTTGAAGCAACGGCGGTTCTCTCATGAGGACGACGGCGAAAACGACGACCGTGGGAGGAGGGAAAGGAGGAGAAGGAGGAGGAGAAGGAAAGGGAGGAAAGGGAGGAAAAGGAGGAGAAGGAGGAGGAGGAAAGGGAGGAGGAAAGGGAGGAGGAGGAGGAGGAAAGGAAGGAAAGGGAGGAAAGGGAGGCGCTCAAAGACGGTCCCTGGACACCCCTCTCCCAGGGTCCATACGGGCTCGTTCTGTTCGGGGCGGATGCAGCCGTGGCAACGAGAAGCCTCGAGGAGGAGGAGAAGGAGGAGGAGGAGGAGCAGGAGGAGGGAGGCGGAGGAGGAGGAGGAGGAGGAGGCCCAAAAAGAGCTAACAATGCCGGGGAGGGCCGCCGGTTTCTCGATTCCTTTTTGCGAAGGAGTGTCTAAGACTCGTCTATCCCACCCTCTCCCGCCCCCCCCTTGTCTCTTGCGGACGGAGAGAGGTATGAAGCATCTGTTTCGCCATCGTGGACGCCTGTCCCAGGGCGGCTCGAAAAATGTTATACCCCTACGGTGGTTCGTCGGGCGATCAACTTTCCAGCTGGCCTGGGGCAGGCGTCTCCGAGGGTTGAATCAAGATTCGGAGAAACGTAAGACTCGAGCAAGCCCGACCTCTGCTTTGCCGACATGTCTTGACGAGCGCGTCCTGGATTTTGACGGTCCGGTTTTCGTGGGAGGTCTGCAGCGGGAGCTCGCGTCAGGTTTCAGATTGGATCTCGTCATTCTCATGATGGCCCCGTCAGGCCAACTCGAGTCCCCCGAGCCCGAGTCTCACGTCTCCCCGAAGTGTGTCGTGCCTGCGCTCGGTCGCTCGAGCCCGTGCGGCCCCGGCCCAGGTGCAGCTGTGGCAGATGCTGCAGCAGCTGCAGGCCGAGCGGGACAGCCTGGCCCGGGAGGTGCTGGACGAGCGCGCGGCGAAGCTGCAGCGGAGCCACGAGGATCGAAGAATCGCAAACGGCACAAACGTGCAGCCTGTAGGAGGAGGAGGAGGAGGAGGAAGAGGAGGAGGAACGAGGAGGAGGAACGAGGAGGAGGAGGAGGAGGAGGAAAAAGGGGGGGAAGGAGGGGGCACGATGAACGAAGAACGAGGAGGAGGAGGAGGAGGAGGAAGAGGAGGAGGAGGAGGAGAAGGAAGAACGAGGAGGAGGAGGAGGAAGAGGAGGAGGAGGAGGGGGAGGAGGAGAAGGAGGAGGAGGAGGAGGGGGAGGAGGAGGAGGAGGAGGAGGGGGAGAAGAACGATGGCACGTTCGTCATCGATATCTGTGAGCTTCCCGAGGCGCCCCAGAACCTCTGTGAGTCCCCAGGGCTGCCGTAGAATAGCAAGAGACTTCCGTGGGGCACCTGCTCGCAGTCCGATTTCTTACGGTCAGCCCGCACAGCTAGGATGGGCAATTTGCCAGGGGTACCCTTGCGTCCTTGCCTCCTCGGTCCATCCTTGGCCACTTTCGTTGGCCGCGCCCCGCTCGAAAAGCTTCGAAATGGGCGTCCAAGGCCCTTGCATCCTTATCGCGCCTACTGATGATACGGGCCGACTGTATCTCGCGTGCCGACGGTGCAATTTCAGAGGTCCGCGCGGATTTCTGGGATCGGCGCTGGACCTCCCTGTCTAGGCGCGCGGAGCGCGCCGCCAGGGACGACGCCGGAGGCGCCGCCAGGGCCAGCGCCGATCCAAGAGGCCCGCGAGGACATCCGAAAGCTTAGATTTATATAGATGTATGTAGGTAGGTATGTATGTATGTATGTATGTATGCATGCATGCATGCATGCATGCATGCATGCATGCATGTATGTATGTATGTATGTATGTATGTATGTATGTATGTATGTATGTATGTGTGTATGTATGTATGTATATGTATGTATGTATATGTGTGTATGTATGTGTGTAGGTATGTATGTATGTATGTATGTATGTATGTGTGTATGTATGTATGTATGTATGTATGTATGTATGTATGTTGTATGTATGTATGTATGTATGTATGTATGTATGTATGTATGTATGTATGCATGCATGCATGTATGTATGTATGTATGTATGTATGTGTATGTATGTCTGTCTGTCTGTCTGTCTGTCTGTCTGTCTGTCTGTCTGTCTGTCTGTCTGTATGTATGTATGTATGTATGTATGTATGTGTGTGTATGTGTGTATGTGTGTATGTGTGTATGGATGTATGAATATATATATATATATATATATATATATATACATATATATATGTGTATGTATATACATACATATAGATATGTATTGTGTGCCTCCTCTGCCCCAGGAGGACATGCAGAGACTTGGCGCGCGCGCCGAGGAGGTCCGCAAGGCGCATGTGCAGGAGGAGACCAGGATCCAGGGGCGCCGACAAGCGGAAATCGGCTCAGGGGGGGGAGAGCAGTCCCGATCGAGCATCTGCGAAGCCCAGAGATCCAATACGATGGTCTCTGCAATGCGGCCTGGTCTTTCGTGGGGGCGGATCTCCACACATCGCAGATGGTGGCCGAGGAGCTGCTGCCAGGCGGGGAGGTGTGAGGCGGAGGGGCGGGGAGAGACTGCAGCATCACACCATAACACCCGAGCGGCTCGCTTGTGCCGTCGCTGTCGCCGTCGTCGTCGCTGTCGCCGTCGCCGTCGTCATCGTCATCGTCGTCGTCGTCGTCGTCGTCGTCGCCCCGATCGCCTATGCCTCGCCGATCGAGGCCTCGCTGCCCCAGCCTGACCGGGAGCGTGAGCTGCCGCAGCGAGGGGCTGTCGCCGACCCGTCGGAGAGGTGCATCGCCGAGTCCCACGTGTCCACGTGCCCCCCCTCGGCCAGTCCCCCTCGTTGGCGGCGCGCAGAGGGGGGCAGGGGGAGGGGGGAAGGCTTCTTAGAAGGAGGCTGCTCCTGAGAAGCCGCGGGCCTTGCATTTACAGACCAGGCCCGCGCCTTCTAGGAAGCAGGGGTGCTTCTGCGAAGCCTTCCCCCCTCCCCCTGCCCCCCTCTGCGCGCCGCCAACCTCCCCCCCTGCTCGCCCACCCGCAAGGATCATGGACGAGCTGTCCAAGAGCAGGCTGGACTACAGGGCCCTCGAGGAGCACTCCCAGCAGCTCGCCGCAGCCCTCGCCCGGGCCGAGGCCAGGCTGGAGCGCGTCGAGCGGGCCGTCGCGCCAACAGCGGGGTCCTGCTCGGTGCGGTTGTCCTTCACGCTCCACAACCTCGACCTGGGCTCTCTAAGAGGAAACATCTTCACAACTAACATTGTGATACGATGGGGGCGTCCGTTAAGGAATGCGCCCAGGAGCCCCCAGACCTTGGAGAATTCCTGGTCCGATGCGGTGACACCCATGGCCGCGATTGGAGTTCCACCGGCTTCCAAGCCCTGGATTATCTATCAAATGATTCCTATCCGATGATCTCACCGTATGTTGGAGTCCGCAAGGAATTCTGGGCTCGGCGCCGGCTGGACCCCCCTCGCGGCGGCTCCGGCGCCGCCCCTGGCGCGCGGGGCGCGCCAGGGATGGGGGTCCAGCATCCAAGAAATCCGCGCGGACCTCTGAAAGTCTACTTATGCTTATCACGTCTTTCCCTCAATTTCCTTAAACGGCTTCTCTGCAAGAGTTGTATTACATGTGTATTTCACATGCGAAGCATAGTGCGCTTCATGCCACGAACGTGCGAGCGAAAGTGCACGCATGGCCTTTCCGTCCGTCGAACGAGGACGCTGCGCTGTTTAGAGAATTCTTGACGCTTCGCGTATCCCCACCAGTTCTCGTCCCTCGGGTGCTATCCGACTCGGCTGGGTAGCGCTGAGTCACTTTGGATGTGCACACGTTACGCGACCGTGTATCGTGCACTACTGCGCCCCTCCACTCGATGGATCTGGGCTGACGCATCTCAGTTGTGGAAGAAGGTTCTCCTGTCATCATGCTCCACACCCTGGATGCGCGTTCTGGCGTCGCGACTGGAGTCGCCGTCAGGATTTTCCGCTGGACTTACGTCCCCAGTCAATCTCTGTTACCCGTCAGACTCCCTGGATCGGTGTCCTCGGGAACGTTCCTTCTGTTCGCATCTGGACTTCTGGGAACGCCTCACGCGCCATTTTGGCTGCGCTTGGTCTCCTCGGTGCCTGTCCTCAGGCTCCCTGGATGCACCGTTGCATGCCCGTTCAGGGGCTGTCTCAGTCTCCCTGGATTGCACGTCGGCTCTGCCGCCCTGGGCGCTGCCCCCCCCCGCCGCCTGATCCGCGGCCCCCGCGCGCGCTCGGCAATTTAGTCGCGGCCGTAGCCCGCCCGCGACCTCCCGCCGCTGGCGCTCCCGCCTGCGGCTGTAAAAACAAAAACAAAAAAAACAAAAAAACAAAAAACAAAAAAAAACAAAAAAAAAAAAAAAAAAAAAAAAAAAAAAAAAAAAAAAAAAAAAAAAAAAAAAAAAAAAAAAAAAAAAAAAAAAAAAAAAAACGTATCCCCACCAGCTGGCTCTCCTTCTGAGTGGCTGCCCGCTCGCTCGCTTCGTTTGCCTTTCTTTTCCTGCTGCCTAGTCGCGGCCCGACTGGTGCTCGGACGGCTTTCGACCCGCCTCGCAAGCCTGTTGACCAAAAAGTATCCCCACCAGCCTCCGTAGCCCCCTTGGCTCAAGCCGTCTCGGCTCGAGGTGGCTTGCGCGGCCTGGGTCCCGCGGCCTGGCGGGCGCGCCCGCGGGCCTCTGGCGGCGGCTTGGACGGGGGGGTCTCGTCTCCCTCCCCTCTCCGCCGCTGCCCCCGGGCTATGGTGTCCCCTGCGGCGGCGGCGCCGGCCGCTCGGCGCCGCAGGCAAAGGGCCGCGGGCGCCGCTGGCGCTGCCGCCGACACCGCCGCCGCGGCGCCTACCGCAGGCCTGTGGGCCGCGGCGGCCGCCCTCTCCCGCGCAACGGCCGCCGCCGCCGCTGCGGTGACGGCGGCGGGCGGGCCGCCTGGCGTGGCGCAGGGCTGCCAGCTCCACGGCCGGCCCTACGGCCAGCCCGGCTGCCAGCCCCACGGCCTGCCCCACGGCCAACCCCACGGCCTGCCCCACAGCCAGCCCCTCGGCCAGCCCGACGGCTGGCGCCGCCGACGCTCCCCGCGCCGCGGCGACCGCCGCCGCCGCGGCGGCCCCACCGCCGCGCGCGGCTCGCCGCCGCTGGCCGCCGGGTGCGGCCGCGCGCGCCGCCAGCACCTCCTCCTCCTCTCCTCCTCCTCCTCCTCCTCCTCCTCCTCCCTCCTCCTCCTCCTCTCCTCTCCTCTCCTCCTCCTCCTCCTCCTCCTCCTCCTCCTCCCCTCCTCTGCTCCTCCTGCTGCTCCTCCTCCTCCTCCTCCTCCTCCTCTCCTCCTCCTCCTCCTCCTCCTCCTCCTCCTCCTCCTCCTCCTCCTCCTCCTCCTCCTCCTCCTCCTTTCTGCCACTCTGCCACTCTACCACTCGTCCTCGCCCACATCTACTTCCCTTTCTTCGTTCCCCGAGATCCCCTCCCTCCTATCCTTCGCCCTCCACCCAGCGCCTCTCGGGAGCCTCCGCAGTCCCGTGAAGGGTCACGGATCGCCCGAACTTTCGAAGACTTCCGAAAATCACCGCAGGGTCCAAATTTCCAAGGCCACTAGGGATGGCGCGAACGACCAACGTAAGCAAAGCCTCAAGGACCAAGGCGCATGGCGCGAAGCGCCAATGCAGTTTGTTGATATATCTATATATATATATAGTGTAACATATATATATATATATGTGCACATACATACATGCATACCTACATACATAAATACATACATACATACATACATACATACATACAGACAGACAGACAGACAGACATACAGACATACATAATCACATAATCACATACATACATACACGTGTATAAACATATATTCGTATACACATACATATATATATGTTTATATATATACACTGTTGTGGATGTGTGTATGATTCTGCCGCCTTGTGAGGCATGCCCGGCCCTCGACATCGTTGGGTCATCCTGGTTCCTCATCGTGGCTCCTCCTCGTGACCCCCATCGGTGGGCTCCCATCGTGGTCGTTCTGGGCATCCCCAGCGGCTACCAGGACGGTCCCCGCCGCGCCCCCGTCGTCTCGTCTGTCGTCCGGCGTTTGTCTGTCCGTCGTGCCGTCTCTGCTACCGCCACGTGGCTCCCTCTGCGTTGGCGGTATAAGTGTAGAGCCGGGCCAGGGTCTTCTGCCGCAAGGGTGTCCTCTGTTCTTCCAGGCTCCCTGCGCGCAGACGCGGAGCTGTTGGCGGCCTTCGAGGCACGGCTGAAGCAGGCCGTCGCCGCGGAGGCGGGAGAGCGCGCCTCGAAGGACCACGTCGCGCTGGCGCTGCCGCTGGCGTACCCGGGCCTCGTGCAGGCCTCGCGAGGTAATGATAAGATCGAGATCGGTTCGGGGAGAGTACCCAGTTGATCTTCGTGTTTGTTGGATGTTCTTCTGCATCCTGGGGAGGGTACCCTGGGATGTTCTGTTTGTTTTGGCCGGCGGAGGGTATCACGTTCTTGAGGGATGTTCTGTAGAAGCCCCCACCCTGCCAAGTCAATCAGAGAAGTGCCCTCGTTCGGCTCTGGAGAGGATGTGCCGCCCCCGTGTTTGCGGGCTTGCGCCCGCAGGGTCTGGTCCTGGGTCGCTTTCAATACAGGATGCTTTGCTCAAGGGGTTTGTGTCGAGCTCCGACAGGAGAAAAACAATTGCGTAAACCAGGGCCCCAGACACCAGAACATTGAGAACCGGGGAAGTAAAAGTCCCACCGGGAGGAGGCAAATCATGGAGAATGCTTCCACCCACGGATGCAAAATTCTCTGGATGCGCCAATGTCTTGGTGTATCAAATCCGTGTCCCCGTCCAGGGAGGGTCTGAGAAGCTGAAGAGACTGCAGAAACATATGTTCCTTGAAAAGTGGTTGCATTCAGGGGGGCTTTACTTCTGCTCTAAGGGAACTGGGCCTGCGCGTCGGTCTGGCGGCTATGTCGTCGCCGTCGCCGCCCCGTCGCCGCCTCGTCGCAGCCCGTTGTCTGGGCCTGCGCGTCGGTCTGACGGCTATGTCGTCGCCGTCGCCGCCCCGTCGCCGCCTCGTCGCCGCCCGCCGTCACGGCCTGACTATTCAGATTGTACCACATAGGTTATCAAACTAGATTGCACCACATCTACTGCATCACATGGATTCCTCCACACCGATTGCACAGCATGGATTGCGTACCACATAGACTGCACCACGTACATTGCACCACATTGAGTGCACCACATAGATTGCTCCACTTATGCTGCACAGCAGAGATTGCATTGAATAAATTGCACAGCGCGGATTTCACGGCATGTATTGCACCACATGGATGGCTCCACCCAGACAGTTCAACATATAGAATTATCACATATTTTGCTTCACATACACTGAACCGCGTAAGTTGCACAACACAGATTGCACGACATATATGGCAAAAAATGATGCGCAACCTAAATGGCACAACATACATTGCACAACACAGGGTACATACCATAAAACTACACCACGTAGATTGCAAGATACATGTTGCAAGAGAGATTGCGCACTACATCTTCTGCACCCAATTGATTCTCTTTTCTAAAAGAAGAATAGACTCTACCCCCCCCCCCCGGAGTTAACGATCTCCCTTGGGGTATTGCGATTTCATATATTTTTTACACACTCGTCCATCTTACCTGCGAACTCATACGATCCCAGCCAAACCGGTATCGACTCCCCCCCCGCCATCCTCTGCAAAAAACGATGCGCGCACACTTCTTCATCTTAAGAAGCAAATCTCAATAATCCCTTGCAAAAAAAGTCATCACGCGCGCGTCCATGTCAAAATCGTACCAACACACAATGTGTTCGCAAGCATTTCAACATAAAAACCTCTTAAACAAAAAAACCCAAGGGTCTTGCAACCAACCAAAAAAATACAAATTTCTTGCCCGCGCGCTTATGCTAAAAACATGCAAAAACCTTGGGATTCTTATGAACTCTGCCAAACCCAACGATTTCATGTCACCACGCGGTGCACCCGCGATACTCCTGTCATGCGCCGAGGGCGCGAATCCCTTGCAGCAAAAAACCACGCGGGCCACATGCGCGCACCGCCGCGCGCGCATGATCAGTCTGACGGATTTGTTGAACTTCCGCGCGCGCGGGTGTCCTGCTCATGTCAGCCTCACCGCGATCACCTGCCTCATCGACAGATGGACATCAGCATCGTCAGCGTGTTTGCCACCTTTGGCGCCGTTATCGTTCGTGCCGTCGCCTTTTTGAACATCGTCGTCGCTGGTGCCGTCTTCGTCATTGCCGCAGACGTTGCCGACGTCATCTTGTCGTCGCGCACGTCCGAATATCGTCGATATGCTAACCTGCATCATCGACTCACGGTGACGAGCACCGGCAGTGAGGATGTGATCATCGATGTCGTCATCGGTGGCGCCGCCGTCCCCCGCATCATGAGTTTTGCCAAACAAGTTGCGGGAGGGAGGGTGGGATGTTTGCGCGAGCAGTGGAGATGACGAGTTCCAAGTCAGCAGAGTGGTTTACACCACATAGGCTTCGCCACATAGATTGCACAGCGTTGAGTTCACAACATAGGTTACACAGCATAGATCGCACATATGGAGCACGATACTGTCCCTGTTAAACTGCACAACGTAGATTGCCCACATAGGTTGCACAGCATGAGATGTCAAAGCATAAATTGCACAACATACGTTGCGCAACCTAGATTGAACAGCCCAGGTGGCACAACATATGATGCACCACATACATTGCACCAAATAAACTGCTCCACGGAGGTTGCACAACGCATAGTGCACCAGGCTCAGGAGCCAGGGCAAACCCGTGGTTGCTAAAACGGAGCTCCGAGAAATTGTTCTCCTTTTCGGGGAAGCAGCCCGTTTAATATTCAGCGCGCTGAGTTTTATTATGGGAATGTGTTTACTTATTCCGGGAAACCCGTTTTAGCAGCCACGGATATGCCAGCCCCCGCCATCTGCTGACAGGTTAATTTTCCTATTCTTCAAAAAAAAAAAAAAAAAAAAAAAAAAAACATCCCCCAGAGTTAACAGTACCCCCTGGGGTATTGTGTCGTCATATGTTTTCTGCACGTTCGTCCATCGTGAATATGAATTCATACTATCCCAACCAGGCCAGTATCACTCCCCCCGCCGCTTTCTGCAAAACATACTATGCGCGCGCACTCGTTTATCAATTACCTTGTGACGGACCCAACCCATTCTACACATGCGGCGATTGTATTCAGACCACCCAATGCTGACTGGCGTTCTGAAGGACCCAGTAGCGATTTCAGAAGAGCGCAGCAAGAAGGGAACGGCAAATACACAAAATGCAAACACAGGGGCGTTGAAAGAAACGCGCCCATTAGTGAACACAAGAGGGCGCGGCGGCGAGGGCTAAAGTAGAACATCCGTTTAACTCAGCAACGCGCTGCGCTGAGCGGGGCAAGTGCATGAGGTGCATAAGGGGGGTGGACACGCATCCAGGAGTGGAGACAGAAGAGCGCGGCAGCAACCCAAAGAGAAGCACCCAAAAGTGGAATCAAAAGGAGCCCACGGAAGTGGCGACAGTTGCGCAGATCGCAAGCCCCCCAGGGGGCGGCGAGGTACCCAGGTGATCCGCGTGGGACGTACCTCCGCTGGGCCCCCCAGCAGCCCACGAAAGTGGCGACAGTTGCGCAAATCGCAAGCCCCCCAGGGGGCGGCGAGGTACCGAGGTGATCCGCGTGGGACGTACCTCCGCTGGGCCTCCCAGGAGCCCACGAAAGTGGCGACAATTGTGCAGATTGGAGTTCCCAGGGTTGCGACGACGACCTGGCAACCCTGGACGGCGCCATCGGGGCCAAAGACACCTGCCCCCCCCAAGACAGCGCCTACACAGCCCAAAAGCCAGTCCAAGGGAGCCCTGCGACATCCCATAACCTGCCCAAGACGGTCGCAACCTTTCTCCGACAGCGAGTCGCCCGCAAACCCAGACCTTCGTGTCATCACAACGCCATGGGCTGCGCAAGAACCTAACCGCGCGCGAAGCTCGCGTGGTTTTAGTATACATATTATATATATACATACATACATACATACATACATACATACATACAGACAGACAGACAGACAGACAGACAGACATACATGCATGTAAATATAAATATACACATGAACATGTGTGTGCCGAGGACCGCTCTGATTTCTGAAAGTGTATGTTTGTGTTTCCTACTAGCCTTCCGCTAGAGGCTTCCAATCTACATGACAAAGAAGGACGGCAGAAAAGTCCCACGGGGGGGGGGGGGGGGACAGGGACCTCGAGACCGCCTGGCCCGGCAGCCGGTCCGGCAGCCGTTCCCCGGGAGATCCCCTCAAAGCCTAATCAGGAATCGTGCTCTCGCCTCGGTGCCAGCTACACTGTTCGGTCCGGGCGGCCACGGTCCCTCGCCATCCAAGAATTGCTCAGGTGCTCATGGGCGCGTCTCGACCTTCTGCTCCTCGGCCCGCCTCCTCACGTCTGCTGCAGCGAGAGCCTGTTGCTGAGCTGATGTGTGTTGCTCCTCCCCGAGGCTGTCGTGCACCCTCGCCCTGGCGCAGACGCGGCCGCGATGGCGCAGAGGCTCAGGATCCCAGGCGGGGATTGATCCATGACCACCGCCTGGGAGATCGATGTTCGGGGACCTCGGCAGGCGATGGAGATGGATATACATTCGGGCCCGGGGGAGGCCAAATTCTAGACGCTTCGCGTGACCCCACCAGCCCATCCAGAAGCGGTGCCCAGACGAGATGCCCTGATCAGGGGATGTGGAGGAGAATGCAGTGAAATAATTGGCTGGGTAAGACGTCGTCCCCCAAGAGGGGGAGGATGGAGGAGGAATCGGATGAAGAGCAGGAGGAGAAGGAGGATAATGAGGAGGAGGAGGAGGAGGAGGAGAAGGAGGAGGAGGGAGGGGGCGGGGGAGGAGGGAGGAGGAAGGAGGAGGAAAAAGGCGGGTGAAGAAAATGAGGAGGAGGATGAGGAGGAGGAGGACAAGGAGGCCGAGCAGAATGGCCAGAGGCCTCGTGGATGCCTCTCGGAGTCTCTTCGGATTTCTTTCGAGAGCTCCTGGGAGTCCTCTTGGGGCGTCTCGGGGGTCCTTTGGCAGTCGCAGGGGCCTCTTGAGGCGTCTTCGGTGCCTCTGGGGGCCTCTTGGAACCTCTTGGGGGTCTCTGGGGAGCCTCTTGGTGACATCTTGGGGGTGTCGTGCGGGCCTCTTCGGGCCTCTTGGGCGCCTCTTCGGGCCGTCTTGGGGCACCCCTTGGGAGCCTCGGAGGCCATCCTGGGGCCATTGTGGAAAAGATCGATCAAAGGAGGGGGGCCTTCATGATCAGGGTCGCCAACATGTGACCAGAACCTTCGAGACAAATCAATGATTTGGGCTTCTCGCCGAGGCCTTTTGGGGGCCTCTTGGGCGCCTCTTTGGGGCATGCTGGCTGGGCGCCTCGTGGGGGCCTCTCGGGGCCTCCCGTGCACCTTTCGGGGCCCTCTTAAGGCACCCTTGGGAGCCTTAAGGCACCCTTGGGAGCCTCCTCCTCCTCCTGCTCCTCCTCCTCCTCCTCCTCCTCCTCCTCCTCCTCCTCCTCCTCCTCCTCCTCCTCAAGCAGATCGATCAAAGCAGAGGGGCTCCTTAAGTAGGGCCCCCCCCCCAGGAGGCTAACGTGTGGCCAGAACCTGAGTCAGACCAGCGATGCTTGTTGTCTCGTCGAGGGCTCTTGGGGCGTCTTGGGGGTCTTTGGGGAGCCTCTTGGGGGCATCGTGGGTGCCTCTTGGGGCCTCCTGGGCACCTCTTGGGGCCATGTTGGGGCACCCTTGGGGGCCTTGGGGGCCATCTTGGAGGAGATCGATCAAAGGAGGGGAGGTCCTCAACTAGGGCCCCCCTCCCCCCAGGAGGCCAAAATGCGGCCAAAACCTTAGTGAAGCCAATCATGTTGGCTTCCTCGCCGAGTCCGTTTTGGACGCTCTAACCCTTGGCGACCCCCTTCCCCCAGGTCCGGGGGGCCGACCCCAGGTGCGCGATGTTGGGGCGAGGTGCGCCACGCGTGCCAGGGGCGCCACGCGCGCCAGGCACCCCCGGGGCCCGAGCGTACCAGGCACGCCTGGTGCGTCAGATGCGCCACGTACCTCCGCGTGCGCCAGGTGTGCCGCACACTCCAGCCGCGCCAGGTGCGCCACGTTCGGGGCACGTGCAGAGTGCGTCATGTGCGCCTGCGCACGTGACAGCACACATCGGGAAACATGTGCACACATCGGGAAACATGTCGGCCGCCACCATCCATGTCGAAAACCAATGCCCCTCATTGTGTCTGGTGGACCTGCGCGCAGCAGGCCATACGCCACCACTTGACAGTGATCGCCAGGTGGCCGCGCATGATCCAGACTGAGCCGCGAGGTGCATTTTGTATTGTTTTTATCAGGGATGGTAGCCTTGCGCGCAGCAGGCAATGTGCAAGCAATACACAGTGCTCGCGGGTCTCACGAACATGTCTCCAGACTTTAATCCAAAGTGTATTTTGTATTGTTTGTTGACAGGGATGGTGGGGGGTGGTGGGGCTCATGGGGTCCTCATGGTTCCTGGTTGGCTGCCGGTCGCCTTGGGGAGGGGGTGTATATTAATAGGGAACAGTGATAAACCCCTCCCCGAAGGGTAAGAAGGAAGGTTGGAAGAAGAAACTCTCTAAAGCATTCACTCCCTGAAGGGCTGGTGGGATATCTCCATATTCACCGCCTGCCGACGTCCCCGAAGTTGATCCCCCCAGGGTCCATTTCGACCCAATCGATCCGATGCGATATCGATTCTAGCCAGCCCGATCCGACTCGATTTCGACATTCCAGCGATCTGATGCGGCCAGATGCTTGCACGGCGCGGTTGTGCATCTTGGCGCAGCCGGTCCGATTCCGTTTCGATTCCGTGCCGATGCTGCTCGATTTGGAGCACATCTCGATTAGATCCGATGTCCCGATTGGATGCTGATTGATCCTGTCCCCGAGTTGTGTGGTCATTTATGGGAGGTGGTCCCAAAACTTCTTGCGGTATTAAGAATTTCGCCCAGGTTTCGCACGATTTGGTTGCCATCTGAGCGAAATTGGACGACATGTGGACGACATCTTGACGAAAATGTGAAGAGGGGTGGTCGGAATCTGGAAGAAACCTGATCGAAGTCACGTTTATGACAGGGCCGCGGAGGTCCACAGATGCTCCCATGAAGGCTCACCCAACCCCAGGCGGCTTCGGTGGCAAATCATGGGAGCTCTTATGCCCTCGTAACTCCGTCTTGCGTCGATGAGCGTCTGGTAGTCGACGAGGCAGCGCCGGTTAGCGCCGATGTGGCGTCGATGAGCGTCGCTAGTCGTCGATTTGCGGGAGCCAACTAGATGGGACGGGAGGCCCCCAGGAGTTGCCGCAGAAGGCGGCGGTTGTGTGGATATCAGGCGATTTGTCCCCCCACGCCCCAGACTTGTCGACGAAAAATGAAGCCGCTCGGAAGAGGAGGGAAACTCGGGGATGTACCCCCAGGGTCCACTCGGACGCACGCCTATCGAGAATGGACGCCCCCCCATCATACATCCCGGGGTTGGGCCCCAGATTCCTGGCCCAGTAGAAAACCTTACGAAGCTTGGGATACGGGTCGACAGATCCCCTGTAAGAAGGCGGCGGTTGTGTGCACAGGTCCCGTTGGCGGCGCGCAGAGGGAGGCAGGGGGAGGGGGGGAGGCTTCTTAGAAGGAGGCTGCTTCTTAGAAGCCGCCGGCCTCACGTCTACAGGCAAGGCCCGCGCCTTCTACGAATCAGGGGTGCTTCTAAGAAGCCTCCCCCCCTTCCCCTACCCAGACCCCGACGTCATGATTTTTCTTGACTTCGACCCTAAGAGGTCTCGATCCATTCCCCGGGAGGGGCTTTTCGTCCTGATCCTTCTTTTGGCGGCCCTGAGGCCCAGTAACGGTCCCCAGAGGCCGACAATAACGACAGAAAATCCCAGTGTGATTCTGTTCGTGGCTCGAGAGGGTCTGGGCACGCCGCCGCCAATCCCCGCCCCGCTCGCAGGAGCTCGGCGCAGCTGCCCCGGGCGCTGGCGGCGAGCCTGCAGGCGCTGGAGGCTGGCGGCGCCTCTCACAGGGGGGCGGGGGCACGGCGCGGAGGGGGGGGCGGCCCTCCGCCGCCGCGAAGGAAAGGAACACCCAAGCCGAGGAACAAAGAAAAACGGGTGCAGACGTGAGCTTTTTTGGCGCTCCCTCCTCCTCCTCCTCCCTCCTCCTCCTCCTCCTCCTCCTCTCCTCCTCCTCCTCCTCCTCCTCCTCCTCCTCTCCTCCTCCTCCTCCTCCTCCCTCCTCCTCCTCCTCCTCCTCCTCCTCCTCCTCCTCCTCTCCTCCTCCTCCTCTCCTCCTCCTCCTCCTCCTCCTCCTCCTCCTCCCTCCTCCTCTCCTCCTCTCCTCCTCCTCCTCCTCCTCCTCCTCCTCCTCCTCCTCCTCCTCCTCCTCCTCCTCCTCAACGGAGAAACAAAGAAACAGTACAGGCGTGCAGTGGAGACCCATGCCAAGAAACACCCTGCTCACCTCGGTGCCCTGGGTTTCCTGGGCTTCGATGGTTTTGCGGTGGAAGGCGTGACGTTCCCACACCAAAAGTCGATGGACGTCTTGGGGTCTCAAGGTTGGGTTTCGTGTGGGAGTTTTCTTGTGGACTGGCCTTCACTATACAGGCGTAGACTGTTTTGGCGCTCCGCGCGGATCTCTTGGATCTGCGCTGGGCCCCCCCGGCGGCGCCTCCGGCGCCGCCCCTGGCGCGCGGAGCGCGCCAGTGAGGGGGTCCAGCGCAGACCCAGGTCTCCACGCGGACAGTGAAAAGTTTATGCTTGTTATATATGTATGTGTATATATATATATATACACACCCATCCACCCATCCATCCATCCATCCGTCCGTCCGTCCGTAGTACATACAGACAGACAGAGACAGACAGACAGACAGACAGACAGACAGACAGACAGACAGACAGACAGACAGACAGACATACATACATACATACACACATACACACATACATAGGCTTGTGCTTGTTGCACTGCCAAGGTCTGTCGCCGTTTTGGGGCTCCCCAGGGCCCTTCCATGGGCCCCCGGGACTTTCAGAAGACGGTTCGGGATGATGGCCTGATCTTGGGGAGGGCCCCGGGCCCCGCTCTCTCGTGCAAGGCCCGCCCTGCTCCGCAGAAGCCTTCCTTGGGAGCCCTCTTTGAACCGACGAAGAAAAAAAAAACAAAAAAAAAAAACAAAAAAAAAAAAAAAAAAAAAAAAAAAAAAAAAAAAAAAAAAAAAAAAAAAAAAAAAAAAAAAAAAAAAAAAAAAACGCGCTGCACTCCAGAAGCGTTCAAAGCTCCGCGCGGCGCGGGCCTCCTGGATCTGCGCTGGGCCCCCCCTGGCGGCGCCGCCGGCGCCGCCCCTGGCGCGCCCCGCGCGCCGAAGCCCGCGGACCTCCGAAAGCCCTCGGGCAGAGGAGGGGGCGCGCTCCGCGCTCCGGCGCCCGATCCAAGAGGTCCTCGCAGCTCTCGGATGTGTTTGCCGTTTTCCGCTCGTGTGGGGCGTTCCAGACAGGGCCTTGCCCTCGAGGATCGAAGGAATCGTCATCGCTTCCGCGGTGGAAGGTCGGCGGAAGTAAAGCGAGGCCGCCTCCGCCAGCGGAAGCCGGCGGAAGCTCGGCGGGAGGCGGCGGAAGTGAAAGATGCGCCTTCAAGAAATGACAGCGTTTTGGGGGTTCAGGGTTCAGGGTTTCCGAGATCGCCCATATGATGAAGGCCCCACGTCGGAAGAAGGCCCCCCTCCTCGCACCACACACCGAGGGCCTCGACAGGGTGAGCACGGGCCCGATCTGCGCGGGCGACGTCAGCATCCTCCTGGTCGAGGCCGGTGATCCCCAGGACGCGAGTGACAGTGGAGGCCCATGCCAAGAAACACGTTGCTTGCCTCCAGGGTGCCCTGGGTTTCTTGGGCTTCGATGGTTTTGCTGTGGAAGGCGTGACGTTCCAACACCAAGGGTCGATGGACGTCCTGGGGTCTCAGGGTTGGGTTTCTTGTGGGGGGGTTCTTGTGGTTGGGCCTCCACTGTAGCCTAATGTGTGTTCATCCCGCCCAGAGTCACCGACATCACCAAGTTTGCGTCGGCCCTGGTTCAACCGCCCGCGTCGCATGGAAGGCCTCCCTCGAAGAAGAAAAAACGCCATAAACAGAAACTTTTGGCGCTCCGCACGGATTCCTTGGATTCGCGCTGGTCCGCCCCGGCGGTGCCTCCGGCGCCGCCCCTGGCGCGCTCCGCGCGCCAGGGAGGGGGGTCCAGCGCATATCCGAGAAACCCGCGCGGAGCGCCAAAAGTTGTTGTTTATGCCGTTTGTTCTTACTCTATTATTGTGGACAAACTTTTTTGTCATCGGCAGTTTGGGTCCAAGACGCGGTTCAAGCAACGGCGGGACGCATTCCGCGCGTTTGCTCCGGGGAGCACAGGCCTCCAGGGGCAACAGAGGGGGAGTCGCGAGGCGGCCATTGGACCAGGGGGCGCCAGGTACAGAAATGCCAGGGACCCAATCTAGGCCTCCGACGTGGGGTCCGAGTAGATGGTCGGAGGTTGATAGACCTCCTACCCTGCCTGACACGTCGATTAGCGAATTGGCCGTTTTCGGTTCACGAGAGGGCGTCGCGGCCGTCATTATGCGGGTCCAGGTCCGTGGGTTTAGGTCCTAGGCCGTTTCGCTAAGGGGAGGTTTATTAGAGGGAGGTTTGTCCACCGCCGAGATGGGGTTGGAGGATCGCGCCGCATCGACGATGCGGCTCGATGTGGAGACCGTGTTTCCCCACGCCGACGTCGCCGATGCATCGCCGACGTCGCCGATGCATCGCCCATGCATCGCCGATACATCGGCGACGCACGGGCGATGCAGCGCGATCCGTCGACCCCGCCCCAGCGGGCCATTTCAGAGGCCTTCGCCCAAGCGCACGTTGGCAAGAGCGCGCGCTCTGAGGATCATATCGGCGAGGGCGACGCGGCAGTGGCGGCCGGCTCCACCGCGGGCCCTGCGCGCGAGGGGCCAGGAGGCGCCGCGGCGGCCGCGGGGAAGGACCGGGGAATCAACGGGCTCGAGTTTGGCAGCTTTAAGTCGGGCGTGTCCCTCTACAGGAGGAATATTCAAGAATAGTCAAATTATAGCCGGAGTGCAGTATCCCCAAACAGGGCTTTTAGACCCACTGCGGTTTCCAAGGTCGATTGCGTGCCCGTCCAGTGCGGGCTGGCATGGCATGTTAAAACATGCCTCCTCCTCCTCCTCCTCCTCCCCCTCCTCCTCCTCCTCCTCCTCCTCCTCCACCTCCTCTTCATCCCGAACGGCATCTCGGAGCCCAGAGTTGCGAGGATGTCTCCAGCGTAACGGGCTGGACCACCTCGCGCGCGGCATTTCGGACCCCAGAGTTGCGACGATGTCTCGGGCGAAACGTGCTGCGAGGAAGTCTCAGGCGAAACGGGCCGGACCACCTCGAGCGCGGCGTCTCAGAGCTCCGAGTTGCGGGGGCCTCCTGGGGCCTCCTGGGACCTCCTGGTGACCTCCTGGGGCTTCCTCCTGGGCCTCCTGTGGCCTCCTGGACCCCACCTGGGGCTTCCTGAAGCCTCTTGGGGCTCCCAGGGGGGGATATCTAACATGTGGCCGTCGGGGCCCCCCAAAATGGGGGGGGGGCACAAGAGCAGGAAAAATCAACGAATCGACACCGGATGTGTATTAACTTGACACGTTCTGATAGGGGGCCTCCTGGGGCCTCCTGGGAGCCTCCTGGGAATCTCCTGCGGACCCCTGGGGCCTGTCCTGGGCGTCCTGCGGCCTCCTGAAGCTCTCTGGGGCCTCCTGGGGCTCCCAGGGTCCCAGGGGGGATATGTAACATGTGGTCTTCTGGGCCCCCAGGCTGGACCACCTCTTGCGCAGCATCTGGGAGCTCAGAGTTGCGAGAATGTCTTGTGCGAAACGGGCCGGACCACCTTGCGCACGGCATCTCAGAGCTCAGAGTTGCGAGGATGTCTCAGGCGAGATGGGCCGGACCACCTCGCGCAGGGCATCTCCGAGGTTAGAGTTCGAGGATGTCTCAGGCGGGCTCCCAGGGTCCCAGGGAGGATATGTAACATGTGGTCTTCTGGGCCCCCAGGCTGGACCACCTCTTGCGCGGCATCTGGGAGCTCAGAGTTGTGAGAATGTCTTGTGCGAAACAGGCCGGACCACCTTGCGCACGGCATCTCAGAGCTCAGAGTTGCGAGGATGTCTCAGGCGAGACGGGCCGGACCACCTCGCGCAAGGCATCTCAGAGCTCAGAAGTTCGAGGATGTCTCAGGCGAAACGGGCCGGACCACCTCTCGCGCGGCATCTCCGAGGTTAGAGTTTCGAGGATGTCTCAGACGAAACGGGCCGGACTACCTCTCGCACGGCACCTCGGGGCTCAGAGTTTCGAGGATGTCTCAAGCGAAACGGCCCGGACCACCTCTCGCGCGGCGTCCCGGAGCGCAACTTTTCGAGGATGTCTCAGGCGAAACGGCCAATCCCGGCCAACTCAGAAACGAGAGTTGTGAGGATGTCTCAAGCGAAACGGCCCGGACCATCAAATTTGTTTGAGGATGTCTCTGCTCCGACTTCCCTCGGCCGGAGTTAGCTTCATTCACAACAGCACCCCGTTCAGCAAGCTGTTTGGGGAACAAAGAGATGGAGACGATGTGTCTATTATGTTTCGACTGTTCTTGATTATTTGTGACTGCTTCCCATTTGTCTTCAAATCCGCCTGTAGGAGGA
The DNA here is from genome assembly GCA_963575745.1 of Prorocentrum cordatum. Lineage (NCBI taxonomy): Eukaryota > Dinophyceae > Prorocentrales > Prorocentraceae > Prorocentrum > Prorocentrum cordatum. Next base: position 144,141 of record CAUYUJ010011880.1, read on the forward strand.
CCTGCCTGACCTGATTGTAACTGTTTTTACGCATTGTTTCGCCGACCGGCAAGGTCCTACCCGTCCGACCCGCTGTTTGTATGATTCCAGCAATGCATGTTTGATCGATTCCCTGGCGATTGGAACGCTATGGATCATCAGTTTATTTATCATGCATGTTCGTCGTCTTCGTTCTTCTTCATCTTCCCGTTCCTTCTTCTTATCCCAAGGTCTTTGTGTAACGCCTTTACACAAGGATTCCTTTCGTGGCGACCTTACAAACGGATTTTGATTGTGGAGGATCTGCAATGGCTTCCACTATGAAAATCCTGTTGTAGCAGCCTGTACAAAGGAATTCCTTTTGCGGCGGCCTTACACTAAGGCTTAAATTGCGGCCGATCTGCAGTGGCAGCACCGTGGGCCCAGGAAAGCTAGATAGGAAAACCGGAAAAACAGGACAAACTTTCTTAACAAAAATATATATCTAACAAAAAAGAAAGAAGAAGAAAGAAAGGAAAAAAAAAAAAAAAAAAAAAAAAAAAAAAAAAAAAAAAAAAAAAAAAAAAAAAAAAAAAAAAAAAAAAAACGGCAACAAGAAAAACAACAACACAAAACAGCTTGCTTGTTCATGGAAAAGCCGGAAGAAAAAGTTAGGGCGCTGATGACCGAACAGTTCAAATATGTTTGTAGCGGCCTTTCTTTTATTTTTAAACGAAGAAAAAAGGATCCCTTGTGTGGCGACCTTGCAAAAGGATTTCCATCGCGTTGGATATGCCGTGGCCCCCACAATTAGAATCATTGTGTAGCAGCCTCTACAAAGGGATTCCTTTTGTGGCGGCCTTACAGTAGGGTGTGAATTGTGGGGGATTCCTTTTGTGGCGGCACCCTGGGCCCAGGAAAGTTAAAAAAGAAAACAAGAACAATTGGAAAAACCGGGGGAAGCCCGTGCTTACACAGGGGAAAAACAGGAAAAAGCTAGGACGACCTGTGACTGTCGCTTCTTTTTGCGTGCAAGTAACCGTACAATTAAAATCCTGGCGCAACTGCTTTTACAAAAGGAACCCTTGTGTGGCGACCTTACAAAATGATTCCAAGTGTGATGGATCTGCAGCGCCCCCCCCCAAAGAGCGTCCTTTGGTAGCAGCCTGTGCAAAGGAATTCCTTGTGTGGCGGCCTCACAATAGTGTGAGAATCGTGGGGGATCTGCAGTGGCGGCACCCTGGGCCTGGGAAAGCTAGAAAGGAAAACAGGAGAAAAACAAAAAAAAACATAAACAACACATAAAAAAAACAATGCTTCCACAGGGGTAAACAAGAAAAAGTTTGGACAACCTATGACTGCCGCTACTTCTAAGGCGCAAATGATCTACAATTACACTTTGTTTGTAAGGCCGCTAATTGCAGATCGTACACAGTGTAAAAATAATGACAGTCACAAGTGTTCCTAATTTCTTCTTGTGTTCCCATGTGCAAACACAAGCTGCTCCCTGTTGCTCCTATTGTTCTTGCGTTCCTCTCTAGCTTTCCTGGGCCCACAGTGCCGCCACTGCAGATTCCCTACAACTGAAGCCTTAATGTAAGGCCGCCATAAAAAGGAAACACCTTGTAGAAGCTGCGACAAAAGGATGCGAAGTGTGGGGGGGCATTGCAGATCCATCACATTTAAAATCCTTGTTTGTAAGGTCGCCACAAAATGGATCCTGTTTGTAAAGACCGCTACAAAAGGATGTGTTGGTTCTGTCATCTGTCCCCTAAAAGTAGCGACCGTCAAAGGTGTTCCTAGCTTGTTCTTGCTTCCCCCTGTGGAAGAAAAGAGAGAGGGAAAACAAAAAAACAAAAACAACAAAAAAAAACAAAGAATGATGACATATGTTGTTATGTTGTTATTGTTTTCCTCTCTAGTTTTCCTGGGCCCAGGGTGCCGCCACTGCAGATCCCCCACAATTCAAATCCTATTGTAAGGCCGCCACAAACGGAATGCCTTCGTACAGGCTGCTACAAAAGGGTTCTGATTACGGAGGCCACGGCAGATACAACGCGATTCAAATCTTGTTGCAAGGTCGCCATACAAGGGACCCCTTTTTTAAGGCCGCTACAAAAAGATTTGAATTGATCGGTCATCTGCACCCTAAATATAGCGACGGTCACAGGTCGTCCTAGTTTATCGTGTTTTCCCATGTGAAAACACAGTTTATGTTATGTTTGTCCTGTTTGTCTTGTTTTCCTGTAGCTTTCTTGGGCCCACGGTGCCGCCACTGCGGATTCCCCACAATGAAAGCCTTTATATATATATATATATATATATATATACACATACATACATATACATATACATATAATTACATGTATATATAAGAATATATATATATATATATATATATATATATGTGTGTGTATGTGTGTTTGCTTTCTTTTTAAATACATCTATATATAAATATATAATGATAAAAAGATAAGAAAATGGAAAAAAGAGAGGAAGGAACAACAAAAAAAAAAACACAAAAAAAAAAAAAAAAAAAAAACGCGCGCTGTTGATAAGTCGGGGGAGGGAGAGCAGGGGTGCGGAGTAAGGCATGGCCGTGAGAGTGATTGCATGGCAGTCGCTGTTGTGGCCCAGTCTCTTGAAGCTTTCTCGGCCCTGCTGGGCATGTCTGACTCGGGCTCCGGGCCTCCACCTCCAGCCTGGGAGCCCATCCAGCAGGCGGTCCCTTCGCCTCCCGGGCCGCCCCCTGGCTGGCCCGCGCGGCCGCCTGGGCGATACTGCGGGTGGTGCTCTGGGCGGCTGGGGCCCAACGAGTCCCTGGCGCTCGCCCTGAACGGGCAGCTCTGGGAGGTGCGCGAGCTGTGCTACCTCCTGGCGCTGGCACGGCAGCACGCCTGGCGGGCCCTGCTGACGCCGGGCGAGCGGGCGGTGCTGCTGGAGCAGGCGCGCCACCTGACGGCGCGTCTGGCGACGCTGGCTGGGCTGGCGGACGAGGTGGCCCGGGATGCCGCCCAAGGCTGAGGCCAAGGCGAAGGGCAAGGCCAAGGCGGCAGCCCGGGGCCTCGGCGTCGCGCGAGGCGGGGGGCGCGCCCGCGGACGCGGACGCGGCGGCGGCAGAGGTGCCGCGGCGGCAGGCCGGGGCCGAGGCCACGCCCAAGGGGGCGCGGGAGTTGCAGCAGGTGGCCCCGGCGCGGGGCCTGCTGCGCTACCCCCCCTCGGCGCTGCCGCACCCCCTGGCGGCGGGGGCGATGCGCTGCTGCCGGGGGCCCCCCCGCTGGGGGTCGCGGCTGGAGCGCTGCCAGGCCCGCCGGCCGCCGCGCCTGGTGGCGACGCGCCTAGGGCCCCGCCTGGCGCCGCGGCTGGGGTCGGCGCTGCCCTCGTGGGCGCCCTGGCGGCGCTGCCTGCTCCAGGCGTGAGGCCGCCCCCTGGCGCGCCGCCGGCGCCCGGGCCTCTCGCGCTGCCAGGGGCGGCCGCTGCCGGCGGTGGAGGCGGCGGCATGGCGGCCGCTGCGGGGCCGGCGCCCGCCGGAGGCGGCGCGGTGGCGCTGGCGCGGCTGGCGGGCGGCCCCTGGATGGGCTCGCCGGCCCTGCAGCACGGCGCCTTCACGGCCGGGATGGTGCTGGAGACGCCCGCGCACGACCCGGCGGGCCAGGTAGACGGCACAGCGAGGTCGTGGGGGCGGGGGCGCCGGGCCCAGACGGGGTTTACTTCTCCGTCAACGCCTCGCTGCCGGCCCACGCCCTGGAGCTGGACCTGGGCCTCCCCGCTCCGGGCGCCAGGCAGCCAGGGGCGCCGCGCCCTGCAGGGCCACCCGGCTAGTCGGGCGCGGCGAGCGGCACGCCGACTGGCTGCGCCTGCGGTCGGCACGGAGCTTGGTCGAGCCGCGGGTTCGGCCGACCTTCCGACCGCCAGGCGGCGGCGGGCCAGGGGGCGGCGCCGCCCCTGCGCCCGCGCGGGCCGCCTCGCCGGGGCCGCGGCTGGGCGCGCGGCGGCGCGCCCGGCCTTGCAGCTCGCCCGCAGCTCGCCCGCTAGTGCCTCGCCGTCGCCGTCGCGAGCAGTCGCGAAGCGAGGGCGGGGAGCGGGCCGCTGGCGACCAGCTGGATTTTCGCGACGCCCCTTCCCGCGGCAACGCCATTCAGGCGGTGGCCGACGGGCGCCCAGGCACGCTGCACGACGAAGCGATTGCCCAGATCGCGCGCGTCATGGGCCTGCGGGAGGGGGCGGACGGGCAGAGAGCACGCCCTCGCATCAGGGGCTACCTCCAGGCGGCGGTCTTCGGCCACCACCCGATCCACTCGGTCGGGGAGCGGACGGTGCGCGAGCTCCAGACGTTGGCCGCAGCGCTGGACCTGCTCGAGGATGGCTCGCTGGCGTCAGTCGCGGACACGCTGATGCAGCGGTTCAAGGCGCTGGAGATGGCGCTCAACGACGGCAACTGGCACATCGCCAACGAGCTGGGGGTGGTCGAGGGCATCCGCCCGACGCTCGCCTCCCGCGACGAGCAGGAGTCGGCGCGGGGGTCGGCGACACTGCGGCGGCGGCTGGAGGAGGTCCGCGCCAGGGGGGCAGCCCCCCGCGGCTGACCCGAGGAGGCGGCGGCTGCGGAGCCGCCTCGAGCGCCCTCTCCGGGGCGGGGCCGAGGGCGCGGGAGCGATCCCGCTCGCCGCGGCCGGGGCTTCTTCGCGATGAGGCGAGGCGGAGCCCGCCCTGGCGGAGCCGCGGCGGCCGCGGGCCAGGCTGCCAGCGGGCCGGAGGGCCCCGCAGCCGCTCGCGAGGCCTCGGGGCCCCACGCCCGAGCGCCCTCCGACGCCGGGGAGCGCCCCCGCTCGCCGCTCCCGCCGAGGACGCCCCGCGGGGACAGCCCCTGGGGCCGCGGCGGCGCCGGGCCGCGTGGAGCTGCTGGACGCCCCCGAAGTCCGCGCCTTTCGGCAAGACCAGCCGGCAGCGCAGGTGGGCGGGGGAGCCCCCCAGGCGCGGGGCGGGAGCCCGAAGGGCACGGGCAAGCGCCGCGGGCGTCGGGCGCCGACAGGGGGACTGCCGGGCCGCGGGCGGCCGGCGCCCTGGAAGGGCCGCTGCAAGGGCCGCTAGCACTGGAGGCGCGGGCGCGCTTTGCTGATGATGCACGTGAGGAGGCGGGCCCTCTGGGCCCAGCTGGAGCTCGTGCTGACTGCATGGGCGACCCGGGGCCGCCAGCTGATTCGCTAGCAGCAGGCCGGGAGGCGGCGCGCGCGGAGGCGGCTTGGCCAGACGCGGACGCCCCCTCTTCCGCACGTGGCAGGAGAAGGCTGGGGCTGCTGCCGAGTCTTTCCGCCGCCCGCTGGACGCGGGCCCGATCCTCGAGGAGCTGATGCGAGAGTTCCCAGGGTCGCCAGGGGTCTACGTGGACAAGTTCACGCACAGCGGGCATCGGCCAACTAGACGGGGGCGGCTGCAGCGTGATCTGCTCCCGCTACCCTGCCCGAAGCTTCGAAGCTTCGGACTTCACCGTGGAGGAGAAGATTGACCCGGGCGACCTGACCTCGCTGCAGTCTCGCTTGAGGGTGATCGTGATGGCGATGAACTGGGAGGCCGGCTACCGCCACCTGAAGTGGGCCGACGTCTGCGGGCCGGAGCCGAATGCGGCCCAGCGCTCGGCTCTCCTTGGGATCGCGCGGCGCGTCTACTCGAGCGTCGCGCCCGAGCCCGTCATGGCCGGGGCCCTCGACTGGTCCGAGAAGCTGAAGGACCAGGCCATCGCCCACGATGTTTCGGAGGTCTCCACACCGAGCAGGATTACGCTCGAGCAGATCGAGGGCGGCCTGCCGCCTGCGGGGGCGGCCGCCTCCATCGAGGCCGCGGATCTCGCCACGGGCTTCGTGCGGGCGGCGCTGCTGGACCCCTCCCTGGCCCTCCTACGCCGGCGCATAGGCGCCCCGCGCCGACCTCGACGCGCGTCTGGGCGTCGTCGCAGGAGTGGGAGCTGGTGGTGAGCGCCCTGTTTGCTCGCGGGATGGTCGGCCCCATCCACGAGGCCGAGATCGCGACCGAAACGGGGGCCCCTTGATCAACGGCACCTTCGGCGCGGCGAAGGTGCACGACGCGCCGGTCCGCTGCAGCCACGGCGAGGAGCGGCCCGCCCTGCGGCCCATCGTCAACATGATCCCCGCGAACGCGTGCCAGCGCACCATCGCGGGGGACACCCCCGTCACGCCGACGACGGGGCAGCTGAACGGGCCGGCGCTGGCGCCAGGGGAGCAGCTGCTCTGGAGCGGGGCGGGCCGCAAGGCGTTCTTCTACGTCTTCCGGGCGCCCCCCGCCCGGCGGCCCTACACGGCGCTGGGGCCTCCAGTGCCGCGGCGACTGGTGGGCGGCAGCGGCGACGGGCTGACTCGCATCGCGCTGAGGGTCGTCGGCATGGGCTGGGTCAGCGCGGTCGGGGTGGCGGCGCACCTCCACCGCAACATGCTGAGGCGGTCGGCTTCGGTCCCCCGCGGGCTGCCGCCTGCGGCCGAGGTGGCGCGCGCCCGCCGCCTGCCCGCGGAGGCCCAGGCAAGCGGAGTCGCGGTGTGGTTCATCTACATCGACAACCGAGATCGCGGAGATCGTCTCGAGGGAGGCCGCGACGCCGAAGGGCACCATCCCCGAGCTGCTGAGCCGGGCGTCGGCCTGCTACGAGGAGGCTAAGTCTCCCGGATCGCCGGGCAAGGATGTCCTCCGCGCCCAGCAGGTCTCCACTTTGGAGGACCTCGTGGATGGCGAGGCTGGGGTGCGCCGGCCGCCGCTGGGGCACGCCACGGAGCTCACGAGCCTGACGCGGCGGTTCCGGGCGCAGGGGCGCCCAAGCAGGCGGCTGGCGCAGATCCTGCTGGGGCGCTGGGTCCGCGTGCAGTGCTACCGGAGGCCGCTCGCCGCCGCCTTCGTGAACGCCTGGAAGTGGCTGGCGTCGGGCCGCTCGGGCGGGCCCATCACCGTGGGCGTCGCCGAGGACCTGTTGATCGCAGCCGCGCTTGCGCCGCTCAGCGTGGCGGGCATGCGGCTGACCGTCGACCACCTCGCGACGGCGTCCGACGCCTCGGAGGCCGCGGGGGCGATCGTCTATTCCCAGGGGCTGTCGGACATGGGCCGCGCCCTTGGCGCCAGGGGCCCGCGGGCCCTCGACCCGGCCTGCGAGGAGGCCGTCGCGCTGATCTCCGTCTTCTCGGGGATCGACGGGGCGCGCCGGACCTTCGAGATCCTGGGGCGCGCCCCGGCGGCGCACCAATCGTTCGAGGTGGACGCCGAGGCCGCGCGCGTGGCTCGGCGGGCGCCCCCCAGCACGGTGCACCTGGGGGACGTCACGGCCGCGGACCCGGCGCATCTGGCGCGCCTCCTGAGGGACCACGGCCGCATCGCGAAGGTGATCGTGATTGGGGGGGTCCCTTGCCAGGGCTATATGGTCTTGAACGTGGCCCGCGAAGGGAGCGCGGACTCGAGGTCGCAGCTGGTGGGCCACATGTGGAGGCTCATCGAGGGGCTGAAGCGCGGGCTGCCCGAGGCCACGGTGGACTTCCTCGGGGAGAACCCGGCGTCCACGGCGGAGGACGAGGTCCTGGCCTTGAACAAGATGTTCGGCCGAGTGCCGGTGTCCCTCGACGCCGCGGACCTGGGCCGGGTCCGCCGCCCGCGGCTGCAGTGGCCGTCGTGGGACCTGCTGCCCTCCTTCGAGATGACGGCCGAGATGACGGCGGCGGCGGATGGGGCCCAGCCGCGGGCCTGCCGAGTGCGGCTGGTGACGGAGCTGCCGCCCGTCTCGGAGTGGCTGCCGCGCGGGGCCTCCTGGCCTGGGGCCGCTGAAGGTGGCCGCCTGTCAACCTTCGCACGCTGGACGCCGCGGAGCTCGCCTCGGCCGCGGCCAGCCGGGCTTCGCCGGTGCACGCCGAAGGAGGTGGCGCGCTGGACGGCAGCGGGCTACGCAGCCCCGCCCTATCAGTTTCGGGACTGCTTCTGCCTGCATTGGGCGGATGGGCGGAAGGAGCCGCCGCGGGCAGTGGAGCGCGAGGTGCTGATGGGCTTCAGGCGAGGCCGTGGACACGCTGCGGTGCGGGCGCGAGGCCGTGTGCGAGGACAACCTGCACCTGCTGGAGGAGGCTGGGCGCGCGCCCGCGGCGGGCGCTGGGCCGGAGGTGCGCGCCATCTACGTCGGCCGCGGTTCGCGCCGCTGGGGGCCCGGCCCCTCCAAGTGGGGGAACCCGTACCCCGTGGTGCCGGGGCGGCCGGCCGGCGACGCCGTGGCGCTGTTCGCGGGCTGGCTGCGCTCCCAGCCCGAGCTCCTGGACCAGCTGGGGGAACTGGAGGGAGCTCGGCTGCTCTGCCACTGTCCCTCGGAGCAGCCCTGCCACGCGGACGTCCTGCTGGCGGAGCTGGAGCAGCGCGGCAAGGGGTGCTCCCGGCCCTTCCTGGAGCACCAGATCGGTGGTGGCCTCGCTGGTGATGACGTGCCACCACTCGGGCGCTGACCTTCGGGTGGACACGGACGCAGAGACGCATGGCAAGATGTCCCCGCGGCCAGAGATCGACGCTGGCATTTGGAAGTGGAAGGTCGCTCGCCAGCTCGTTTGGCAAGACCAGGCCAAGCACATCAATATGTTGGAGTGCGAGGCGGCGCTGATGGCCCGGCGTTGGCGGGCCCGGTCGGTCTCACGACAGATGTGCGTCTTCCTGCACCTGCTCGACAGCACGGTGGATATCGGCGCCCTTGCCAAGCGCCGGTCTTCGAGCCAGCAGCTCTACAAGGTAGCGCGCGCCTTCTCCATCCCGGAGCTGGCGCTCGGGTCGCGGGCGGTCTTTGCCTTCACCTCATCGGCAAAGAACCCTGCGGATGCGCCGTCCCGCTTGCCCAATGGGTAGGCGCACTTCGCCAGATGAGAGGCGTGCTACCCGAGCTGCTCTTGGCCGTCTGGCCGACGCGCGTGCGAATACTAGAACACGCAACAAATCTCAGCGCGCGCGCCAGCAGTTTGTCGAGCTTTTGAGTGCTACGCATCTCTCTTTGCCAGTCACGTGGGACGAAATGGATCTCTGCCTTCAGGATTATCTTGAGCATCTCTGGAGCACCGGAGCCTCGAAGGGGCAGGCGAACGACACTTTGTCTGGAGTGCAACATTTTCGGCGCTCGCGCCACCAATATCCCGGGGCATGGCGCCTTCTCTCGGTGTGGTCACGCCTCGAGGTGCCAAGCCGAGCGCCTCCGATGCTTGCTCGCGTCGCAGCCGCAATGGCCGGCTGGGCGCCCGAGCGCAATGAGTTCGCCCTGGCCGCCTGCATTCTCGGAGGCTTCCACCTGTGCCTGAGAACAGTTGAAATCTTGCGTTTGAACCGGGCCCTGGTCCAGATCGGCCCCCAGGGCCGGGGGGTCGTGAGTCCCCCCTGGACCAATACTGCTGCCCAGAAAGGCGCCCGGGAGACCGTCACCGTCGACGATCCCTGCATAGGGGCCCGGTTGCATCGCGCACTGTCGCTGGACCCTGCCGGCAAACTTTGGAGCGGTACGCCCCCAGCCTTTCACGCCGCTTTCAAGCGAGCTGCTGCCGGTGTAGGCTGCCGCCACGCACGCCCCACTCCGCACAGCCTCCGTCGGGGTGGGGCCACGCACGAGTATCTATCGTCAAAGAATCTTGAGCGCGTCATGTTGCGCGGGCGATGGAGCTCCATCAGGATTGCCAATACATATATATATATATATATATATATATATATATATATATATATATATATATCGAAGACGGCGCCGCCATCCTTTGCAGAGATGCAGTTCAGAGGCGAGACTCAGAAGTGGATCAAGCATTATGCGTCTTCCTTTGTCTCTCGAAGTAGAGTAGAATTCGGCTAGATAGCCAGGGTGGGGCGGGTGGAAAGGATCGAGAGGCCTCGACTCCCTCTGATCGCTGCCCGGAACGCCGCTGTGCCGACCGTTCTTGGGTCGACCGTCTGGGTCCCTGGCCAAGCGCGAGGAGGCGCGGAGAGTGGAGTCGAGGGCCCCTCGGAT